>CAXBTE010000132.1:0-46949 GCA_963978545.1 Linyphia triangularis | reverse complement strand
GGAATAATACACATATGGAAACAACAATGTACAATGACATAACTGTGTGTGTCACAACAATGTAAACGAAGAAACACAGTAATGTAGTGTTTGTCTAAGCGAGTTACAGGGATAGCATTGAAGGAGTATCTACAAAAATCAAAAGAATGCCAACAGCACGCAACAGCAGCAAAAGAATGGTCACCCTCCCAAGTACTGACCGCGCCCGATGATGCTTGACTTGGGTGATCGAACGAGAGCAGGTTTGTTCATCATGGTATGGCCGTTGACACAAGTAAAGTACACGAGATTGATGACCTCTCACTATAATGAAAGGTCACCCTCCCAAGTACTGACCGCGCCCGATGATGCTTGACTTCGGTGATCGTGGTGGCGTCCTCTATGATTTGGAAACTATATCATAAGATATAATGGTTTTCTTACACAGATAGATTTTGGAAAGGTGGTATTGATGGGGTTATTAATTTTGGAGGTGTGATATCGATGGGGAATTGGGGGTCCAGGATATATAAATATATTTAGATATGTGAATAAACAGGGAAAAAGGTACATTAAATTGTTTTATGTAAGGATGGGGGGAAGGGGTTGCAACCCTGTCCCTGACAATTGGAGTTTATGCAGCTAGTATTATAAAGGAATTGGAGAGTGAAGTCCAAATAAATCCCTAAAAATATTGAGAGGAAGGAATAGTTGCATATCCTCTAAATACTTAAAATAGATGCATAGGAATAGGGTATTTAAATTGATCCAAACATTTTTTAGAACAAGCAAGTAGGTACTCATGAAAAACTAAAACATTCAAAAAGATTATGAAAATAATGTAATAGCCTGTTCATGATTGAAGTCCTCCTCAACTATAAAATGATATTGTGCAGGGAGTTATTTAAAAAAAAAAAAAAAAAAAAGGCAGTATGTCAAGGGAAGATACACTTTTTGGCCCTGAAAAGGACCATTGTTTGGGTCCACAGACGATTGACAAAAACAATTGGAATAATACACATATGGAAACAACAATGTACAATGACATAACTGTGTGTGTCACAACAATGTAAACGAAGAAACACAGTAATGTAGTGTTTGTCTAAGCGAGTTACAGGGATAGCATTGAAGGAGTATCTACAAAAATCAAAAGAATGCCAACAGCACGCAACAGCAGCAAAAGAATGGTCACCCTCCCAAGTACTGACCGCGCCCGATGATGCTTGACTTGGGTGATCGAACGAGAGCAGGTTTGTTCATCATGGTATGGCCGTTGACACAAGTAAAGTACACGAGATTGATGACCTCTCACTATAATGAAAGGTCACCCTCCCAAGTACTGACCGCGCCCGATGATGCTTGACTTCGGTGATCGTGGTGGCGTCCTCTATGATTTGGAAACTATATCATAAGATATAATGGTTTTCTTACACAGATAGATTTTGGAAAGGTGGTATTGATGGGGTTATTAATTTTGGAGGTGTGATATCGATGGGGAATTGGGGGTCCAGGATATATAAATATATTTAGATATGTGAATAAACAGGGAAAAAGGTACATTAAATTGTTTTATGTAAGGATGGGGGGAAGGGGTTGCAACCCTGTCCCTGACAATTGGAGTTTATGCAGCTAGTATTATAAAGGAATTGGAGAGTGAAGTCCAAATAAATCCCTAAAAATATTGAGAGGAAGGAATAGTTGCATATCCTCTAAATACTTAAAATAGATGCATAGGAATAGGGTATTTAAATTGATCCAAACATTTTTTAGAACAAGCAAGTAGGTACTCATGAAAAACTAAAACATTCAAAAAGATTATGAAAATAATGTAATAGCCTGTTCATGATTGAAGTCCTCCTCAACTATAAAATGATATTGTGCAGGGAGTTATTTAAAAAAAAAAAAAAAAAAAAGGCAGTATGTCAAGGGAAGATACACTTTTTGGCCCTGAAAAGGACCATTGTTTGGGTCCACAGACGATTGACAAAAACAATTGGAATAATACACATATGGAAACAACAATGTACAATGACATAACTGTGTGTGTCACAACAATGTAAACGAAGAAACACAGTAATGTAGTGTTTGTCTAAGCGAGTTACAGGGATAGCATTGAAGGAGTATCTACAAAAATCAAAAGAATGCCAACAGCACGCAACAGCAGCAAAAGAATGGTCACCCTCCCAAGTACTGACCGCGCCCGATGATGCTTGACTTGGGTGATCGAACGAGAGCAGGTTTGTTCATCATGGTATGGCCGTTGACACAAGTAAAGTACACGAGATTGATGACCTCTCACTATAATGAAAGGTCACCCTCCCAAGTACTGACCGCGCCCGATGATGCTTGACTTCGGTGATCGTGGTGGCGTCCTCTATGATTTGGAAACTATATCATAAGATATAATGGTTTTCTTACACAGATAGATTTTGGAAAGGTGGTATTGATGGGGTTATTAATTTTGGAGGTGTGATATCGATGGGGAATTGGGGGTCCAGGATATATAAATATATTTAGATATGTGAATAAACAGGGAAAAAGGTACATTAAATTGTTTTATGTAAGGATGGGGGGAAGGGGTTGCAACCCTGTCCCTGACAATTGGAGTTTATGCAGCTAGTATTATAAAGGAATTGGAGAGTGAAGTCCAAATAAATCCCTAAAAATATTGAGAGGAAGGAATAGTTGCATATCCTCTAAATACTTAAAATAGATGCATAGGAATAGGGTATTTAAATTGATCCAAACATTTTTTAGAACAAGCAAGTAGGTACTCATGAAAAACTAAAACATTCAAAAAGATTATGAAAATAATGTAATAGCCTGTTCATGATTGAAGTCCTCCTCAACTATAAAATGATATTGTGCAGGGAGTTATTTAAAAAAAAAAAAAAAAAAAAGGCAGTATGTCAAGGGAAGATACACTTTTTGGCCCTGAAAAGGACCATTGTTTGGGTCCACAGACGATTGACAAAAACAATTGGAATAATACACATATGGAAACAACAATGTACAATGACATAACTGTGTGTGTCACAACAATGTAAACGAAGAAACACAGTAATGTAGTGTTTGTCTAAGCGAGTTACAGGGATAGCATTGAAGGAGTATCTACAAAAATCAAAAGAATGCCAACAGCACGCAACAGCAGCAAAAGAATGGTCACCCTCCCAAGTACTGACCGCGCCCGATGATGCTTGACTTGGGTGATCGAACGAGAGCAGGTTTGTTCATCATGGTATGGCCGTTGACACAAGTAAAGTACACGAGATTGATGACCTCTCACTATAATGAAAGGTCACCCTCCCAAGTACTGACCGCGCCCGATGATGCTTGACTTCGGTGATCGTGGTGGCGTCCTCTATGATTTGGAAACTATATCATAAGATATAATGGTTTTCTTACACAGATAGATTTTGGAAAGGTGGTATTGATGGGGTTATTAATTTTGGAGGTGTGATATCGATGGGGAATTGGGGGTCCAGGATATATAAATATATTTAGATATGTGAATAAACAGGGAAAAAGGTACATTAAATTGTTTTATGTAAGGATGGGGGGAAGGGGTTGCAACCCTGTCCCTGACAATTGGAGTTTATGCAGCTAGTATTATAAAGGAATTGGAGAGTGAAGTCCAAATAAATCCCTAAAAATATTGAGAGGAAGGAATAGTTGCATATCCTCTAAATACTTAAAATAGATGCATAGGAATAGGGTATTTAAATTGATCCAAACATTTTTTAGAACAAGCAAGTAGGTACTCATGAAAAACTAAAACATTCAAAAAGATTATGAAAATAATGTAATAGCCTGTTCATGATTGAAGTCCTCCTCAACTATAAAATGATATTGTGCAGGGAGTTATTTAAAAAAAAAAAAAAAAAAAAGGCAGTATGTCAAGGGAAGATACACTTTTTGGCCCTGAAAAGGACCATTGTTTGGGTCCACAGACGATTGACAAAAACAATTGGAATAATACACATATGGAAACAACAATGTACAATGACATAACTGTGTGTGTCACAACAATGTAAACGAAGAAACACAGTAATGTAGTGTTTGTCTAAGCGAGTTACAGGGATAGCATTGAAGGAGTATCTACAAAAATCAAAAGAATGCCAACAGCACGCAACAGCAGCAAAAGAATGGTCACCCTCCCAAGTACTGACCGCGCCCGATGATGCTTGACTTGGGTGATCGAACGAGAGCAGGTTTGTTCATCATGGTATGGCCGTTGACACAAGTAAAGTACACGAGATTGATGACCTCTCACTATAATGAAAGGTCACCCTCCCAAGTACTGACCGCGCCCGATGATGCTTGACTTCGGTGATCGTGGTGGCGTCCTCTATGATTTGGAAACTATATCATAAGATATAATGGTTTTCTTACACAGATAGATTTTGGAAAGGTGGTATTGATGGGGTTATTAATTTTGGAGGTGTGATATCGATGGGGAATTGGGGGTCCAGGATATATAAATATATTTAGATATGTGAATAAACAGGGAAAAAGGTACATTAAATTGTTTTATGTAAGGATGGGGGGAAGGGGTTGCAACCCTGTCCCTGACAATTGGAGTTTATGCAGCTAGTATTATAAAGGAATTGGAGAGTGAAGTCCAAATAAATCCCTAAAAATATTGAGAGGAAGGAATAGTTGCATATCCTCTAAATACTTAAAATAGATGCATAGGAATAGGGTATTTAAATTGATCCAAACATTTTTTAGAACAAGCAAGTAGGTACTCATGAAAAACTAAAACATTCAAAAAGATTATGAAAATAATGTAATAGCCTGTTCATGATTGAAGTCCTCCTCAACTATAAAATGATATTGTGCAGGGAGTTATTTAAAAAAAAAAAAAAAAAAAAGGCAGTATGTCAAGGGAAGATACACTTTTTGGCCCTGAAAAGGACCATTGTTTGGGTCCACAGACGATTGACAAAAACAATTGGAATAATACACATATGGAAACAACAATGTACAATGACATAACTGTGTGTGTCACAACAATGTAAACGAAGAAACACAGTAATGTAGTGTTTGTCTAAGCGAGTTACAGGGATAGCATTGAAGGAGTATCTACAAAAATCAAAAGAATGCCAACAGCACGCAACAGCAGCAAAAGAATGGTCACCCTCCCAAGTACTGACCGCGCCCGATGATGCTTGACTTGGGTGATCGAACGAGAGCAGGTTTGTTCATCATGGTATGGCCGTTGACACAAGTAAAGTACACGAGATTGATGACCTCTCACTATAATGAAAGGTCACCCTCCCAAGTACTGACCGCGCCCGATGATGCTTGACTTCGGTGATCGTGGTGGCGTCCTCTATGATTTGGAAACTATATCATAAGATATAATGGTTTTCTTACACAGATAGATTTTGGAAAGGTGGTATTGATGGGGTTATTAATTTTGGAGGTGTGATATCGATGGGGAATTGGGGGTCCAGGATATATAAATATATTTAGATATGTGAATAAACAGGGAAAAAGGTACATTAAATTGTTTTATGTAAGGATGGGGGGAAGGGGTTGCAACCCTGTCCCTGACAATTGGAGTTTATGCAGCTAGTATTATAAAGGAATTGGAGAGTGAAGTCCAAATAAATCCCTAAAAATATTGAGAGGAAGGAATAGTTGCATATCCTCTAAATACTTAAAATAGATGCATAGGAATAGGGTATTTAAATTGATCCAAACATTTTTTAGAACAAGCAAGTAGGTACTCATGAAAAACTAAAACATTCAAAAAGATTATGAAAATAATGTAATAGCCTGTTCATGATTGAAGTCCTCCTCAACTATAAAATGATATTGTGCAGGGAGTTATTTAAAAAAAAAAAAAAAAAAAAGGCAGTATGTCAAGGGAAGATACACTTTTTGGCCCTGAAAAGGACCATTGTTTGGGTCCACAGACGATTGACAAAAACAATTGGAATAATACACATATGGAAACAACAATGTACAATGACATAACTGTGTGTGTCACAACAATGTAAACGAAGAAACACAGTAATGTAGTGTTTGTCTAAGCGAGTTACAGGGATAGCATTGAAGGAGTATCTACAAAAATCAAAAGAATGCCAACAGCACGCAACAGCAGCAAAAGAATGGTCACCCTCCCAAGTACTGACCGCGCCCGATGATGCTTGACTTGGGTGATCGAACGAGAGCAGGTTTGTTCATCATGGTATGGCCGTTGACACAAGTAAAGTACACGAGATTGATGACCTCTCACTATAATGAAAGGTCACCCTCCCAAGTACTGACCGCGCCCGATGATGCTTGACTTCGGTGATCGTGGTGGCGTCCTCTATGATTTGGAAACTATATCATAAGATATAATGGTTTTCTTACACAGATAGATTTTGGAAAGGTGGTATTGATGGGGTTATTAATTTTGGAGGTGTGATATCGATGGGGAATTGGGGGTCCAGGATATATAAATATATTTAGATATGTGAATAAACAGGGAAAAAGGTACATTAAATTGTTTTATGTAAGGATGGGGGGAAGGGGTTGCAACCCTGTCCCTGACAATTGGAGTTTATGCAGCTAGTATTATAAAGGAATTGGAGAGTGAAGTCCAAATAAATCCCTAAAAATATTGAGAGGAAGGAATAGTTGCATATCCTCTAAATACTTAAAATAGATGCATAGGAATAGGGTATTTAAATTGATCCAAACATTTTTTAGAACAAGCAAGTAGGTACTCATGAAAAACTAAAACATTCAAAAAGATTATGAAAATAATGTAATAGCCTGTTCATGATTGAAGTCCTCCTCAACTATAAAATGATATTGTGCAGGGAGTTATTTAAAAAAAAAAAAAAAAAAAAGGCAGTATGTCAAGGGAAGATACACTTTTTGGCCCTGAAAAGGACCATTGTTTGGGTCCACAGACGATTGACAAAAACAATTGGAATAATACACATATGGAAACAACAATGTACAATGACATAACTGTGTGTGTCACAACAATGTAAACGAAGAAACACAGTAATGTAGTGTTTGTCTAAGCGAGTTACAGGGATAGCATTGAAGGAGTATCTACAAAAATCAAAAGAATGCCAACAGCACGCAACAGCAGCAAAAGAATGGTCACCCTCCCAAGTACTGACCGCGCCCGATGATGCTTGACTTGGGTGATCGAACGAGAGCAGGTTTGTTCATCATGGTATGGCCGTTGACACAAGTAAAGTACACGAGATTGATGACCTCTCACTATAATGAAAGGTCACCCTCCCAAGTACTGACCGCGCCCGATGATGCTTGACTTCGGTGATCGTGGTGGCGTCCTCTATGATTTGGAAACTATATCATAAGATATAATGGTTTTCTTACACAGATAGATTTTGGAAAGGTGGTATTGATGGGGTTATTAATTTTGGAGGTGTGATATCGATGGGGAATTGGGGGTCCAGGATATATAAATATATTTAGATATGTGAATAAACAGGGAAAAAGGTACATTAAATTGTTTTATGTAAGGATGGGGGGAAGGGGTTGCAACCCTGTCCCTGACAATTGGAGTTTATGCAGCTAGTATTATAAAGGAATTGGAGAGTGAAGTCCAAATAAATCCCTAAAAATATTGAGAGGAAGGAATAGTTGCATATCCTCTAAATACTTAAAATAGATGCATAGGAATAGGGTATTTAAATTGATCCAAACATTTTTTAGAACAAGCAAGTAGGTACTCATGAAAAACTAAAACATTCAAAAAGATTATGAAAATAATGTAATAGCCTGTTCATGATTGAAGTCCTCCTCAACTATAAAATGATATTGTGCAGGGAGTTATTTAAAAAAAAAAAAAAAAAAAAGGCAGTATGTCAAGGGAAGATACACTTTTTGGCCCTGAAAAGGACCATTGTTTGGGTCCACAGACGATTGACAAAAACAATTGGAATAATACACATATGGAAACAACAATGTACAATGACATAACTGTGTGTGTCACAACAATGTAAACGAAGAAACACAGTAATGTAGTGTTTGTCTAAGCGAGTTACAGGGATAGCATTGAAGGAGTATCTACAAAAATCAAAAGAATGCCAACAGCACGCAACAGCAGCAAAAGAATGGTCACCCTCCCAAGTACTGACCGCGCCCGATGATGCTTGACTTGGGTGATCGAACGAGAGCAGGTTTGTTCATCATGGTATGGCCGTTGACACAAGTAAAGTACACGAGATTGATGACCTCTCACTATAATGAAAGGTCACCCTCCCAAGTACTGACCGCGCCCGATGATGCTTGACTTCGGTGATCGTGGTGGCGTCCTCTATGATTTGGAAACTATATCATAAGATATAATGGTTTTCTTACACAGATAGATTTTGGAAAGGTGGTATTGATGGGGTTATTAATTTTGGAGGTGTGATATCGATGGGGAATTGGGGGTCCAGGATATATAAATATATTTAGATATGTGAATAAACAGGGAAAAAGGTACATTAAATTGTTTTATGTAAGGATGGGGGGAAGGGGTTGCAACCCTGTCCCTGACAATTGGAGTTTATGCAGCTAGTATTATAAAGGAATTGGAGAGTGAAGTCCAAATAAATCCCTAAAAATATTGAGAGGAAGGAATAGTTGCATATCCTCTAAATACTTAAAATAGATGCATAGGAATAGGGTATTTAAATTGATCCAAACATTTTTTAGAACAAGCAAGTAGGTACTCATGAAAAACTAAAACATTCAAAAAGATTATGAAAATAATGTAATAGCCTGTTCATGATTGAAGTCCTCCTCAACTATAAAATGATATTGTGCAGGGAGTTATTTAAAAAAAAAAAAAAAAAAAAGGCAGTATGTCAAGGGAAGATACACTTTTTGGCCCTGAAAAGGACCATTGTTTGGGTCCACAGACGATTGACAAAAACAATTGGAATAATACACATATGGAAACAACAATGTACAATGACATAACTGTGTGTGTCACAACAATGTAAACGAAGAAACACAGTAATGTAGTGTTTGTCTAAGCGAGTTACAGGGATAGCATTGAAGGAGTATCTACAAAAATCAAAAGAATGCCAACAGCACGCAACAGCAGCAAAAGAATGGTCACCCTCCCAAGTACTGACCGCGCCCGATGATGCTTGACTTGGGTGATCGAACGAGAGCAGGTTTGTTCATCATGGTATGGCCGTTGACACAAGTAAAGTACACGAGATTGATGACCTCTCACTATAATGAAAGGTCACCCTCCCAAGTACTGACCGCGCCCGATGATGCTTGACTTCGGTGATCGTGGTGGCGTCCTCTATGATTTGGAAACTATATCATAAGATATAATGGTTTTCTTACACAGATAGATTTTGGAAAGGTGGTATTGATGGGGTTATTAATTTTGGAGGTGTGATATCGATGGGGAATTGGGGGTCCAGGATATATAAATATATTTAGATATGTGAATAAACAGGGAAAAAGGTACATTAAATTGTTTTATGTAAGGATGGGGGGAAGGGGTTGCAACCCTGTCCCTGACAATTGGAGTTTATGCAGCTAGTATTATAAAGGAATTGGAGAGTGAAGTCCAAATAAATCCCTAAAAATATTGAGAGGAAGGAATAGTTGCATATCCTCTAAATACTTAAAATAGATGCATAGGAATAGGGTATTTAAATTGATCCAAACATTTTTTAGAACAAGCAAGTAGGTACTCATGAAAAACTAAAACATTCAAAAAGATTATGAAAATAATGTAATAGCCTGTTCATGATTGAAGTCCTCCTCAACTATAAAATGATATTGTGCAGGGAGTTATTTAAAAAAAAAAAAAAAAAAAAGGCAGTATGTCAAGGGAAGATACACTTTTTGGCCCTGAAAAGGACCATTGTTTGGGTCCACAGACGATTGACAAAAACAATTGGAATAATACACATATGGAAACAACAATGTACAATGACATAACTGTGTGTGTCACAACAATGTAAACGAAGAAACACAGTAATGTAGTGTTTGTCTAAGCGAGTTACAGGGATAGCATTGAAGGAGTATCTACAAAAATCAAAAGAATGCCAACAGCACGCAACAGCAGCAAAAGAATGGTCACCCTCCCAAGTACTGACCGCGCCCGATGATGCTTGACTTGGGTGATCGAACGAGAGCAGGTTTGTTCATCATGGTATGGCCGTTGACACAAGTAAAGTACACGAGATTGATGACCTCTCACTATAATGAAAGGTCACCCTCCCAAGTACTGACCGCGCCCGATGATGCTTGACTTCGGTGATCGTGGTGGCGTCCTCTATGATTTGGAAACTATATCATAAGATATAATGGTTTTCTTACACAGATAGATTTTGGAAAGGTGGTATTGATGGGGTTATTAATTTTGGAGGTGTGATATCGATGGGGAATTGGGGGTCCAGGATATATAAATATATTTAGATATGTGAATAAACAGGGAAAAAGGTACATTAAATTGTTTTATGTAAGGATGGGGGGAAGGGGTTGCAACCCTGTCCCTGACAATTGGAGTTTATGCAGCTAGTATTATAAAGGAATTGGAGAGTGAAGTCCAAATAAATCCCTAAAAATATTGAGAGGAAGGAATAGTTGCATATCCTCTAAATACTTAAAATAGATGCATAGGAATAGGGTATTTAAATTGATCCAAACATTTTTTAGAACAAGCAAGTAGGTACTCAT
The DNA here is from genome assembly GCA_963978545.1 of Linyphia triangularis. NCBI lineage: Eukaryota > Metazoa > Arthropoda > Arachnida > Araneae > Linyphiidae > Linyphia > Linyphia triangularis. Next base: position 36,296 of record CAXBTE010000132.1, on the reverse strand, counting down.
GAAAAACTAAAACATTCAAAAAGATTATGAAAATAATGTAATAGCCTGTTCATGATTGAAGTCCTCCTCAACTATAAAATGATATTGTGCAGGGAGTTATTTAAAAAAAAAAAAAAAAAAAAGGCAGTATGTCAAGGGAAGATACACTTTTTGGCCCTGAAAAGGACCATTGTTTGGGTCCACAGACGATTGACAAAAACAATTGGAATAATACACATATGGAAACAACAATGTACAATGACATAACTGTGTGTGTCACAACAATGTAAACGAAGAAACACAGTAATGTAGTGTTTGTCTAAGCGAGTTACAGGGATAGCATTGAAGGAGTATCTACAAAAATCAAAAGAATGCCAACAGCACGCAACAGCAGCAAAAGAATGGTCACCCTCCCAAGTACTGACCGCGCCCGATGATGCTTGACTTGGGTGATCGAACGAGAGCAGGTTTGTTCATCATGGTATGGCCGTTGACACAAGTAAAGTACACGAGATTGATGACCTCTCACTATAATGAAAGGTCACCCTCCCAAGTACTGACCGCGCCCGATGATGCTTGACTTCGGTGATCGTGGTGGCGTCCTCTATGATTTGGAAACTATATCATAAGATATAATGGTTTTCTTACACAGATAGATTTTGGAAAGGTGGTATTGATGGGGTTATTAATTTTGGAGGTGTGATATCGATGGGGAATTGGGGGTCCAGGATATATAAATATATTTAGATATGTGAATAAACAGGGAAAAAGGTACATTAAATTGTTTTATGTAAGGATGGGGGGAAGGGGTTGCAACCCTGTCCCTGACAATTGGAGTTTATGCAGCTAGTATTATAAAGGAATTGGAGAGTGAAGTCCAAATAAATCCCTAAAAATATTGAGAGGAAGGAATAGTTGCATATCCTCTAAATACTTAAAATAGATGCATAGGAATAGGGTATTTAAATTGATCCAAACATTTTTTAGAACAAGCAAGTAGGTACTCATGAAAAACTAAAACATTCAAAAAGATTATGAAAATAATGTAATAGCCTGTTCATGATTGAAGTCCTCCTCAACTATAAAATGATATTGTGCAGGGAGTTATTTAAAAAAAAAAAAAAAAAAAAGGCAGTATGTCAAGGGAAGATACACTTTTTGGCCCTGAAAAGGACCATTGTTTGGGTCCACAGACGATTGACAAAAACAATTGGAATAATACACATATGGAAACAACAATGTACAATGACATAACTGTGTGTGTCACAACAATGTAAACGAAGAAACACAGTAATGTAGTGTTTGTCTAAGCGAGTTACAGGGATAGCATTGAAGGAGTATCTACAAAAATCAAAAGAATGCCAACAGCACGCAACAGCAGCAAAAGAATGGTCACCCTCCCAAGTACTGACCGCGCCCGATGATGCTTGACTTGGGTGATCGAACGAGAGCAGGTTTGTTCATCATGGTATGGCCGTTGACACAAGTAAAGTACACGAGATTGATGACCTCTCACTATAATGAAAGGTCACCCTCCCAAGTACTGACCGCGCCCGATGATGCTTGACTTCGGTGATCGTGGTGGCGTCCTCTATGATTTGGAAACTATATCATAAGATATAATGGTTTTCTTACACAGATAGATTTTGGAAAGGTGGTATTGATGGGGTTATTAATTTTGGAGGTGTGATATCGATGGGGAATTGGGGGTCCAGGATATATAAATATATTTAGATATGTGAATAAACAGGGAAAAAGGTACATTAAATTGTTTTATGTAAGGATGGGGGGAAGGGGTTGCAACCCTGTCCCTGACAATTGGAGTTTATGCAGCTAGTATTATAAAGGAATTGGAGAGTGAAGTCCAAATAAATCCCTAAAAATATTGAGAGGAAGGAATAGTTGCATATCCTCTAAATACTTAAAATAGATGCATAGGAATAGGGTATTTAAATTGATCCAAACATTTTTTAGAACAAGCAAGTAGGTACTCATGAAAAACTAAAACATTCAAAAAGATTATGAAAATAATGTAATAGCCTGTTCATGATTGAAGTCCTCCTCAACTATAAAATGATATTGTGCAGGGAGTTATTTAAAAAAAAAAAAAAAAAAAAGGCAGTATGTCAAGGGAAGATACACTTTTTGGCCCTGAAAAGGACCATTGTTTGGGTCCACAGACGATTGACAAAAACAATTGGAATAATACACATATGGAAACAACAATGTACAATGACATAACTGTGTGTGTCACAACAATGTAAACGAAGAAACACAGTAATGTAGTGTTTGTCTAAGCGAGTTACAGGGATAGCATTGAAGGAGTATCTACAAAAATCAAAAGAATGCCAACAGCACGCAACAGCAGCAAAAGAATGGTCACCCTCCCAAGTACTGACCGCGCCCGATGATGCTTGACTTGGGTGATCGAACGAGAGCAGGTTTGTTCATCATGGTATGGCCGTTGACACAAGTAAAGTACACGAGATTGATGACCTCTCACTATAATGAAAGGTCACCCTCCCAAGTACTGACCGCGCCCGATGATGCTTGACTTCGGTGATCGTGGTGGCGTCCTCTATGATTTGGAAACTATATCATAAGATATAATGGTTTTCTTACACAGATAGATTTTGGAAAGGTGGTATTGATGGGGTTATTAATTTTGGAGGTGTGATATCGATGGGGAATTGGGGGTCCAGGATATATAAATATATTTAGATATGTGAATAAACAGGGAAAAAGGTACATTAAATTGTTTTATGTAAGGATGGGGGGAAGGGGTTGCAACCCTGTCCCTGACAATTGGAGTTTATGCAGCTAGTATTATAAAGGAATTGGAGAGTGAAGTCCAAATAAATCCCTAAAAATATTGAGAGGAAGGAATAGTTGCATATCCTCTAAATACTTAAAATAGATGCATAGGAATAGGGTATTTAAATTGATCCAAACATTTTTTAGAACAAGCAAGTAGGTACTCATGAAAAACTAAAACATTCAAAAAGATTATGAAAATAATGTAATAGCCTGTTCATGATTGAAGTCCTCCTCAACTATAAAATGATATTGTGCAGGGAGTTATTTAAAAAAAAAAAAAAAAAAAAGGCAGTATGTCAAGGGAAGATACACTTTTTGGCCCTGAAAAGGACCATTGTTTGGGTCCACAGACGATTGACAAAAACAATTGGAATAATACACATATGGAAACAACAATGTACAATGACATAACTGTGTGTGTCACAACAATGTAAACGAAGAAACACAGTAATGTAGTGTTTGTCTAAGCGAGTTACAGGGATAGCATTGAAGGAGTATCTACAAAAATCAAAAGAATGCCAACAGCACGCAACAGCAGCAAAAGAATGGTCACCCTCCCAAGTACTGACCGCGCCCGATGATGCTTGACTTGGGTGATCGAACGAGAGCAGGTTTGTTCATCATGGTATGGCCGTTGACACAAGTAACGTACACGAGATTGATGACCTCTCACTATAATGAAAGGTCACCCTCCCAAGTACTGACCGCGCCCGATGATGCTTGACTTCGGTGATCGTGGTGGCGTCCTCTATGATTTGGAAACTATATCATAAGATATAATGGTTTTCTTACACAGATAGATTTTGGAAAGGTGGTATTGATGGGGTTATTAATTTTGGAGGTGTGATATCGATGGGGAATTGGGGGTCCAGGATATATAAATATATTTAGATATGTGAATAAACAGGGAAAAAGGTACATTAAATTGTTTTATGTAAGGATGGGGGGAAGGGGTTGCAACCCTGTCCCTGACAATTGGAGTTTATGCAGCTAGTATTATAAAGGAATTGGAGAGTGAAGTCCAAATAAATCCCTAAAAATATTGAGAGGAAGGAATAGTTGCATATCCTCTAAATACTTAAAATAGATGCATAGGAATAGGGTATTTAAATTGATCCAAACATTTTTTAGAACAAGCAAGTAGGTACTCATGAAAAACTAAAACATTCAAAAAGATTATGAAAATAATGTAATAGCCTGTTCATGATTGAAGTCCTCCTCAACTATAAAATGATATTGTGCAGGGAGTTATTTAAAAAAAAAAAAAAAAAAAAGGCAGTATGTCAAGGGAAGATACACTTTTTGGCCCTGAAAAGGACCATTGTTTGGGTCCACAGACGATTGACAAAAACAATTGGAATAATACACATATGGAAACAACAATGTACAATGACATAACTGTGTGTGTCACAACAATGTAAACGAAGAAACACAGTAATGTAGTGTTTGTCTAAGCGAGTTACAGGGATAGCATTGAAGGAGTATCTACAAAAATCAAAAGAATGCCAACAGCACGCAACAGCAGCAAAAGAATGGTCACCCTCCCAAGTACTGACCGCGCCCGATGATGCTTGACTTGGGTGATCGAACGAGAGCAGGTTTGTTCATCATGGTATGGCCGTTGACACAAGTAAAGTACACGAGATTGATGACCTCTCACTATAATGAAAGGTCACCCTCCCAAGTACTGACCGCGCCCGATGATGCTTGACTTCGGTGATCGTGGTGGCGTCCTCTATGATTTGGAAACTATATCATAAGATATAATGGTTTTCTTACACAGATAGATTTTGGAAAGGTGGTATTGATGGGGTTATTAATTTTGGAGGTGTGATATCGATGGGGAATTGGGGGTCCAGGATATATAAATATATTTAGATATGTGAATAAACAGGGAAAAAGGTACATTAAATTGTTTTATGTAAGGATGGGGGGAAGGGGTTGCAACCCTGTCCCTGACAATTGGAGTTTATGCAGCTAGTATTATAAAGGAATTGGAGAGTGAAGTCCAAATAAATCCCTAAAAATATTGAGAGGAAGGAATAGTTGCATATCCTCTAAATACTTAAAATAGATGCATAGGAATAGGGTATTTAAATTGATCCAAACATTTTTTAGAACAAGCAAGTAGGTACTCATGAAAAACTAAAACATTCAAAAAGATTATGAAAATAATGTAATAGCCTGTTCATGATTGAAGTCCTCCTCAACTATAAAATGATATTGTGCAGGGAGTTATTTAAAAAAAAAAAAAAAAAAAAGGCAGTATGTCAAGGGAAGATACACTTTTTGGCCCTGAAAAGGACCATTGTTTGGGTCCACAGACGATTGACAAAAACAATTGGAATAATACACATATGGAAACAACAATGTACAATGACATAACTGTGTGTGTCACAACAATGTAAACGAAGAAACACAGTAATGTAGTGTTTGTCTAAGCGAGTTACAGGGATAGCATTGAAGGAGTATCTACAAAAATCAAAAGAATGCCAACAGCACGCAACAGCAGCAAAAGAATGGTCACCCTCCCAAGTACTGACCGCGCCCGATGATGCTTGACTTGGGTGATCGAACGAGAGCAGGTTTGTTCATCATGGTATGGCCGTTGACACAAGTAAAGTACACGAGATTGATGACCTCTCACTATAATGAAAGGTCACCCTCCCAAGTACTGACCGCGCCCGATGATGCTTGACTTCGGTGATCGTGGTGGCGTCCTCTATGATTTGGAAACTATATCATAAGATATAATGGTTTTCTTACACAGATAGATTTTGGAAAGGTGGTATTGATGGGGTTATTAATTTTGGAGGTGTGATATCGATGGGGAATTGGGGGTCCAGGATATATAAATATATTTAGATATGTGAATAAACAGGGAAAAAGGTACATTAAATTGTTTTATGTAAGGATGGGGGGAAGGGGTTGCAACCCTGTCCCTGACAATTGGAGTTTATGCAGCTAGTATTATAAAGGAATTGGAGAGTGAAGTCCAAATAAATCCCTAAAAATATTGAGAGGAAGGAATAGTTGCATATCCTCTAAATACTTAAAATAGATGCATAGGAATAGGGTATTTAAATTGATCCAAACATTTTTTAGAACAAGCAAGTAGGTACTCATGAAAAACTAAAACATTCAAAAAGATTATGAAAATAATGTAATAGCCTGTTCATGATTGAAGTCCTCCTCAACTATAAAATGATATTGTGCAGGGAGTTATTTAAAAAAAAAAAAAAAAAAAAGGCAGTATGTCAAGGGAAGATACACTTTTTGGCCCTGAAAAGGACCATTGTTTGGGTCCACAGACGATTGACAAAAACAATTGGAATAATACACATATGGAAACAACAATGTACAATGACATAACTGTGTGTGTCACAACAATGTAAACGAAGAAACACAGTAATGTAGTGTTTGTCTAAGCGAGTTACAGGGATAGCATTGAAGGAGTATCTACAAAAATCAAAAGAATGCCAACAGCACGCAACAGCAGCAAAAGAATGGTCACCCTCCCAAGTACTGACCGCGCCCGATGATGCTTGACTTGGGTGATCGAACGAGAGCAGGTTTGTTCATCATGGTATGGCCGTTGACACAAGTAAAGTACACGAGATTGATGACCTCTCACTATAATGAAAGGTCACCCTCCCAAGTACTGACCGCGCCCGATGATGCTTGACTTCGGTGATCGTGGTGGCGTCCTCTATGATTTGGAAACTATATCATAAGATATAATGGTTTTCTTACACAGATAGATTTTGGAAAGGTGGTATTGATGGGGTTATTAATTTTGGAGGTGTGATATCGATGGGGAATTGGGGGTCCAGGATATATAAATATATTTAGATATGTGAATAAACAGGGAAAAAGGTACATTAAATTGTTTTATGTAAGGATGGGGGGAAGGGGTTGCAACCCTGTCCCTGACAATTGGAGTTTATGCAGCTAGTATTATAAAGGAATTGGAGAGTGAAGTCCAAATAAATCCCTAAAAATATTGAGAGGAAGGAATAGTTGCATATCCTCTAAATACTTAAAATAGATGCATAGGAATAGGGTATTTAAATTGATCCAAACATTTTTTAGAACAAGCAAGTAGGTACTCATGAAAAACTAAAACATTCAAAAAGATTATGAAAATAATGTAATAGCCTGTTCATGATTGAAGTCCTCCTCAACTATAAAATGATATTGTGCAGGGAGTTATTTAAAAAAAAAAAAAAAAAAAAGGCAGTATGTCAAGGGAAGATACACTTTTTGGCCCTGAAAAGGACCATTGTTTGGGTCCACAGACGATTGACAAAAACAATTGGAATAATACACATATGGAAACAACAATGTACAATGACATAACTGTGTGTGTCACAACAATGTAAACGAAGAAACACAGTAATGTAGTGTTTGTCTAAGCGAGTTACAGGGATAGCATTGAAGGAGTATCTACAAAAATCAAAAGAATGCCAACAGCACGCAACAGCAGCAAAAGAATGGTCACCCTCCCAAGTACTGACCGCGCCCGATGATGCTTGACTTGGGTGATCGAACGAGAGCAGGTTTGTTCATCATGGTATGGCCGTTGACACAAGTAAAGTACACGAGATTGATGACCTCTCACTATAATGAAAGGTCACCCTCCCAAGTACTGACCGCGCCCGATGATGCTTGACTTCGGTGATCGTGGTGGCGTCCTCTATGATTTGGAAACTATATCATAAGATATAATGGTTTTCTTACACAGATAGATTTTGGAAAGGTGGTATTGATGGGGTTATTAATTTTGGAGGTGTGATATCGATGGGGAATTGGGGGTCCAGGATATATAAATATATTTAGATATGTGAATAAACAGGGAAAAAGGTACATTAAATTGTTTTATGTAAGGATGGGGGGAAGGGGTTGCAACCCTGTCCCTGACAATTGGAGTTTATGCAGCTAGTATTATAAAGGAATTGGAGAGTGAAGTCCAAATAAATCCCTAAAAATATTGAGAGGAAGGAATAGTTGCATATCCTCTAAATACTTAAAATAGATGCATAGGAATAGGGTATTTAAATTGATCCAAACATTTTTTAGAACAAGCAAGTAGGTACTCATGAAAAACTAAAACATTCAAAAAGATTATGAAAATAATGTAATAGCCTGTTCATGATTGAAGTCCTCCTCAACTATAAAATGATATTGTGCAGGGAGTTATTTAAAAAAAAAAAAAAAAAAAAGGCAGTATGTCAAGGGAAGATACACTTTTTGGCCCTGAAAAGGACCATTGTTTGGGTCCACAGACGATTGACAAAAACAATTGGAATAATACACATATGGAAACAACAATGTACAATGACATAACTGTGTGTGTCACAACAATGTAAACGAAGAAACACAGTAATGTAGTGTTTGTCTAAGCGAGTTACAGGGATAGCATTGAAGGAGTATCTACAAAAATCAAAAGAATGCCAACAGCACGCAACAGCAGCAAAAGAATGGTCACCCTCCCAAGTACTGACCGCGCCCGATGATGCTTGACTTGGGTGATCGAACGAGAGCAGGTTTGTTCATCATGGTATGGCCGTTGACACAAGTAAAGTACACGAGATTGATGACCTCTCACTATAATGAAAGGTCACCCTCCCAAGTACTGACCGCGCCCGATGATGCTTGACTTCGGTGATCGTGGTGGCGTCCTCTATGATTTGGAAACTATATCATAAGATATAATGGTTTTCTTACACAGATAGATTTTGGAAAGGTGGTATTGATGGGGTTATTAATTTTGGAGGTGTGATATCGATGGGGAATTGGGGGTCCAGGATATATAAATATATTTAGATATGTGAATAAACAGGGAAAAAGGTACATTAAATTGTTTTATGTAAGGATGGGGGGAAGGGGTTGCAACCCTGTCCCTGACAATTGGAGTTTATGCAGCTAGTATTATAAAGGAATTGGAGAGTGAAGTCCAAATAAATCCCTAAAAATATTGAGAGGAAGGAATAGTTGCATATCCTCTAAATACTTAAAATAGATGCATAGGAATAGGGTATTTAAATTGATCCAAACATTTTTTAGAACAAGCAAGTAGGTACTCATGAAAAACTAAAACATTCAAAAAGATTATGAAAATAATGTAATAGCCTGTTCATGATTGAAGTCCTCCTCAACTATAAAATGATATTGTGCAGGGAGTTATTTAAAAAAAAAAAAAAAAAAAAGGCAGTATGTCAAGGGAAGATACACTTTTTGGCCCTGAAAAGGACCATTGTTTGGGTCCACAGACGATTGACAAAAACAATTGGAATAATACACATATGGAAACAACAATGTACAATGACATAACTGTGTGTGTCACAACAATGTAAACGAAGAAACACAGTAATGTAGTGTTTGTCTAAGCGAGTTACAGGGATAGCATTGAAGGAGTATCTACAAAAATCAAAAGAATGCCAACAGCACGCAACAGCAGCAAAAGAATGGTCACCCTCCCAAGTACTGACCGCGCCCGATGATGCTTGACTTGGGTGATCGAACGAGAGCAGGTTTGTTCATCATGGTATGGCCGTTGACACAAGTAAAGTACACGAGATTGATGACCTCTCACTATAATGAAAGGTCACCCTCCCAAGTACTGACCGCGCCCGATGATGCTTGACTTCGGTGATCGTGGTGGCGTCCTCTATGATTTGGAAACTATATCATAAGATATAATGGTTTTCTTACACAGATAGATTTTGGAAAGGTGGTATTGATGGGGTTATTAATTTTGGAGGTGTGATATCGATGGGGAATTGGGGGTCCAGGATATATAAATATATTTAGATATGTGAATAAACAGGGAAAAAGGTACATTAAATTGTTTTATGTAAGGATGGGGGGAAGGGGTTGCAACCCTGTCCCTGACAATTGGAGTTTATGCAGCTAGTATTATAAAGGAATTGGAGAGTGAAGTCCAAATAAATCCCTAAAAATATTGAGAGGAAGGAATAGTTGCATATCCTCTAAATACTTAAAATAGATGCATAGGAATAGGGTATTTAAATTGATCCAAACATTTTTTAGAACAAGCAAGTAGGTACTCATGAAAAACTAAAACATTCAAAAAGATTATGAAAATAATGTAATAGCCTGTTCATGATTGAAGTCCTCCTCAACTATAAAATGATATTGTGCAGGGAGTTATTTAAAAAAAAAAAAAAAAAAAAGGCAGTATGTCAAGGGAAGATACACTTTTTGGCCCTGAAAAGGACCATTGTTTGGGTCCACAGACGATTGACAAAAACAATTGGAATAATACACATATGGAAACAACAATGTACAATGACATAACTGTGTGTGTCACAACAATGTAAACGAAGAAACACAGTAATGTAGTGTTTGTCTAAGCGAGTTACAGGGATAGCATTGAAGGAGTATCTACAAAAATCAAAAGAATGCCAACAGCACGCAACAGCAGCAAAAGAATGGTCACCCTCCCAAGTACTGACCGCGCCCGATGATGCTTGACTTGGGTGATCGAACGAGAGCAGGTTTGTTCATCATGGTATGGCCGTTGACACAAGTAAAGTACACGAGATTGATGACCTCTCACTATAATGAAAGGTCACCCTCCCAAGTACTGACCGCGCCCGATGATGCTTGACTTCGGTGATCGTGGTGGCGTCCTCTATGATTTGGAAACTATATCATAAGATATAATGGTTTTCTTACACAGATAGATTTTGGAAAGGTGGTATTGATGGGGTTATTAATTTTGGAGGTGTGATATCGATGGGGAATTGGGGGTCCAGGATATATAAATATATTTAGATATGTGAATAAACAGGGAAAAAGGTACATTAAATTGTTTTATGTAAGGATGGGGGGAAGGGGTTGCAACCCTGTCCCTGACAATTGGAGTTTATGCAGCTAGTATTATAAAGGAATTGGAGAGTGAAGTCCAAATAAATCCCTAAAAATATTGAGAGGAAGGAATAGTTGCATATCCTCTAAATACTTAAAATAGATGCATAGGAATAGGGTATTTAAATTGATCCAAACATTTTTTAGAACAAGCAAGTAGGTACTCATGAAAAACTAAAACATTCAAAAAGATTATGAAAATAATGTAATAGCCTGTTCATGATTGAAGTCCTCCTCAACTATAAAATGATATTGTGCAGGGAGTTATTTAAAAAAAAAAAAAAAAAAAAGGCAGTATGTCAAGGGAAGATACACTTTTTGGCCCTGAAAAGGACCATTGTTTGGGTCCACAGACGATTGACAAAAACAATTGGAATAATACACATATGGAAACAACAATGTACAATGACATAACTGTGTGTGTCACAACAATGTAAACGAAGAAACACAGTAATGTAGTGTTTGTCTAAGCGAGTTACAGGGATAGCATTGAAGGAGTATCTACAAAAATCAAAAGAATGCCAACAGCACGCAACAGCAGCAAAAGAATGGTCACCCTCCCAAGTACTGACCGCGCCCGATGATGCTTGACTTGGGTGATCGAACGAGAGCAGGTTTGTTCATCATGGTATGGCCGTTGACACAAGTAAAGTACACGAGATTGATGACCTCTCACTATAATGAAAGGTCACCCTCCCAAGTACTGACCGCGCCCGATGATGCTTGACTTCGGTGATCGTGGTGGCGTCCTCTATGATTTGGAAACTATATCATAAGATATAATGGTTTTCTTACACAGATAGATTTTGGAAAGGTGGTATTGATGGGGTTATTAATTTTGGAGGTGTGATATCGATGGGGAATTGGGGGTCCAGGATATATAAATATATTTAGATATGTGAATAAACAGGGAAAAAGGTACATTAAATTGTTTTATGTAAGGATGGGGGGAAGGGGTTGCAACCCTGTCCCTGACAATTGGAGTTTATGCAGCTAGTATTATAAAGGAATTGGAGAGTGAAGTCCAAATAAATCCCTAAAAATATTGAGAGGAAGGAATAGTTGCATATCCTCTAAATACTTAAAATAGATGCATAGGAATAGGGTATTTAAATTGATCCAAACATTTTTTAGAACAAGCAAGTAGGTACTCATGAAAAACTAAAACATTCAAAAAGATTATGAAAATAATGTAATAGCCTGTTCATGATTGAAGTCCTCCTCAACTATAAAATGATATTGTGCAGGGAGTTATTTAAAAAAAAAAAAAAAAAAAGGCAGTATGTCAAGGGAAGATACACTTTTTGGCCCTGAAAAGGACCATTGTTTGGGTCCACAGACGATTGACAAAAACAATTGGAATAATACACATATGGAAACAACAATGTACAATGACATAACTGTGTGTGTCACAACAATGTAAACGAAGAAACACAGTAATGTAGTGTTTGTCTAAGCGAGTTACAGGGATAGCATTGAAGGAGTATCTACAAAAATCAAAAGAATGCCAACAGCACGCAACAGCAGCAAAAGAATGGTCACCCTCCCAAGTACTGACCGCGCCCGATGATGCTTGACTTGGGTGATCGAACGAGAGCAGGTTTGTTCATCATGGTATGGCCGTTGACACAAGTAAAGTACACGAGATTGATGACCTCTCACTATAATGAAAGGTCACCCTCCCAAGTACTGACCGCGCCCGATGATGCTTGACTTCGGTGATCGTGGTGGCGTCCTCTATGATTTGGAAACTATATCATAAGATATAATGGTTTTCTTACACAGATAGATTTTGGAAAGGTGGTATTGATGGGGTTATTAATTTTGGAGGTGTGATATCGATGGGGAATTGGGGGTCCAGGATATATAAATATATTTAGATATGTGAATAAACAGGGAAAAAGGTACATTAAATTGTTTTATGTAAGGATGGGGGGAAGGGGTTGCAACCCTGTCCCTGACAATTGGAGTTTATGCAGCTAGTATTATAAAGGAATTGGAGAGTGAAGTCCAAATAAATCCCTAAAAATATTGAGAGGAAGGAATAGTTGCATATCCTCTAAATACTTAAAATAGATGCATAGGAATAGGGTATTTAAATTGATCCAAACATTTTTTAGAACAAGCAAGTAGGTACTCATGAAAAACTAAAACATTCAAAAAGATTATGAAAATAATGTAATAGCCTGTTCATGATTGAAGTCCTCCTCAACTATAAAATGATATTGTGCAGGGAGTTATTTAAAAAAAAAAAAAAAAAAAAGGCAGTATGTCAAGGGAAGATACACTTTTTGGCCCTGAAAAGGACCATTGTTTGGGTCCACAGACGATTGACAAAAACAATTGGAATAATACACATATGGAAACAACAATGTACAATGACATAACTGTGTGTGTCACAACAATGTAAACGAAGAAACACAGTAATGTAGTGTTTGTCTAAGCGAGTTACAGGGATAGCATTGAAGGAGTATCTACAAAAATCAAAAGAATGCCAACAGCACGCAACAGCAGCAAAAGAATGGTCACCCTCCCAAGTACTGACCGCGCCCGATGATGCTTGACTTGGGTGATCGAACGAGAGCAGGTTTGTTCATCATGGTATGGCCGTTGACACAAGTAAAGTACACGAGATTGATGACCTCTCACTATAATGAAAGGTCACCCTCCCAAGTACTGACCGCGCCCGATGATGCTTGACTTCGGTGATCGTGGTGGCGTCCTCTATGATTTGGAAACTATATCATAAGATATAATGGTTTTCTTACACAGATAGATTTTGGAAAGGTGGTATTGATGGGGTTATTAATTTTGGAGGTGTGATATCGATGGGGAATTGGGGGTCCAGGATATATAAATATATTTAGATATGTGAATAAACAGGGAAAAAGGTACATTAAATTGTTTTATGTAAGGATGGGGGGAAGGGGTTGCAACCCTGTCCCTGACAATTGGAGTTTATGCAGCTAGTATTATAAAGGAATTGGAGAGTGAAGTCCAAATAAATCCCTAAAAATATTGAGAGGAAGGAATAGTTGCATATCCTCTAAATACTTAAAATAGATGCATAGGAATAGGGTATTTAAATTGATCCAAACATTTTTTAGAACAAGCAAGTAGGTACTCATGAAAAACTAAAACATTCAAAAAGATTATGAAAATAATGTAATAGCCTGTTCATGATTGAAGTCCTCCTCAACTATAAAATGATATTGTGCAGGGAGTTATTTAAAAAAAAAAAAAAAAAAAAGGCAGTATGTCAAGGGAAGATACACTTTTTGGCCCTGAAAAGGACCATTGTTTGGGTCCACAGACGATTGACAAAAACAATTGGAATAATACACATATGGAAACAACAATGTACAATGACATAACTGTGTGTGTCACAACAATGTAAACGAAGAAACACAGTAATGTAGTGTTTGTCTAAGCGAGTTACAGGGATAGCATTGAAGGAGTATCTACAAAAATCAAAAGAATGCCAACAGCACGCAACAGCAGCAAAAGAATGGTCACCCTCCCAAGTACTGACCGCGCCCGATGATGCTTGACTTGGGTGATCGAACGAGAGCAGGTTTGTTCATCATGGTATGGCCGTTGACACAAGTAAAGTACACGAGATTGATGACCTCTCACTATAATGAAAGGTCACCCTCCCAAGTACTGACCGCGCCCGATGATGCTTGACTTCGGTGATCGTGGTGGCGTCCTCTATGATTTGGAAACTATATCATAAGATATAATGGTTTTCTTACACAGATAGATTTTGGAAAGGTGGTATTGATGGGGTTATTAATTTTGGAGGTGTGATATCGATGGGGAATTGGGGGTCCAGGATATATAAATATATTTAGATATGTGAATAAACAGGGAAAAAGGTACATTAAATTGTTTTATGTAAGGATGGGGGGAAGGGGTTGCAACCCTGTCCCTGACAATTGGAGTTTATGCAGCTAGTATTATAAAGGAATTGGAGAGTGAAGTCCAAATAAATCCCTAAAAATATTGAGAGGAAGGAATAGTTGCATATCCTCTAAATACTTAAAATAGATGCATAGGAATAGGGTATTTAAATTGATCCAAACATTTTTTAGAACAAGCAAGTAGGTACTCATGAAAAACTAAAACATTCAAAAAGATTATGAAAATAATGTAATAGCCTGTTCATGATTGAAGTCCTCCTCAACTATAAAATGATATTGTGCAGGGAGTTATTTAAAAAAAAAAAAAAAAAAAAGGCAGTATGTCAAGGGAAGATACACTTTTTGGCCCTGAAAAGGACCATTGTTTGGGTCCACAGACGATTGACAAAAACAATTGGAATAATACACATATGGAAACAACAATGTACAATGACATAACTGTGTGTGTCACAACAATGTAAACGAAGAAACACAGTAATGTAGTGTTTGTCTAAGCGAGTTACAGGGATAGCATTGAAGGAGTATCTACAAAAATCAAAAGAATGCCAACAGCACGCAACAGCAGCAAAAGAATGGTCACCCTCCCAAGTACTGACCGCGCCCGATGATGCTTGACTTGGGTGATCGAACGAGAGCAGGTTTGTTCATCATGGTATGGCCGTTGACACAAGTAAAGTACACGAGATTGATGACCTCTCACTATAATGAAAGGTCACCCTCCCAAGTACTGACCGCGCCCGATGATGCTTGACTTCGGTGATCGTGGTGGCGTCCTCTATGATTTGGAAACTATATCATAAGATATAATGGTTTTCTTACACAGATAGATTTTGGAAAGGTGGTATTGATGGGGTTATTAATTTTGGAGGTGTGATATCGATGGGGAATTGGGGGTCCAGGATATATAAATATATTTAGATATGTGAATAAACAGGGAAAAAGGTACATTAAATTGTTTTATGTAAGGATGGGGGGAAGGGGTTGCAACCCTGTCCCTGACAATTGGAGTTTATGCAGCTAGTATTATAAAGGAATTGGAGAGTGAAGTCCAAATAAATCCCTAAAAATATTGAGAGGAAGGAATAGTTGCATATCCTCTAAATACTTAAAATAGATGCATAGGAATAGGGTATTTAAATTGATCCAAACATTTTTTAGAACAAGCAAGTAGGTACTCATGAAAAACTAAAACATTCAAAAAGATTATGAAAATAATGTAATAGCCTGTTCATGATTGAAGTCCTCCTCAACTATAAAATGATATTGTGCAGGGAGTTATTTAAAAAAAAAAAAAAAAAAAAGGCAGTATGTCAAGGGAAGATACACTTTTTGGCCCTGAAAAGGACCATTGTTTGGGTCCACAGACGATTGACAAAAACAATTGGAATAATACACATATGGAAACAACAATGTACAATGACATAACTGTGTGTGTCACAACAATGTAAACGAAGAAACACAGTAATGTAGTGTTTGTCTAAGCGAGTTACAGGGATAGCATTGAAGGAGTATCTACAAAAATCAAAAGAATGCCAACAGCACGCAACAGCAGCAAAAGAATGGTCACCCTCCCAAGTACTGACCGCGCCCGATGATGCTTGACTTGGGTGATCGAACGAGAGCAGGTTTGTTCATCATGGTATGGCCGTTGACACAAGTAAAGTACACGAGATTGATGACCTCTCACTATAATGAAAGGTCACCCTCCCAAGTACTGACCGCGCCCGATGATGCTTGACTTCGGTGATCGTGGTGGCGTCCTCTATGATTTGGAAACTATATCATAAGATATAATGGTTTTCTTACACAGATAGATTTTGGAAAGGTGGTATTGATGGGGTTATTAATTTGGAGGTGTGATATCGATGGGGAATTGGGGGTCCAGGATATATAAATATATTTAGATATGTGAATAAACAGGGAAAAAGGTACATTAAATTGTTTTATGTAAGGATGGGGGGAAGGGGTTGCAACCCTGTCCCTGACAATTGGAGTTTATGCAGCTAGTATTATAAAGGAATTGGAGAGTGAAGTCCAAATAAATCCCTAAAAATATTGAGAGGAAGGAATAGTTGCATATCCTCTAAATACTTAAAATAGATGCATAGGAATAGGGTATTTAAATTGATCCAAACATTTTTTAGAACAAGCAAGTAGGTACTCATGAAAAACTAAAACATTCAAAAAGATTATGAAAATAATGTAATAGCCTGTTCATGATTGAAGTCCTCCTCAACTATAAAATGATATTGTG
The DNA here is from genome assembly GCA_963978545.1 of Linyphia triangularis. Lineage (NCBI taxonomy): Eukaryota > Metazoa > Arthropoda > Arachnida > Araneae > Linyphiidae > Linyphia > Linyphia triangularis. Next base: position 19,430 of record CAXBTE010000132.1, on the reverse strand, counting down.
CAGGGAGTTATTTAAAAAAAAAAAAAAAAAAAAGGCAGTATGTCAAGGGAAGATACACTTTTTGGCCCTGAAAAGGACCATTGTTTGGGTCCACAGACGATTGACAAAAACAATTGGAATAATACACATATGGAAACAACAATGTACAATGACATAACTGTGTGTGTCACAACAATGTAAACGAAGAAACACAGTAATGTAGTGTTTGTCTAAGCGAGTTACAGGGATAGCATTGAAGGAGTATCTACAAAAATCAAAAGAATGCCAACAGCACGCAACAGCAGCAAAAGAATGGTCACCCTCCCAAGTACTGACCGCGCCCGATGATGCTTGACTTGGGTGATCGAACGAGAGCAGGTTTGTTCATCATGGTATGGCCGTTGACACAAGTAAAGTACACGAGATTGATGACCTCTCACTATAATGAAAGGTCACCCTCCCAAGTACTGACCGCGCCCGATGATGCTTGACTTCGGTGATCGTGGTGGCGTCCTCTATGATTTGGAAACTATATCATAAGATATAATGGTTTTCTTACACAGATAGATTTTGGAAAGGTGGTATTGATGGGGTTATTAATTTTGGAGGTGTGATATCGATGGGGAATTGGGGGTCCAGGATATATAAATATATTTAGATATGTGAATAAACAGGGAAAAAGGTACATTAAATTGTTTTATGTAAGGATGGGGGGAAGGGGTTGCAACCCTGTCCCTGACAATTGGAGTTTATGCAGCTAGTATTATAAAGGAATTGGAGAGTGAAGTCCAAATAAATCCCTAAAAATATTGAGAGGAAGGAATAGTTGCATATCCTCTAAATACTTAAAATAGATGCATAGGAATAGGGTATTTAAATTGATCCAAACATTTTTTAGAACAAGCAAGTAGGTACTCATGAAAAACTAAAACATTCAAAAAGATTATGAAAATAATGTAATAGCCTGTTCATGATTGAAGTCCTCCTCAACTATAAAATGATATTGTGCAGGGAGTTATTTAAAAAAAAAAAAAAAAAAAAGGCAGTATGTCAAGGGAAGATACACTTTTTGGCCCTGAAAAGGACCATTGTTTGGGTCCACAGACGATTGACAAAAACAATTGGAATAATACACATATGGAAACAACAATGTACAATGACATAACTGTGTGTGTCACAACAATGTAAACGAAGAAACACAGTAATGTAGTGTTTGTCTAAGCGAGTTACTGGAATAGCATTGAAGGAGTATCTACAAAAATCAAAAGAATGCCAACAGCACGCAACAGCAGCAAAAGAATGGTCACCCTCCCAAGTACTGACCGCGCCCGATGATGCTTGACTTGGGTGATCGAACGAGAGCAGTTTGTTCATCATGGTATGGCCGTTGACACAAGTAAAGTACACGAGATTGATGACCTCTCACTATAATGAAAGGTCACCCTCCCAAGTACTGACCGCGCCCGATGATGCTTGACTTCGTGATCGTGGTGGCGTCCTCTATGATTTGGAAACTATATCATAAGATATAATGGTTTTCTTACACAGATAGATTTTGGAAAGGTGGTATTGATGGGGTTATTAATTTTGGAGGTGTGATATCGATGGGGAATTGGGGGTCCAGGATATATAAATATATTTAGATATGTGAATAAACAGGGAAAAAGGTACATTAAATTGTTTTATGTAAGGATGGGGGGAAGGGGTTGCAACCCTGTCCCTGACAATTGGAGTTTATGCAGCTAGTATTATAAAGGAATTGGAGAGTGAAGTCCAAATAAATCCCTAAAAATATTGAGAGGAAGGAATAGTTGCATATCCTCTAAATACTTAAAATAGATGCATAGGAATAGGGTATTTAAATTGATCCAAACATTTTTTAGAACAAGCAAGTAGGTACTCATGAAAAACTAAAACATTCAAAAAGATTATGAAAATAATGTAATAGCCTGTTCATGATTGAAGTCCTCCTCAACTATAAAATGATATTGTGCAGGGAGTTATTTAAAAAAAAAAAAAAAAAAAGGCAGTATGTCAAGGGAAGATACACTTTTTGGCCCTGAAAAGGACCATTGTTTGGGTCCACAGACGATTGACAAAAACAATTGGAATAATACACATATGGAAACAACAATGTACAATGACATAACTGTGTGTGTCACAACAATGTAAACGAAGAAACACAGTAATGTAGTGTTTGTCTAAGCGAGTTACAGGGATAGCATTGAAGGAGTATCTACAAAAATCAAAAGAATGCCAACAGCACGCAACAGCAGCAAAAGAATGGTCACCCTCCCAAGTACTGACCGCGCCCGATGATGCTTGACTTGGGTGATCGAACGAGAGCAGGTTTGTTCATCATGGTATGGCCGTTGACACAAGTAAAGTACACGAGATTGATGACCTCTCACTATAATGAAAGGTCACCCTCCCAAGTACTGACCGCGCCCGATGATGCTTGACTTCGGTGATCGTGGTGGCGTCCTCTATGATTTGGAAACTATATCATAAGATATAATGGTTTTCTTACACAGATAGATTTTGGAAAGGTGGTATTGATGGGGTTATTAATTTTGGAGGTGTGATATCGATGGGGAATTGGGGGTCCAGGATATATAAATATATTTAGATATGTGAATAAACAGGGAAAAAGGTACATTAAATTGTTTTATGTAAGGATGGGGGGAAGGGGTTGCAACCCTGTCCCTGACAATTGGAGTTTATGCAGCTAGTATTATAAAGGAATTGGAGAGTGAAGTCCAAATAAATCCCTAAAAATATTGAGAGGAAGGAATAGTTGCATATCCTCTAAATACTTAAAATAGATGCATAGGAATAGGGTATTTAAATTGATCCAAACATTTTTTAGAACAAGCAAGTAGGTACTCATGAAAAACTAAAACATTCAAAAAGATTATGAAAATAATGTAATAGCCTGTTCATGATTGAAGTCCTCCTCAACTATAAAATGATATTGTGCAGGGAGTTATTTAAAAAAAAAAAAAAAAAAAAGGCAGTATGTCAAGGGAAGATACACTTTTTGGCCCTGAAAAGGACCATTGTTTGGGTCCACAGACGATTGACAAAAACAATTGGAATAATACACATATGGAAACAACAATGTACAATGACATAACTGTGTGTGTCACAACAATGTAAACGAAGAAACACAGTAATGTAGTGTTTGTCTAAGCGAGTTACAGGGATAGCATTGAAGGAGTATCTACAAAAATCAAAAGAATGCCAACAGCACGCAACAGCAGCAAAAGAATGGTCACCCTCCCAAGTACTGACCGCGCCCGATGATGCTTGACTTGGGTGATCGAACGAGAGCAGGTTTGTTCATCATGGTATGGCCGTTGACACAAGTAAAGTACACGAGATTGATGACCTCTCACTATAATGAAAGGTCACCCTCCCAAGTACTGACCGCGCCCGATGATGCTTGACTTCGGTGATCGTGGTGGCGTCCTCTATGATTTGGAAACTATATCATAAGATATAATGGTTTTCTTACACAGATAGATTTTGGAAAGGTGGTATTGATGGGGTTATTAATTTTGGAGGTGTGATATCGATGGGGAATTGGGGGTCCAGGATATATAAATATATTTAGATATGTGAATAAACAGGGAAAAAGGTACATTAAATTGTTTTATGTAAGGATGGGGGGAAGGGGTTGCAACCCTGTCCCTGACAATTGGAGTTTATGCAGCTAGTATTATAAAGGAATTGGAGAGTGAAGTCCAAATAAATCCCTAAAAATATTGAGAGGAAGGAATAGTTGCATATCCTCTAAATACTTAAAATAGATGCATAGGAATAGGGTATTTAAATTGATCCAAACATTTTTTAGAACAAGCAAGTAGGTACTCATGAAAAACTAAAACATTCAAAAAGATTATGAAAATAATGTAATAGCCTGTTCATGATTGAAGTCCTCCTCAACTATAAAATGATATTGTGCAGGGAGTTATTTAAAAAAAAAAAAAAAAAAAAGGCAGTATGTCAAGGGAAGATACACTTTTTGGCCCTGAAAAGGACCATTGTTTGGGTCCACAGACGATTGACAAAAACAATTGGAATAATACACATATGGAAACAACAATGTACAATGACATAACTGTGTGTGTCACAACAATGTAAACGAAGAAACACAGTAATGTAGTGTTTGTCTAAGCGAGTTACAGGGATAGCATTGAAGGAGTATCTACAAAAATCAAAAGAATGCCAACAGCACGCAACAGCAGCAAAAGAATGGTCACCCTCCCAAGTACTGACCGCGCCCGATGATGCTTGACTTGGGTGATCGAACGAGAGCAGGTTTGTTCATCATGGTATGGCCGTTGACACAAGTAAAGTACACGAGATTGATGACCTCTCACTATAATGAAAGGTCACCCTCCCAAGTACTGACCGCGCCCGATGATGCTTGACTTCGGTGATCGTGGTGGCGTCCTCTATGATTTGGAAACTATATCATAAGATATAATGGTTTTCTTACACAGATAGATTTTGGAAAGGTGGTATTGATGGGGTTATTAATTTTGGAGGTGTGATATCGATGGGGGAATTGGGGGTCCAGGATATATAAATATATTTAGATATGTGAATAAACAGGGAAAAAGGTACATTAAATTGTTTTATGTAAGGATGGGGGGAAGGGGTTGCAACCCTGTCCCTGACAATTGGAGTTTATGCAGCTAGTATTATAAAGGAATTGGAGAGTGAAGTCCAAATAAATCCCTAAAAATATTGAGAGGAAGGAATAGTTGCATATCCTCTAAATACTTAAAATAGATGCATAGGAATAGGGTATTTAAATTGATCCAAACATTTTTTAGAACAAGCAAGTAGGTACTCATGAAAAACTAAAACATTCAAAAAGATTATGAAAATAATGTAATAGCCTGTTCATGATTGAAGTCCTCCTCAACTATAAAATGATATTGTGCAGGGAGTTATTTAAAAAAAAAAAAAAAAAAAAGGCAGTATGTCAAGGGAAGATACACTTTTTGGCCCTGAAAAGGACCATTGTTTGGGTCCACAGACGATTGACAAAAACAATTGGAATAATACACATATGGAAACAACAATGTACAATGACATAACTGTGTGTGTCACAACAATGTAAACGAAGAAACACAGTAATGTAGTGTTTGTCTAAGCGAGTTACAGGGATAGCATTGAAGGAGTATCTACAAAAATCAAAAGAATGCCAACAGCACGCAACAGCAGCAAAAGAATGGTCACCCTCCCAAGTACTGACCGCGCCCGATGATGCTTGACTTGGGTGATCGAACGAGAGCAGGTTTGTTCATCATGGTATGGCCGTTGACACAAGTAAAGTACACGAGATTGATGACCTCTCACTATAATGAAAGGTCACCCTCCCAAGTACTGACCGCGCCCGATGATGCTTGACTTCGGTGATCGTGGTGGCGTCCTCTATGATTTGGAAACTATATCATAAGATATAATGGTTTTCTTACACAGATAGATTTTGGAAAGGTGGTATTGATGGGGTTATTAATTTTGGAGGTGTGATATCGATGGGGAATTGGGGGTCCAGGATATATAAATATATTTAGATATGTGAATAAACAGGGAAAAAGGTACATTAAATTGTTTTATGTAAGGATGGGGGGAAGGGGTTGCAACCCTGTCCCTGACAATTGGAGTTTATGCAGCTAGTATTATAAAGGAATTGGAGAGTGAAGTCCAAATAAATCCCTAAAAATATTGAGAGGAAGGAATAGTTGCATATCCTCTAAATACTTAAAATAGATGCATAGGAATAGGGTATTTAAATTGATCCAAACATTTTTTAGAACAAGCAAGTAGGTACTCATGAAAAACTAAAACATTCAAAAAGATTATGAAAATAATGTAATAGCCTGTTCATGATTGAAGTCCTCCTCAACTATAAAATGATATTGTGCAGGGAGTTATTTAAAAAAAAAAAAAAAAAAAAGGCAGTATGTCAAGGGAAGATACACTTTTTGGCCCTGAAAAGGACCATTGTTTGGGTCCACAGACGATTGACAAAAACAATTGGAATAATACACATATGGAAACAACAATGTACAATGACATAACTGTGTGTGTCACAACAATGTAAACGAAGAAACACAGTAATGTAGTGTTTGTCTAAGCGAGTTACAGGGATAGCATTGAAGGAGTATCTACAAAAATCAAAAGAATGCCAACAGCACGCAACAGCAGCAAAAGAATGGTCACCCTCCCAAGTACTGACCGCGCCCGATGATGCTTGACTTGGGTGATCGAACGAGAGCAGGTTTGTTCATCATGGTATGGCCGTTGACACAAGTAAAGTACACGAGATTGATGACCTCTCACTATAATGAAAGGTCACCCTCCCAAGTACTGACCGCGCCCGATGATGCTTGACTTCGGTGATCGTGGTGGCGTCCTCTATGATTTGGAAACTATATCATAAGATATAATGGTTTTCTTACACAGATAGATTTTGGAAAGGTGGTATTGATGGGGTTATTAATTTTGGAGGTGTGAATCGATGGGGAATTGGGGGTCCAGGATATATAAATATATTTAGATATGTGAATAAACAGGGAAAAAGGTACATTAAATTGTTTTATGTAAGGATGGGGGGAAGGGGTTGCAACCCTGTCCCTGACAATTGGAGTTTATGCAGCTAGTATTATAAAGGAATTGGAGAGTGAAGTCCAAATAAATCCCTAAAAATATTGAGAGGAAGGAATAGTTGCATATCCTCTAAATACTTAAAATAGATGCATAGGAATAGGGTATTTAAATTGATCCAAACATTTTTTAGAACAAGCAAGTAGGTACTCATGAAAAACTAAAACATTCAAAAAGATTATGAAAATAATGTAATAGCCTGTTCATGATTGAAGTCCTCCTCAACTATAAAATGATATTGTGCAGGGAGTTATTTAAAAAAAAAAAAAAAAAAAAGGCAGTATGTCAAGGGAAGATACACTTTTTGGCCCTGAAAAGGACCATTGTTTGGGTCCACAGACGATTGACAAAAACAATTGGAATAATACACATATGGAAACAACAATGTACAATGACATAACTGTGTGTGTCACAACAATGTAAACGAAGAAACACAGTAATGTAGTGTTTGTCTAAGCGAGTTACAGGGATAGCATTGAAGGAGTATCTACAAAAATCAAAAGAATGCCAACAGCACGCAACAGCAGCAAAAGAATGGTCACCCTCCCAAGTACTGACCGCGCCCGATGATGCTTGACTTGGGTGATCGAACGAGAGCAGGTTTGTTCATCATGGTATGGCCGTTGACACAAGTAAAGTACACGAGATTGATGACCTCTCACTATAATGAAAGGTCACCCTCCCAAGTACTGACCGCGCCCGATGATGCTTGACTTCGGTGATCGTGGTGGCGTCCTCTATGATTTGGAAACTATATCATAAGATATAATGGTTTTCTTACACAGATAGATTTTGGAAAGGTGGTATTGATGGGGTTATTAATTTTGGAGGTGTGATATCGATGGGGAATTGGGGGTCCAGGATATATAAATATATTTAGATATGTGAATAAACAGGGAAAAAGGTACATTAAATTGTTTTATGTAAGGATGGGGGGAAGGGGTTGCAACCCTGTCCCTGACAATTGGAGTTTATGCAGCTAGTATTATAAAGGAATTGGAGAGTGAAGTCCAAATAAATCCCTAAAAATATTGAGAGGAAGGAATAGTTGCATATCCTCTAAATACTTAAAATAGATGCATAGGAATAGGGTATTTAAATTGATCCAAACATTTTTTAGAACAAGCAAGTAGGTACTCATGAAAAACTAAAACATTCAAAAAGATTATGAAAATAATGTAATAGCCTGTTCATGATTGAAGTCCTCCTCAACTATAAAATGATATTGTGCAGGGAGTTATTTAAAAAAAAAAAAAAAAAAAAGGCAGTATGTCAAGGGAAGATACACTTTTTGGCCCTGAAAAGGACCATTGTTTGGGTCCACAGACGATTGACAAAAACAATTGGAATAATACACATATGGAAACAACAATGTACAATGACATAACTGTGTGTGTCACAACAATGTAAACGAAGAAACACAGTAATGTAGTGTTTGTCTAAGCGAGTTACAGGGATAGCATTGAAGGAGTATCTACAAAAATCAAAAGAATGCCAACAGCACGCAACAGCAGCAAAAGAATGGTCACCCTCCCAAGTACTGACCGCGCCCGATGATGCTTGACTTGGGTGATCGAACGAGAGCAGGTTTGTTCATCATGGTATGGCCGTTGACACAAGTAAAGTACACGAGATTGATGACCTCTCACTATAATGAAAGGTCACCCTCCCAAGTACTGACCGCGCCCGATGATGCTTGACTTCGGTGATCGTGGTGGCGTCCTCTATGATTTGGAAACTATATCATAAGATATAATGGTTTTCTTACACAGATAGATTTTGGAAAGGTGGTATTGATGGGGTTATTAATTTTGGAGGTGTGATATCGATGGGGAATTGGGGGTCCAGGATATATAAATATATTTAGATATGTGAATAAACAGGGAAAAAGGTACATTAAATTGTTTTATGTAAGGATGGGGGGAAGGGGTTGCAACCCTGTCCCTGACAATTGGAGTTTATGCAGCTAGTATTATAAAGGAATTGGAGAGTGAAGTCCAAATAAATCCCTAAAAATATTGAGAGGAAGGAATAGTTGCATATCCTCTAAATACTTAAAATAGATGCATAGGAATAGGGTATTTAAATTGATCCAAACATTTTTTAGAACAAGCAAGTAGGTACTCATGAAAAACTAAAACATTCAAAAAGATTATGAAAATAATGTAATAGCCTGTTCATGATTGAAGTCCTCCTCAACTATAAAATGATATTGTGCAGGGAGTTATTTAAAAAAAAAAAAAAAAAAAAGGCAGTATGTCAAGGGAAGATACACTTTTTGGCCCTGAAAAGGACCATTGTTTGGGTCCACAGACGATTGACAAAAACAATTGGAATAATACACATATGGAAACAACAATGTACAATGACATAACTGTGTGTGTCACAACAATGTAAACGAAGAAACACAGTAATGTAGTGTTTGTCTAAGCGAGTTACAGGGATAGCATTGAAGGAGTATCTACAAAAATCAAAAGAATGCCAACAGCACGCAACAGCAGCAAAAGAATGGTCACCCTCCCAAGTACTGACCGCGCCCGATGATGCTTGACTTGGGTGATCGAACGAGAGCAGGTTTGTTCATCATGGTATGGCCGTTGACACAAGTAAAGTACACGAGATTGATGACCTCTCACTATAATGAAAGGTCACCCTCCCAAGTACTGACCGCGCCCGATGATGCTTGACTTCGGTGATCGTGGTGGCGTCCTCTATGATTTGGAAACTATATCATAAGATATAATGGTTTTCTTACACAGATAGATTTTGGAAAGGTGGTATTGATGGGGTTATTAATTTTGGAGGTGTGATATCGATGGGGAATTGGGGGTCCAGGATATATAAATATATTTAGATATGTGAATAAACAGGGAAAAAGGTACATTAAATTGTTTTATGTAAGGATGGGGGGAAGGGGTTGCAACCCTGTCCCTGACAATTGGAGTTTATGCAGCTAGTATTATAAAGGAATTGGAGAGTGAAGTCCAAATAAATCCCTAAAAATATTGAGAGGAAGGAATAGTTGCATATCCTCTAAATACTTAAAATAGATGCATAGGAATAGGGTATTTAAATTGATCCAAACATTTTTTAGAACAAGCAAGTAGGTACTCATGAAAAACTAAAACATTCAAAAAGATTATGAAAATAATGTAATAGCCTGTTCATGATTGAAGTCCTCCTCAACTATAAAATGATATTGTGCAGGGAGTTATTTAAAAAAAAAAAAAAAAAAAAGGCAGTATGTCAAGGGAAGATACACTTTTTGGCCCTGAAAAGGACCATTGTTTGGGTCCACAGACGATTGACAAAAACAATTGGAATAATACACATATGGAAACAACAATGTACAATGACATAACTGTGTGTGTCACAACAATGTAAACGAAGAAACACAGTAATGTAGTGTTTGTCTAAGCGAGTTACAGGGATAGCATTGAAGGAGTATCTACAAAAATCAAAAGAATGCCAACAGCACGCAACAGCAGCAAAAGAATGGTCACCCTCCCAAGTACTGACCGCGCCCGATGATGCTTGACTTGGGTGATCGAACGAGAGCAGGTTTGTTCATCATGGTATGGCCGTTGACACAAGTAAAGTACACGAGATTGATGACCTCTCACTATAATGAAAGGTCACCCTCCCAAGTACTGACCGCGCCCGATGATGCTTGACTTCGGTGATCGTGGTGGCGTCCTCTATGATTTGGAAACTATATCATAAGATATAATGGTTTTCTTACACAGATAGATTTTGGAAAGGTGGTATTGATGGGGTTATTAATTTTGGAGGTGTGATATCGATGGGGAATTGGGGGTCCAGGATATATAAATATATTTAGATATGTGAATAAACAGGGAAAAAGGTACATTAAATTGTTTTATGTAAGGATGGGGGGAAGGGGTTGCAACCCTGTCCCTGACAATTGGAGTTTATGCAGCTAGTATTATAAAGGAATTGGAGAGTGAAGTCCAAATAAATCCCTAAAAATATTGAGAGGAAGGAATAGTTGCATATCCTCTAAATACTTAAAATAGATGCATAGGAATAGGGTATTTAAATTGATCCAAACATTTTTTAGAACAAGCAAGTAGGTACTCATGAAAAACTAAAACATTCAAAAAGATTATGAAAATAATGTAATAGCCTGTTCATGATTGAAGTCCTCCTCAACTATAAAATGATATTGTGCAGGGAGTTATTTAAAAAAAAAAAAAAAAAAAAGGCAGTATGTCAAGGGAAGATACACTTTTTGGCCCTGAAAAGGACCATTGTTTGGGTCCACAGACGATTGACAAAAACAATTGGAATAATACACATATGGAAACAACAATGTACAATGACATAACTGTGTGTGTCACAACAATGTAAACGAAGAAACACAGTAATGTAGTGTTTGTCTAAGCGAGTTACAGGGATAGCATTGAAGGAGTATCTACAAAAATCAAAAGAATGCCAACAGCACGCAACAGCAGCAAAAGAATGGTCACCCTCCCAAGTACTGACCGCGCCCGATGATGCTTGACTTGGGTGATCGAACGAGAGCAGGTTTGTTCATCATGGTATGGCCGTTGACACAAGTAAAGTACACGAGATTGATGACCTCTCACTATAATGAAAGGTCACCCTCCCAAGTACTGACCGCGCCCGATGATGCTTGACTTCGGTGATCGTGGTGGCGTCCTCTATGATTTGGAAACTATATCATAAGATATAATGGTTTTCTTACACAGATAGATTTTGGAAAGGTGGTATTGATGGGGTTATTAATTTTGGAGGTGTGATATCGATGGGGAATTGGGGGTCCAGGATATATAAATATATTTAGATATGTGAATAAACAGGGAAAAAGGTACATTAAATTGTTTTATGTAAGGATGGGGGGAAGGGGTTGCAACCCTGTCCCTGACAATTGGAGTTTATGCAGCTAGTATTATAAAGGAATTGGAGAGTGAAGTCCAAATAAATCCCTAAAAATATTGAGAGGAAGGAATAGTTGCATATCCTCTAAATACTTAAAATAGATGCATAGGAATAGGGTATTTAAATTGATCCAAACATTTTTTAGAACAAGCAAGTAGGTACTCATGAAAAACTAAAACATTCAAAAAGATTATGAAAATAATGTAATAGCCTGTTCATGATTGAAGTCCTCCTCAACTATAAAATGATATTGTGCAGGGAGTTATTTAAAAAAAAAAAAAAAAAAAGGCAGTATGTCAAGGGAAGATACACTTTTTGGCCCTGAAAAGGACCATTGTTTGGGTCCACAGACGATTGACAAAAACAATTGGAATAATACACATATGGAAACAACAATGTACAATGACATAACTGTGTGTGTCACAACAATGTAAACGAAGAAACACAGTAATGTAGTGTTTGTCTAAGCGAGTTACAGGGATAGCATTGAAGGAGTATCTACAAAAATCAAAAGAATGCCAACAGCACGCAACAGCAGCAAAAGAATGGTCACCCTCCCAAGTACTGACCGCGCCCGATGATGCTTGACTTGGGTGATCGAACGAGAGCAGGTTTGTTCATCATGGTATGGCCGTTGACACAAGTAAAGTACACGAGATTGATGACCTCTCACTATAATGAAAGGTCACCCTCCCAAGTACTGACCGCGCCCGATGATGCTTGACTTCGGTGATCGTGGTGGCGTCCTCTATGATTTGGAAACTATATCATAAGATATAATGGTTTTCTTACACAGATAGATTTTGGAAAGGTGGTATTGATGGGGTTATTAATTTTGGAGGTGTGATATCGATGGGGAATTGGGGGTCCAGGATATATAAATATATTTAGATATGTGAATAAACAGGGAAAAAGGTACATTAAATTGTTTTATGTAAGGATGGGGGGAAGGGGTTGCAACCCTGTCCCTGACAATTGGAGTTTATGCAGCTAGTATTATAAAGGAATTGGAGAGTGAAGTCCAAATAAATCCCTAAAAATATTGAGAGGAAGGAATAGTTGCATATCCTCTAAATACTTAAAATAGATGCATAGGAATAGGGTATTTAAATTGATCCAAACATTTTTTAGAACAAGCAAGTAGGTACTCATGAAAAACTAAAACATTCAAAAAGATTATGAAAATAATGTAATAGCCTGTTCATGATTGAAGTCCTCCTCAACTATAAAATGATATTGTGCAGGGAGTTATTTAAAAAAAAAAAAAAAAAAAAGGCAGTATGTCAAGGGAAGATACACTTTTTGGCCCTGAAAAGGACCATTGTTTGGGTCCACAGACGATTGACAAAAACAATTGGAATAATACACATATGGAAACAACAATGTACAATGACATAACTGTGTGTGTCACAACAATGTAAACGAAGAAACACAGTAATGTAGTGTTTGTCTAAGCGAGTTACAGGGATAGCATTGAAGGAGTATCTACAAAAATCAAAAGAATGCCAACAGCACGCAACAGCAGCAAAAGAATGGTCACCCTCCCAAGTACTGACCGCGCCCGATGATGCTTGACTTGGGTGATCGAACGAGAGCAGGTTTGTTCATCATGGTATGGCCGTTGACACAAGTAAAGTACACGAGATTGATGACCTCTCACTATAATGAAAGGTCACCCTCCCAAGTACTGACCGCGCCCGATGATGCTTGACTTCGGTGATCGTGGTGGCGTCCTCTATGATTTGGAAACTATATCATAAGATATAATGGTTTTCTTACACAGATAGATTTTGGAAAGGTGGTATTGATGGGGTTATTAATTTTGGAGGTGTGATATCGATGGGGAATTGGGGGTCCAGGATATATAAATATATTTAGATATGTGAATAAACAGGGAAAAAGGTACATTAAATTGTTTTATGTAAGGATGGGGGGAAGGGGTTGCAACCCTGTCCCTGACAATTGGAGTTTATGCAGCTAGTATTATAAAGGAATTGGAGAGTGAAGTCCAAATAAATCCCTAAAAATATTGAGAGGAAGGAATAGTTGCATATCCTCTAAATACTTAAAATAGATGCATAGGAATAGGGTATTTAAATTGATCCAAACATTTTTTAGAACAAGCAAGTAGGTACTCATGAAAAACTAAAACATTCAAAAAGATTATGAAAATAATGTAATAGCCTGTTCATGATTGAAGTCCTCCTCAACTATAAAATGATATTGTGCAGGGAGTTATTTAAAAAAAAAAAAAAAAAAAAGGCAGTATGTCAAGGGAAGATACACTTTTTGGCCCTGAAAAGGACCATTGTTTGGGTCCACAGACGATTGACAAAAACAATTGGAATAATACACATATGGAAACAACAATGTACAATGACATAACTGTGTGTGTCACAACAATGTAAACGAAGAAACACAGTAATGTAGTGTTTGTCTAAGCGAGTTACAGGGATAGCATTGAAGGAGTATCTACAAAAATCAAAAGAATGCCAACAGCACGCAACAGCAGCAAAAGAATGGTCACCCTCCCAAGTACTGACCGCGCCCGATGATGCTTGACTTGGGTGATCGAACGAGAGCAGGTTTGTTCATCATGGTATGGCCGTTGACACAAGTAAAGTACACGAGATTGATGACCTCTCACTATAATGAAAGGTCACCCTCCCAAGTACTGACCGCGCCCGATGATGCTTGACTTCGGTGATCGTGGTGGCGTCCTCTATGATTTGGAAACTATATCATAAGATATAATGGTTTTCTTACACAGATAGATTTTGGAAAGGTGGTATTGATGGGGTTATTAATTTTGGAGGTGTGATATCGATGGGGAATTGGGGGTCCAGGATATATAAATATATTTAGATATGTGAATAAACAGGGAAAAAGGTACATTAAATTGTTTTATGTAAGGATGGGGGGAAGGGGTTGCAACCCTGTCCCTGACAATTGGAGTTTATGCAGCTAGTATTATAAAGGAATTGGAGAGTGAAGTCCAAATAAATCCCTAAAAATATTGAGAGGAAGGAATAGTTGCATATCCTCTAAATACTTAAAATAGATGCATAGGAATAGGGTATTTAAATTGATCCAAACATTTTTTAGAACAAGCAAGTAGGTACTCATGAAAAACTAAAACATTCAAAAAGATTATGAAAATAATGTAATAGCCTGTTCATGATTGAAGTCCTCCTCAACTATAAAATGATATTGTGCAGGGAGTTATTTAAAAAAAAAAAAAAAAAAAAGGCAGTATGTCAAGGGAAGATACACTTTTTGGCCCTGAAAAGGACCATTGTTTGGGTCCACAGACGATTGACAAAAACAATTGGAATAATACACATATGGAAACAACAATGTACAATGACATAACTGTGTGTGTCACAACAATGTAAACGAAGAAACACAGTAATGTAGTGTTTGTCTAAGCGAGTTACAGGGATAGCATTGAAGGAGTATCTACAAAAATCAAAAGAATGCCAACAGCACGCAACAGCAGCAAAAGAATGGTCACCCTCCCAAGTACTGACCGCGCCCGATGATGCTTGACTTGGGTGATCGAACGAGAGCAGGTTTGTTCATCATGGTATGGCCGTTGACACAAGTAAAGTACACGAGATTGATGACCTCTCACTATAATGAAAGGTCACCCTCCCAAGTACTGACCGCGCCCGATGATGCTTGACTTCGGTGATCGTGGTGGCGTCCTCTATGATTTGGAAACTATATCATAAGATATAATGGTTTTCTTACACAGATAGATTTTGGAAAGGTGGTATTGATGGGGTTATTAATTTTGGAGGTGTGATATCGATGGGGAATTGGGGGTCCAGGATATATAAATATATTTAGATATGTGAATAAACAGGGAAAAAGGTACATTAAATTGTTTTATGTAAGGATGGGGGGAAGGGGTTGCAACCCTGTCCCTGACAATTGGAGTTTATGCAGCTAGTATTATAAAGGAATTGGAGAGTGAAGTCCAAATAAATCCCTAAAAATATTGAGAGGAAGGAATAGTTGCATATCCTCTAAATACTTAAAATAGATGCATAGGAATAGGGTATTTAAATTGATCCAAACATTTTTTAGAACAAGCAAGTAGGTACTCATGAAAAACTAAAACATTCAAAAAGATTATGAAAATAATGTAATAGCCTGTTCATGATTGAAGTCCTCCTCAACTATAAAATGATATTGTGCAGGGAGTTATTTAAAAAAAAAAAAAAAAAAAAGGCAGTATGTCAAGGGAAGATACACTTTTTGGCCCTGAAAAGGACCATTGTTTGGGTCCACAGACGATTGACAAAAACAATTGGAATAATACACATATGGAAACAACAATGTACAATGACATAACTGTGTGTGTCACAACAATGTAAACGAAGAAACACAGTAATGTAGTGTTTGTCTAAGCGAGTTACAGGGATAGCATTGAAGGAGTATCTACAAAAATCAAAAGAATGCCAACAGCACGCAACAGCAGCAAAAGAATGGTCACCCTCCCAAGTACTGACCGCGCCCGATGATGCTTGACTTGGGTGATCGAACGAGAGCAGGTTTGTTCATCATGGTATGGCCGTTGACACAAGTAAAGTACACGAGATTGATGACCTCTCACTATAA
The DNA here is from genome assembly GCA_963978545.1 of Linyphia triangularis. Taxonomy (NCBI): domain Eukaryota; kingdom Metazoa; phylum Arthropoda; class Arachnida; order Araneae; family Linyphiidae; genus Linyphia; species Linyphia triangularis. The sequence continues at coordinate 3,218 of CAXBTE010000132.1, read as the reverse complement.
TGAAAGGTCACCCTCCCAAGTACTGACCGCGCCCGATGATGCTTGACTTCGGTGATCGTGGTGGCGTCCTCTATGATTTGGAAACTATATCATAAGATATAATGGTTTTCTTACACAGATAGATTTTGGAAAGGTGGTATTGATGGGGTTATTAATTTTGGAGGTGTGATATCGATGGGGAATTGGGGGTCCAGGATATATAAATATATTTAGATATGTGAATAAACAGGGAAAAAGGTACATTAAATTGTTTTATGTAAGGATGGGGGGAAGGGGTTGCAACCCTGTCCCTGACAATTGGAGTTTATGCAGCTAGTATTATAAAGGAATTGGAGAGTGAAGTCCAAATAAATCCCTAAAAATATTGAGAGGAAGGAATAGTTGCATATCCTCTAAATACTTAAAATAGATGCATAGGAATAGGGTATTTAAATTGATCCAAACATTTTTTAGAACAAGCAAGTAGGTACTCATGAAAAACTAAAACATTCAAAAAGATTATGAAAATAATGTAATAGCCTGTTCATGATTGAAGTCCTCCTCAACTATAAAATGATATTGTGCAGGGAGTTATTTAAAAAAAAAAAAAAAAAAAGGCAGTATGTCAAGGGAAGATACACTTTTTGGCCCTGAAAAGGACCATTGTTTGGGTCCACAGACGATTGACAAAAACAATTGGAATAATACACATATGGAAACAACAATGTACAATGACATAACTGTGTGTGTCACAACAATGTAAACGAAGAAACACAGTAATGTAGTGTTTGTCTAAGCGAGTTACAGGGATAGCATTGAAGGAGTATCTACAAAAATCAAAAGAATGCCAACAGCACGCAACAGCAGCAAAAGAATGGTCACCCTCCCAAGTACTGACCGCGCCCGATGATGCTTGACTTGGGTGATCGAACGAGAGCAGGTTTGTTCATCATGGTATGGCCGTTGACACAAGTAAAGTACACGAGATTGATGACCTCTCACTATAATGAAAGGTCACCCTCCCAAGTACTGACCGCGCCCGATGATGCTTGACTTCGGTGATCGTGGTGGCGTCCTCTATGATTTGGAAACTATATCATAAGATATAATGGTTTTCTTACACAGATAGATTTTGGAAAGGTGGTATTGATGGGGTTATTAATTTTGGAGGTGTGATATCGATGGGGAATTGGGGGTCCAGGATATATAAATATATTTAGATATGTGAATAAACAGGGAAAAAGGTACATTAAATTGTTTTATGTAAGGATGGGGGGAAGGGGTTGCAACCCTGTCCCTGACAATTGGAGTTTATGCAGCTAGTATTATAAAGGAATTGGAGAGTGAAGTCCAAATAAATCCCTAAAAATATTGAGAGGAAGGAATAGTTGCATATCCTCTAAATACTTAAAATAGATGCATAGGAATAGGGTATTTAAATTGATCCAAACATTTTTTAGAACAAGCAAGTAGGTACTCATGAAAAACTAAAACATTCAAAAAGATTATGAAAATAATGTAATAGCCTGTTCATGATTGAAGTCCTCCTCAACTATAAAATGATATTGTGCAGGGAGTTATTTAAAAAAAAAAAAAAAAAAAAGGCAGTATGTCAAGGGAAGATACACTTTTTGGCCCTGAAAAGGACCATTGTTTGGGTCCACAGACGATTGACAAAAACAATTGGAATAATACACATATGGAAACAACAATGTACAATGACATAACTGTGTGTGTCACAACAATGTAAACGAAGAAACACAGTAATGTAGTGTTTGTCTAAGCGAGTTACAGGGATAGCATTGAAGGAGTATCTACAAAAATCAAAAGAATGCCAACAGCACGCAACAGCAGCAAAAGAATGGTCACCCTCCCAAGTACTGACCGCGCCCGATGATGCTTGACTTGGGTGATCGAACGAGAGCAGGTTTGTTCATCATGGTATGGCCGTTGACACAAGTAAAGTACACGAGATTGATGACCTCTCACTATAATGAAAGGTCACCCTCCCAAGTACTGACCGCGCCCGATGATGCTTGACTTCGGTGATCGTGGTGGCGTCCTCTATGATTTGGAAACTATATCATAAGATATAATGGTTTTCTTACACAGATAGATTTTGGAAAGGTGGTATTGATGGGGTTATTAATTTTGGAGGTGTGATATCGATGGGGAATTGGGGGTCCAGGATATATAAATATATTTAGATATGTGAATAAACAGGGAAAAAGGTACATTAAATTGTTTTATGTAAGGATGGGGGGAAGGGGTTGCAACCCTGTCCCTGACAATTGGAGTTTATGCAGCTAGTATTATAAAGGAATTGGAGAGTGAAGTCCAAATAAATCCCTAAAAATATTGAGAGGAAGGAATAGTTGCATATCCTCTAAATACTTAAAATAGATGCATAGGAATAGGGTATTTAAATTGATCCAAACATTTTTTAGAACAAGCAAGTAGGTACTCATGAAAAACTAAAACATTCAAAAAGATTATGAAAATAATGTAATAGCCTGTTCATGATTGAAGTCCTCCTCAACTATAAAATGATATTGTGCAGGGAGTTATTTAAAAAAAAAAAAAAAAAAAAAGGCAGTATGTCAAGGGAAGATACACTTTTTGGCCCTGAAAAGGACCATTGTTTGGGTCCACAGACGATTGACAAAAACAATTGGAATAATACACATATGGAAACAACAATGTACAATGACATAACTGTGTGTGTCACAACAATGTAAACGAAGAAACACAGTAATGTAGTGTTTGTCTAAGCGAGTTACAGGGATAGCATTGAAGGAGTATCTACAAAAATCAAAAGAATGCCAACAGCACGCAACAGCAGCAAAAGAATGGTCACCCTCCCAAGTACTGACCGCGCCCGATGATGCTTGACTTGGGTGATCGAACGAGAGCAGGTTTGTTCATCATGGTATGGCCGTTGACACAAGTAAAGTACACGAGATTGATGACCTCTCACTATAATGAAAGGTCACCCTCCCAAGTACTGACCGCGCCCGATGATGCTTGACTTCGGTGATCGTGGTGGCGTCCTCTATGATTTGGAAACTATATCATAAGATATAATGGTTTTCTTACACAGATAGATTTTGGAAAGGTGGTATTGATGGGGTTATTAATTTTGGAGGTGTGATATCGATGGGGAATTGGGGGTCCAGGATATATAAATATATTTAGATATGTGAATAAACAGGGAAAAAGGTACATTAAATTGTTTTATG
>CAXBTE010000131.1:0-190000 GCA_963978545.1 Linyphia triangularis | reverse complement strand
TTTTAGAGTAATTTAAGAGATATCATAGAATAGTTCCTTATTAAAAGTTTACGCTTATTCTTGATTTTCATTTCCTCGTAGTTCTCTCATCTTGATTTAAATATAAAGTTCAACAAATTACTTCTCTTTTTATCCATTATTAAATTTCAAATATTGGATTTGTACTCACTTTCACAATCTTTTTTTTCTCATTCTTATTTTGTTGAAAAAATGCTCAAGATTAAACATAAAAAGTGTTTACAATACCCGTAAACAAAATTTGACCACTTTGAGATTTTTTGGGACAAACAACTGCAAAATAACTATTCTAATTGGTTCCATTGATATAATAAACAGACATTACTCCCATTTACACTACACGTTGCTTTCACCTATCGGATCATCTACGCCATCCACAACATAAAATGTTGAGAATAATTGAAGTTCATCTGCTTTATTATTTTTTGTTAATGTTTCTGAAAATATTAACTACTGCGAATATTGCATTTAATTTTTCAAATAGAATCCTAAAATTGCACTTTTTAGGTAACTGAACTTCATAAAGTAAAATATGTTTTATAATATAACGAAGTTATCTTATCTGAGTCAAACGAAAGAAAACCGTGGTAATTATTCCCAGAGAGAATTTTAATACTTTGTTAAAAGGCAGATTGCACTTTGGGAGCAAAAAAATGTCGACGGGTTCTTTATTTCAAACAACTTGATAATTTAAGAGTTTTCTACAAACTATAATTACAAATGAAAAACAACTTCGGGTTGGAAACCTCACAGAACTTTTAATTCACACAATATCACTGCTATGAAGTTTGACATGTATTGACGTAATTTATAGTTAAGATTATCAGACTACCATTTGAAACAAAATGTACAATTTATGGCCATTTTTTTCCTGGAAGCATTAGTTTGTCATCTCCTTGTCATTATTTAAATAACTAACCATTCATCGGAAAATTATGAAATTAGATATTTCGACATTTTCTTTGATGCTAAATCAAAATATTGCGTAATACAAGTGTTTGGTTTTAGTATGTAGATGATTCCTTAGGACAAAATGAAAAACTAGTTACAAAACTATTTAGATTATGCCTGAAACTTTTCTTTTTTTTTAATTTTATTAAATAGCATACAAAATATAGGCAGAGAGTTCAGATTTTTTTTTTTTTTTTAATATGTTTTAAATTCATGCATGCCAAAATCCATTTCATTGAAATGCTTTAAAATATCAAAATGAAAAAAAAAACTATATTTAAAGAAGTAGGTATACTTTTGTGGGCCAGAATAAAAAAGAGGAAATGTACAATTAAAAATTTATACATTACTCACATTTCTTTTTAATAGGACTGTTTCAACTCTGAAATGCTGTACGCATGCTTTTGTCGCAACGTGTTTTAAATTCATGGGTACTAAAATCCATTCCATTGAAATACTTTTCAATATAAAAGAGGAAAAAAAATGACATTTAAAGAGGTAGGTATATTTTTGTGGAACATAATAAAAAAGAGGAAATGTTCAATTGAAAATTTATTTGCTACCCCTCATGTCCTCTTTCTAGAACGACCACTTTAACTCTGAAACGCACGTAGCTGAATTAATAGAAAATCGATCATTATCTTGACATCCTCAATCCTCACTCCCCATTCCTTTGATTTTACACCATCCCTTTAAAAATTGATATATGCTCGGTACCCTCTAAAGATCAAAAGAAAACTTTATCAATGGAATGTCGAAAGATGACTCCTTTTCCCATTAACTAAAAAAAATCTTTTTTTTTTTTTTACTTTTATTTCAGTTTTTTTTTTTTTTTTTTTTTTTTTTTGCTTTTCAATTATTATATATTTTCTCTAATATCATATTATCCCAGTATGTGTTGCCCTTGCGAAGTTCAACTTCTACCAACCCATCTAAAGTGAAATTTCAAACTTCTAAGAACCTTTTCAAACTAAATTTTTTTCTAACTTTTCAAACTAAACGGAATTTTTTATTATTTTTTTATGAAATTTTAGTACAGTACCCAAAAAAAATCAGAACGATGGATATATCTTCGGTTCTAATTATCGTAGAATCTTACGGTTTGCATCAAAATGTTTTGCTTACGATTTTTTATATATCTGATGATTTTTTTTTTCGTAAGGGACCATTTACTAAGTAAAAGTAACGCTATCTTCAAAAATTTCAATACGAACCCTTATTTTTTATCATTTCATTCGATTTAGAATATTTCATTCACTCTATAAACGAAATTTCAATGCGATATGTTGAAAAACACGTCACTTATGAGCGAAAATGTTTCGACCATTTTTTGACCGATCTTCAGGGAGAATTTCCATAAAACGAAAGGTATGTTTAAGGTTCTACTTCACAGCGGAAGAAATCGAACGGTCAGTGCGGCGTTCCACGACGTTAAGAAATACAAATATTAGTCTAAAATTGCATAGAAACTACTTTGATTTATAGTGTCATGTTTAAGATTAATACAAAAATAGCAAGTAAACGCAAAAGTAACAAAATTTATTTACAACGTTAAAGATGTACATTCTTCACACGAAATAAATAAAATATCGAAAACTGTAATTGCAGAAGTATAACGTATACTACTGATAATTAGAAAATTGATAAATATAAAATGTAGGCATTAGTAAACAGTATTAAGCAAAGCGTGATTATTTTACAGAAACATTTCGCTGTAAACACAAATGGTAACTTGATCCTTGAAATTATTTATAAAATAAAGAAATCACATGATTCAGTAAATTTTTTAAAGGATAACTTTTTGAAATTGCTTAAAAAATTTTGTTTTAAATAAATGTAATTTAAAAAAAAAAAATAACACTGTTGAAAACTACACAAAACATGTTCCACGATTTCAAACACGTTAGACAGATTAAAAAAATATATATAAAAAATAAAACTGCTTTGTTTGTATAAAATAATATTTCTTTTTTTAATTTCAAGAAATTCTGTTCTTATTCACTCCATTTTACGATAATTGGACGTTGTGCGATTTTCCACACCTCTAGTTTACCTTGAATTAATCTTTGATAGTTTTCAAAAGTCGTCTACTATACGGTCCCTTAAAGTGAGCGTTTTTTACATTTTCGCTAAAAAAATCGAGAACTAAAAGTCAAAATGGAAAGAAAAAAATTGTGGGGGGGGGGGGGGTTTAGACCATGATAAATCTAATGAAAGCAAAAAAAATATACGTTTCTATTAAAAAAAAATTTAAAATTGTTTTATTAATTAATAATTAATTATTAAAAAAGAAATTGATGTAAAAGTTTATTGCTATTTATGTTTGGCCATTTACAAACTATCTTTTGAAAAAAAATTACTGAAATATATTAATTATTGAAGTATTTATGGCCAAAAAACCAACTTTTTTATTTAACATTAATTTATCATTTTCTTTTTATCATTTAAATTACAAACCATTCATTAGAAAATTACGAATTTTTGTATTTCGACAATTTTTTGGATGCTGAATCCAAATATGGGATAATATTATGATGTTGCAATTGAACTTATTAAAGTTTGGTTCTGTTTTAAAATGTAGATGACCCCTCATGACAAAAAAAAAAAAAAAAAAAAAAAAAAAAAAAAAGACCTACATGCAATTATTAAAAACCTTCCACGATTTACAACGGTACCTTTTGTTTGTTATTTTAACAATTAGAGCACAAGATATAGCCATCGTTCTGATTTTTTTTGGGGTACTGTACAAATCCATCCGGTTTAAACTAAATTAAAAATGTTCTTGTTATTTGCATAATTATTGAAATACTAGACCAGTGTAAAAAATGAAGTTTTTCTACTTTAAAAACGACGAGGACAATTACGTATTAAAATGGTACTTGTAATAATTTAATTCTACAATATTCATGTCCTATCAATTTTGTGATCTTCATTTAATTTTTTTTTTTTTTTAATTATACTACATTTCCTTGATTTTTCAAAAAGTAAAGTAACTTTAAAATAAGTTAGATACTTCAGTATTCAACCACTTTAAAGGAGAGAGGGACAGTTTCAAACATTATCTTGAAAACTAGAAATGTAGTATTTTCAAAAAAGAATAATCAAATGCCTTTTAAATTTCATTTTTTTTTTCTCTTCAGTAAGAGAACCTTTTAATATAATTTAATTTTAATTGCATAGAATAGTTAAATTTAGAAGGAATTTTCACATGTTCGTGTTTCCAATTATAAAAACAAAATATGTTCCCTTAAAAAAAGAACGATGATTCCGCTTTTTTAAACAAATAACACAATGTGTGATTCGAAATAAACTATTCATGAGAAGCTGAGATCTTAGTCTTTAAATGAGTATATCATTTATCAATTTTGATTTTGTGCGATAGCTAAGAAAATTCTTAAAAAAAAATAAAAAATTCAGAAATATTAAATAAGATAGGCAATCGTACATATATTCATCAGTTATTCAACATATCAACCTTTTACCATTTTATAACCATGTAACATTTATATATTCTGCTGTTTTATTCTCAAACTCAATCAAACTTGTTATACATAGTGGTAGGTATTGATTCCTGATAAGAAAAGAAACAGAATGAGATTTCTAAAAGAATTTTGTAATTACGGGGCGTACATCTCGAAACGGAAACATGGATATATTTGTTGAATTTTTCCAAATCGGCTTTGATTTGTTATATTATTGTCTTCTAAGTGTTCTAAAAGAGACGTTTTTTTTTTAATAATTTTACTCTTAAAGAAAACCTTTTTTCAAAGGTATGAAGTAATTTAAAAATTGTGTGTTTTAAAAAAGGTTTACTTGTCAGTTGGAAACTTTGAAATTTAAAAATGACGTAAATAACAAAACTAATTTGGTAATCCATAATTGGTTGAAATCACGAGAATAACTGACAAGCACAAATTAAAAGTTTTCTGTAAAGTGACTTGCAATATAAAATGTATATAGTATGTTAGATTACATGAAGATGGTCAATATTTTTAATGGTAACTATGCTTTAGTAAAAATTAAGTAGGTATACGGGTAAATTAATATTTACGTGAGTCAATTGTATGAATGGAAAAGTAGGAGCAAAACTTAGTGAAGAATGTTAAAATATCGCTGAACAATTTTGTTTATTGAATTTAATTTTTGCCACAGTTTGTGGGGACTAAAATCTTTACTTGAAGATGACTCACAATTTACTATGATTTTATTTTAACAAAAACCAAATTACATATTTTATATGGCTTTTGAATTCTTCAAAATTTTATTTACGAACATAATTTGTTTGAAATATTTTTAGCACGAAACTATCGAATGGTCAAAGAGATCATGAAATCGTAATTTTTAGAGGAAAATGGATCTAAAGCGTTTGAATGATTGCGTAATACTATAACAAACGTACTATTTCGCATAATAACTGAAGGTTTACAGCTAATTCTATACTGCATTCTATCTGTTCATTTAAGTTTATTTGAAAAACGTATTTTGATGTAACAAAATAATTTTCCTGTAAACCTATCAGAAACTTTATATTTTACCAAAGTTTTGTCCTTATATTTTTGGTTATTAAGGGAAAGACTAAAATTTTTCTACAATTATATTTTTTGACGTAAAAATATAAATGTTACATGTTTTTGGAATCGCACCTAAGCAGAATACAATTAAATAGTAATTTTTCAACTAAATTATCAATTTTTTATAATCTCGTATTTTTTCTATATTCGTGCATTTCTTATCTAGCTACGAGCCGTCCAAACGATGTAGTGGTTAGCATACTAGCTTCTAGACAACGAGGTTGCGGGTTCGAGTCCCGTGTAAGGCATGGGTGTTTGTAAATGTATGTTGGTTTGTCAAATGACGAATGTTTCGGCGCGTTATAGCCCACGTGTTGCTGACGGCACCAGATAATCTGAAAACAACTAACCTTATCAAGCTACACACCTAATTTCATTTGAATCTGATTACAACTTCTCGCATTATTCAGTTTTAAAGATTTCGGACTGACATACATACATCGAAGTCATTGTATATGTGTTCGGTGATTTAACTTTAGTGTACGAATCACTATAAAAACATTAAAAACAAAAGCACTGTCGAATTAATGCATATATTTATAGGTTATTTACCTTCGAAGCTCTTGACGGAAATTTCTGATACATGACTTGACTGAGGAAGTAGGCGTATAATATTGAGAAACAGTAGTGAAGACTGAAAAGTCACGCGGAAAATTACAACTAAGTGACTCTTTGAAGCCCGAATCCCTTGAACAAATCCGCTGAAGAACTAGTGGGGCTTCTTATTCAGAGGATACCTTCTTGAAGTGCAGTCGCATGTGAAGAACATCTAAGCTACTTGAATTAGATCTACACATTAAGGGTTAGAATATACGATTTCAAAGTATTACCGATAAAGGCATTTTTCAAAAAGAAGCATGCGAGCATAAAATTATATGCGATAAATGTCGGATTGAATAAAAAAAATAATACAATTAAAACTCTAAATTAATTGATAGAAGTTGAAATAGCAAATCAAAGAGGAAGTCCAATTCAATGAAAATTCCAATTAACGCGAAGACTCTCAAACTGTTCCTCTATAACTTCACTCAGGTTGGAAAACATTAGATTTTTCTCTAAATGAAAATAAGCATTTGCAGCAATATTGAACAACCTAAAGAGCTTTCGCATTGGAGCGGAATTAGTTGCACATCGAGGGGTCTTCATGACAGAGAGTGTTTGCGCCCACCTTTGAATATCTTGAATGGTCGGCATGGGTTTAAATATTTAATGTCAACACATGTCAAATTGAAGGGGGGGGGGGGGGTAAACATAATTATGTTTGAAAAGGTCAATTAAATCATTCGAATACCTAATTAAACTTATACGAAGCTGTGATTCCCAGGAAGTATTGATCGATTGCTCATTTTCCCTAGAAAAGGGAATTTTATGTAAATACAACTGAAAAAGTGGTTTTTAAATACTTTTTGAGAATAAGAATGTAAAATAATATCTTTTAACTCAGCAACAATTGCTGATGCTCAAAACATAAATTAAATAAATTGCAGAAGTACATTTGTGAATGGTGGATTACGTCATGGAAGATAAATTAATACTTTGTAACAAAATATATACCTAACCCATTTATAGAATTGATTTTAATAATATTATTTTGAAGGTGCATGGTTGGTTGGTTGTATTCAGATTATCTGGCGCCGTCAGCAACACGAGGGCTATAATGCGCCGAAACATTCGTCATTAGACAAGCCATCATACATTTACAAACACCCATGCCTAGCACGGGACTTGAACCCGCAACCTCGCGGTCTAGAAGCTAGCACGCTAACCACTATACCATTTGGTCGGCTTTGAAGGTGCATGAAAGAGAGAGTACGGCAGGAAGCCATATAAACTTGGTTAAATTGGTTAAATTTTATACACATGTAAATTCACTACATCACATTTCTTATATACTTAAAAAGTAAATTTTAAAACATCTCTTAAATCATTCAAAAGGAAATATCCAATTTAAAAATATGACCTTAGGAAAGTTGAATATTCAAATTGACTCCAAATACTCATCAGCAATCTCTAATTTTTTCACAATTTAAAATAAGTATGCTTTTTTTAATGAAGCAAACAAATTTCAGGGGGGTTGAAAATCAAAATATTTAAGATATACTTATTTTCAGATAGTAAATTCTCGTACTTCTACATATGACAGGGAAGAAACACCAACTAAAGTACATAATTTTATAAAGTAAAAAATACCTATCATTTTATTGGTAATATTCTTATTGTTTAGTTTTTTTATATGAACACACACATTATTATAGTTATATCTAAAGTACAAAGCACAATTCTTACTCCTATTTTCAGCATGATCTGTATATAAAAGTAAAGGTAGGGAAGAGATTTAAATGCATTTTCCAAATTCAATTTTTTTTTAAAGTTTTCACATTGTGAATTTATGGATAAAAAAAAAGGTAAAGTACTATCACGCTATTTTCAGGAAAATGAATTGAAATTTTGTTTCAGAGTGTACTCTTCTTTGAAGAGTCTCTCTGCAACTGTTTTGAAAATTTCTTGTAAAATGATTATTATATTTGATTAAAACTACTACACACCATTAAATATTAACAAGTTAAATCTATCTCTGCCATTAAACCAATTTTGAGTCTTTGTTACTTATTTGCTTTTTGCATAAATCCCTCCTTTCAAAGAAATGTTTTTAGGGCAGGTGTATTAAGATGTATCTACGTCCGTTTCTGTAACTCATTTAATTAAAAAAAATTAATCAATTTTAAAAGCATAATCACGAATAATCACACATTTTATCTTCCATAACAAGCGTGGTTATATAATTAATGGGTCAATCCTCGTAATGAATTGTAAATTCAATCCACTTAAGTAATCTGTTGATATTTAGTTTTCTTTACCTTAAGTCATGGCATTATCACGTCACTTTTTAAAGATCAGAGCTTTGCTAGGTGGATAAGTGATGATAGGAATTATTTTCAAATGGAAACTTTTTGTTTAGATTTTTTGTTATTTTTAATAAATTCAAACTATAAAATACGCTTGGTCCAAAGAAGAGATTGGTGATGCTATTAAAATATGATTGATAATGTTAATAGTAACAGAAAATAGTAAAATTATGTAATGTCTCTTACAAACCACGAGACACATTTTGCAAGAAATTTAAGAAATGTACTAGAGTTAAGAAAAAAAATCTTTCTTTAAAAAAATTCAGTAATTATACATACTTTTATTTAATAATAGTAAGCAATGATATTAAAAAGTATTTTTCATTTGAAGAACATACCAAAATAGTATTAAACCATAAAATGTTTTCCCAATAGGACTATGATTTTTCTCAAATAAGCTAGAAAATAAAAGTACATTAAAAAATTTCGTATGAAATTTGAGGTAAACATTTAAAAACTGTGTTCTTTCTTTGCTCATGTATTCTTTTAAAGTATTGTTTTTCATTTGCGATTTCTTTCTGTGAGAATAATAATAGCTTATAAATTTCAATAGAACATATTTTTTTTTTTACTATTTAAAGAAATATATAACTAGTACAAATATCTCTATAGTCAGTTATCTTAAGTTTATAATAATTTTCAATGTAAGAGATAGGCTTAAGAATACCAAAATACTTAAAACAGTGGACAATTGTTGACATTTTGAAGCAGTTGTTTCTATAATAATTAAATAAAGAGTCTCTGTGTGTCTATCTGTTCCTTTATAGAAAGCTACTTAAAAATGGCTTAGAGCTCTGAATTCTTCAACATAACTAGGTTTGGATATTTTAATTTGACTTTTGAAAAACCATTTGTTATTCAGGATTTTTAATTTGTTTATAAAAGGCCCTAGGTACAACGATGTCTAGTACCTAGGGCCATTTGTGAAGTTTCTTTAAAAAAAAACCTTCTATTTGTCAGAATCTATTATTTAAAGTATTTATACTAATCCCAATGGAAAGTAATTAGTATTAGGAAAGTAATTGTGTGCACATTAATTTCACAATTTTAAAAGGGTCAGCTGCTATGTTATTGTGCTTTGAAAAAAGGTGGCCCAGGTACACAGGTTTCCCCTAAATTTTTTAGATAATAAAGCGCATTTTTCATGCGCAATCCTTAATAGTTACAAATATTTTCAAGTGTGAGATTTTAGACAATTTTATTCCATTAAAATAGTTGTCCAATACATTTTAACGCTTTTAAAAATATCCAATAATCTCCTGAAAATGTCTGAAGTTATGATTTAGTTCCTTTAATAAAACAAATATAATTAATTCAGATTTAATTTATTTTTAATTACAATTCGGTTTCATAACTCACTCAAGAAGCTGTGGTTTTTCTAAGCGCAAATGGCATAATACAGCACCAAGGGATAATTGAGATTGTTTGTAGCCAAATTTTTTCTTCATTGAAAAAACAATGGCATGTTTCAAATGGTGTAAATCCCAGGATTTATCCTTTAATCTGTAGTGGAGAGATAAATGAAACCTTCTTTATTGTTTTCAAAATGTAATTGATATATTATGTGTATTTCATGTGTTGTTTATAGAAGTATTCAAAGTTGCCTTATTTCTCTGAAATAAAAGTAACATATGTTGAATTTTTGAAGTTTTCGTAAATATTCAAGTGGAAACGTAACATAATTTCTGGCTAGAAATGTCAGTTTTGCAGTTCATTTCTTTGGCAGTTGTAAACATGACTTAAAGAATGAAGCATTTGTCATGCAACAAGGAGTCATGTATGGAAACGTTTGGTGGTAGCTTGGAACCCCCCTCGCCCGTTACCTAAAATAAAGCCCTCCAGGATTAAAATTCTACGTACCATCGTAACAAAAGAGACAGAAATGTGCTTTTAAACAGTTGCTTGTCAGATTTCCCACGAATCACTACAGCTTTGAAAAAGTGCAGGACATAGTAGTTTTCGTAAAAATGGGCTTCAAGAGATTTGGAAAGAATAATAATGAGGCAAATTGAAACTGCAAATATACAAAAACAGATTTTTTAATGATTTTGTTCAAACTGATTTTTTAGGAACTTTTAAAGAAAAAAACTTAACAAACGAAAAAAACTTAGCCTAATAAAAATAAATGGGTGGGCGAACAAGTAGACACTATATTCAAACCTCCATCTTGCTGAAATTCTTATAAAATGAAGTTTTTTAGCTTAATTATGGGAAATGGGGGGGGGGGGTATTTAACAATTGATAACTTGAATGTGTTAGTTATAAACTTGTTTTGTGTTTTTTAACATTCACAAAAAACATTTTTTTTTTCTAAATAATGTTTAAAGCTGATTTGTTTTGATTGTTATTCAGTTTGATTCAAATTTTAAGTGTTTACGAAAAATTTACAAATAGAAAAAAATGCAAAAATATAACAAGAATAATAAGAAAATTTATTTTTGGTGGTTTTATGTTTAGAGATAGTTTGCGTAGATAATGAAAAGTGGGAACACATTATTATTTACTTTATTCGCTTGAATATAAGGTGAAGTAAAGAGGATATCGATTAAGTTCAGTAAAATTTTGGGAGATATTCTACGGGCTAAAATAAAGGTGGAGACTAATGTAGAGAAATGGAATTAAGTCTTTTGAATAAGTAGAGGTTTCAAATCCTTATTTTTCGAGATAAAGAAATGCTTTTTCTGCTACCAGAAATGTTATATCGTCGACGGATATTCGAAAATAAATGTTTAATTTCATACAATGGTAAAACTTAAAATTTAATGTTTGATTAATTGACTTTCAAAGTGATTGCGTATTCGACATATTACTAGATTTTACCGACAGTATATTTTACTGACAATACTGAAAAAAAAAATATTACACAATCAGTGCCAATTTCGTACAGAAATCTTGCTCTAGGTAAACAAAAATTATATAATTATAGTAATTTGTTCTCTAATAAAATACAATTTATATATATTTCTTTTCCGGATGTTTTTTTTTTTTTTTTTTTTTTTTTTTTTCCTTAAATATTATTATTCAATAAATAAATATATATTGTTTCTTAGTTTTTAGTTTTAACTAAAAACTCGTATTCAAGACGTTTCTAAAATTTTCCAAATAATTTCTAATTTCACATGTTTACAGTTTTTTCGGATATTGCGGATTTGTTACCAAACCATAACCAATAAGTTATTTTTCTGCTTGGATAAATCTAATTTTCAAACATTTTCTTTATTCAATATTTTTACATTTCTTTTTTAAATAATTGTGTATTTCGAAATGAGGAACTTTCATGTTTTTGGATTTTATTTTTAAATAAAAGTAGAGAATAAATCATGAAAAACAATACCATTCTTTTAAAAATTTGAGCACGGATAGACAGTAAAAAAAAAAATATTTAGTTTTTCACTTTGCGATTTGGGGGACAAAGCTACTTTTGCTTGGGACGTCAATGCACATAAGATGAAACAGTCTAAAACCTGTTTTAGACGAGGAGGGAGTGAAATTCCTAATCTGATTTTCGACAGAATCTATGCGTAACTACTTCAAGGTTTTTTTATGCGTTTTTGGTCACATGACTTTTGCTTTGATTTCAAACTCGATTTTGGATTAATTGAAAAAATAATTGCACTGCTCATATATATTCGTTGGATAACACTAGAAAATACAAAAAATATTTATTTTCCTCACTTGTGCAAATTCCTCATTGAATGGTTTTCCCGTAATTTTCCAGATATAAAATTTAGTTTTGGGATATATTTTTAAAAATTCACAGCGTCATGCAAACAGTGTCATTACACACATACTTAAAAACTTGCGGGCAAAGTGAAATAGCAAATAAATTTTTAAGGGACCACAATTTGATATTTGCTGCAACTAAAGTTTTCAATTTGATATACAATTTGAAATATGTCATTCGAAATATTATAATTACGGTATAACAATATCTTAGATGGAGCATGTAAAATTTATTGTAACCTATTAAACCATAATAAACTTTTTAATTCATTGTTGACAAAATGGCTAAGGAAAATAATAAAATAACTTTTTATTTGTGTAGTAATTGTTACTACACACTTTTATTAAAATTATTTGTCTTATTCCTTAACCAGTTTAGAAATGGAGTCAGAAATAGTTTATTTTGCCGTAATTATCTAAATCAGTTGATGCCTAAAACTTAAATCAAGTAGCATTTCATTTTTTTAAACGAAAAAGAATGTAAGTTGTTTGATTTGACTATTTGATTCGGTTCCAATTGCGATCGTCTAATAAGCTACCAAGCAATTAAAAACCAATTAATTGTTGCAATTTTTATGTAAAAGTATTGGTTTTTTACTTTCAATTACTCATATATTTACACTGGGTAATAACAGTATTGCATTCGATATAAAAAATATATATATATTTTTTTTTTTTTGCATTTATCCATGTTTTGGAATACCCCGATTTCAAAAAAGTGGTATAAAAAATGTCTTTCTGTGTGTCTGTGCGTCTATGTGTACGTGGTCAATATAAATTCCGAACAAATTAACGATGTTCAAATTTTGTTTACGGGTTAAGTGGTGGCCCTGGTATCTAATATTAAGGTTTTCGTCAAAATCGCTCATCTTTTAATACTGGTTTTGCTTCTTTTTTAAAAGTTTATTTCGATTGAAATTTCTATAGGACATAAAGCCACTGCTATTACAGAACATCATACAAGTTCAAATTTAAATTAATTAAAAAATGTTATCTATATAATCCAGGTGGTAGCATGAAACCTTAAAAGAAATGCTCTTAATGGTCCAACTTAATGGAATGAAGCAATCAACATTCTTTGAAAAATTGATTTCATCAAAAGATTTGGGGAAGTAATTTATTTTAATGATGAAATGCCTCTCATTTCTCCAAATAAGGAATAATTTGAAAACATTATTGTATATCATGTAAAAATAATCTTTGTAATGATCAAAAAAATCAAGTAAAGATAAAAGACGTTTCTTTTGTTTGAAAAAATTTGACAAAAAGGCAGCAATAGAAACTTTTCTTATCATTATGAATTGATTTTAAAGATGTACTATGCATCATTAAATGCCATTGATGTTTTTTTTTTTCTTTTTTTTTTTTTCAGTTTCATAGCGTGGCACAACAATTGAGCTTTAAAAATTATCGAAAACGTATTGAAGCTCTCTGTATTTGTATTTTTCCTCCCCAAAAAAGAAAGCGTTTATTTTTTGAAACTCAAACTTCTAGAATTTTTTTTTTTCGTAGTATAGGAGTCATTCTATTTGAAACTTGACTTTTACTATAGCTGAGTTACTGCTTTCAAATTTAACATACAAATTATAAAACATGCTTATGAAGTGTATGGCAAAAAGTTTATGTTGGTAAAGTAATAGTTTATTTTTGAAAAATTCGAAGCATGAGTAGAGGGGTGTAATGTCTCCTCCATGTACTAGTCTGCCATTTATCTTGTATATTTTTAAAGGAAGTATGCTTATTTTTATTCAAATTAAATTCATATTTTTGGAAAGTATGTAATTTAACTGCATAATAATCATACCTTGCATAAAGGCAAGCCCAGTGAAGAGGCTGATTTAGAATTTAGCAGCCCATGAGGCTAATTCAGTTCCACTGACAATTATCCTTTCTGTCTCATGCATTGACATTTTTAATGAATAATTTCTTCTTTTTGAATTTAATTATAATCAGTTTTTGGTTAATGAAATTTGCTCATTTTACATAATTGAAACTAAGAAAGTGGTGACGTTTAGGGAAAATTTTGCGAGAGCGGTATAACTTCTTACAAAATGCATAGTAATTTTGCCTACCAAACGGTATGGTGGTTAGCGTGCTAGCTTCTAAACCGCGAGGTTGCGGGTTCGAGTCCCGTATTAGGCATGGGTGTTTGTAAATGTATGTTGGCTTGTCTAATGACGAAAGTTTCGGCGCATTATAGTCCTCGTGTTGCTGACGGCGCCAGATAATCTGAAAGCAACCAGCATAGTAATTTTATTGAAAACCATGACACAGAAAATTAAGCAATTCATCCTTTGATCAGGTTTGAATTTATTCTTGAATAAAAACTAAAAACGTGCTGAATGCAAAACAAATCCAAAAGCAATAGCTTAATACTAATATATGATCTTAGTTTTCATTAGATTATGTTTAATCTTCAAATAAATCCCCCTATTCGTGGTATTCCTCGGAGTTTTCTATATTTTCAAACAATAACTATCCATTAATATAGTTTGTTTATTAGTTAATGTAGTTGATCGGTTCATTTTATTGCTTGGTGAAGTCCCCATATCCAAGACTTTACTTTTTGTTTGGGGTGCCATTTTAACTGTCTCCCAGTCAAGTCCAAACTTTAGTTCTAAAGTTTTTTAAAAGGAAATAAAAGAAATCGAAAAAACACATTGAACTACAAAGAGATCATCAAAAAACTAAAAATATTTAAAAATATCGATATATTGTTACTTTTATGAATATTTTTTAAATCGATATTTAAAAAAAATATATCGTCGTATTGATATATCGCCTACCTCTAGTTTATATTGCTGAAATTGTTGTGGAAAATGTTACTGAAAATTCAGAAATTGTTCAAGTGGTGGCTGTTGAACACATCAATGAGGCAGGAATTTTATATACAGAGCATGTAAGGGGGTGTTTTACATTTTGATTATGGCATATGCTAAGTTTAAGACCGGGTCTAGGACGAAATCCCGAAAGCCGAAATCCCGACAGGCCAAAATCCCTATCAACCAAGAGAAATCCCTACCAACGGGAAAATCCCATCAGACCAAAAAATGTGTTAACAGATATTTCAAAACAATATTTTTTTTATAAACTTTAAAAATTAATGAGGTCGATTGCCATTCATAAAAAATAGATTTTGATTCGTTATGAAGTGGAACATGTTGAAGTTGTCAATTAATCATTTCATTGCATTTTTCAGTTTACCTTCGATTTTATTTTTATATTGTATTAATTTTCTTCCTTTAGTTTTGAAGAAACATCAACTTATTTTACATATTTATATTACATTTTGCCTATAAAAATGTAATTTATTTCCAACGTTTATATATATTTCTATTTGCTGCCTATTTTTCAGCCACTTAAATATTCGGTTTAAAATAATATTGGTTCATTTGGAGAAATTTGCCTATATTTTAAAAGAAAGTTCTTGCATCTAATTAAAAAAAAAATATTGCGTGATTATTCTTCAAAGCACTTTATAAAGTCTCTTCATTAGGTGACAAAACGGTCCCCCGGTTACAAATTAAACTCGGAAAAGTCACCCGGTTTTTACTTACTCAACTAAATAAGATTATGTTGTCTAAACTTGTGTATACGGTTTCCGTGTGCAACATATTTACATGGAAAATCAAATTAACATGTCTGATAGTATACTTAGAAATGGATAGATGTATTGCGTTTTCAATTGTCATAAGCCTAATACTTTAGTAGGGCAAAAGAATGTTTATAGAATGGACACTTTTTCTTATGAGCGATGTATATGTAATAGAAACATATGCAGGGAAATGTAATATAATACAAGGAGTGTATAGTTAGAATCTTTTTGGATGTATTGATTTACTAGTAGGAGTTGTATTGCGTCACAGATTTTATTACTATTGAGACATTTTATTTAATAAGAGTTGTTATGCTAAATTGTCAGCGTGTTTCTATTTTACTACAATTTGAATAACAAATATAATATGCTCCTAAGGATTGGCGTTACTTTTTTTTTTAATTTTGGTGCACTTATTTGGAATTTAAAATTGGAAATGAGTAATACGTATACATAAAACTAGGATGTAATATAAAAAATTAAAAGTAAAATTTAAGTATCGAAAAGTATTATATTTTAGAATATTATCGAAAAAAATTACTACTAAGAAGTATTTCTGTTAAAAAAATGTAATACTTTAGATATGAAGCCTATCCGATCAATACTATTAAATGCTTTCTAAATATTACCAGTCGGATGTAACTTTTTACCAAGACATTGCGTGTTCTATCAGTGAGGTTTTTTAAATTTTGGAGTAGTATTTACAGTTTCATATTTATTGAATTTTATTAACCCTTATATTGTGAATGATGCTTGCAAAAATTGCATCTGAAGAGTAAAAAAAGTTTGTGTATAAAATTTTTCAATATGAAAAATAAAAGAAAAACAATCATTATTTACAAGAATGAATTGGCCTTCCAACAGTTCCTACTTGAAAAAAGTGTCAAGGTATATTTCCTCTCCCCTTTACCAGCTTCAAGTGTGGTGGTTCACTTCTTTTGTAGTCTCAAAGGGGCGTATTGAAGGTGGGGTGGTCAACAAAGCATGAAGACCCCTCACTGATGCTTCACCCTAAAGGTATACAGGTGTTTTTTTTATCTAGTCGAGAAAGTTTTACTATAGCTATTAGCAAACCTTCCCTTTTCTTTATATCTATATAATAAAATAAAAATGGAAAAAAGTGAAAAATAAAAAAAAAAAGTTCTTAAACCGATCTCTGAATTTGTGAAGTATGAACACTTGGTAGGGGGGGGGGGGGGGCGAGAATTAAAAAATATTCAGAAGAAGTAATTAAATTAAAAATTCCGAAATATCAATAGTGAAAATTTTGATAAAAAAGTAACTTTTCGTCATTTTAAATTAAAGTAATATATTTAAAAATAAATAATCCTTACATAAAAGATACTTTTTTTTTTTATATATATATATTAAACAGTTAAGAGCAGCAATCATAATTAAGAAATAAAGGCGCAAATATTAAATGACGGATTGATAAAAAGAACTTACTAATGACCACAGAGAATTAAACTCTAAGGAAATAAATTTACGCGCAGCACACAAACAAAATATTGTTTCTCAATAAGAAATTTTAACAGCATTTATCATGAATTTCGTATTAAACGGTTTTCAAACAATATTTCGGGAAGATTAGATTTGAAAATGTCTATGCTAACCCCTCTATTTTGTCTTTTCATTCGATCTAGAATACTTCGTTTAGTTTCTAGTTCATTTTAATGAAAAACCGCGTGGAGCAGATCTCCATATTGAAGAGTGTATTTTTAAGATTCAGAATTAAAGCATGGGTATTTAATGGACGCTTGTTTCAGAACGGTATTAGTCTACAATTTCTCAAAAACTACTTGGATTTCATGTGTCGTGTTCAACAAGATGTTAAAAAAATAAGTAAAGTATCTCAATCAGAAACGAATTTATTTTAACATAATTCATAAACAAAGTTGAAAATGGGGCAACCTCTCACGCAGTCCAATTAAGATCGAAAATTGACAAATATAAAATTCATACATCTATATATTTAATGGGCAAGACTTATTTTATTAAGAGTTACTCTTCTTTACAATCAAGATGTCCTCTAAAAGGTCTTAAACTGTAGATGAGCCAGAAAGTTCTAAAAATGTGAAGAAAAATATTTTACTAATTGGTTTGATTACAATATTTTTCAACATTGCTTTATTGAACATGTCTCTACTACGACAAGTATATTTGACAAACCGAATGACAGCTTCTAACAGGATTTGTTTTGTTTGCGATTTTCAAACCATGCATTTTGATATGTTAATATCTGCTCATTAGATCGATTTCAATTAATTTTTGTTTAGGATATGTGTCGTTTAGTAAAATCTTTGAGACATAGTTTTATTTTTTTTTGAAAAAAATATGTATTATAAATCAGTATAATTTCAAAAATATGATGATTTTTGCTAAAAAAAGTTACAATCCTACTATTTCAGTTGGAAGATGTCAATTAAGTACATCTGCGCATTTTTTAAAAACTTTGTATAGAGCTAAACTTACTATTCCACTGTGTATAGAGAGAGAATTGTAAAGTTAGAAAGAAATGGTATTATGGAATTTTCCCATCCAACTTTTTGGGCAAACAAAAAATGCGTCCAAGTGGTACTAAGGTGTTCGGATAAATTTTGTCAGGATTTCAAAAGTTGACTGGAATAAAGGTGCTGTATTGTTAGGGGGTTGTCGAGCGTCAGCGATCAGGGGACAGATATCCTGGTTCTGGTTTCATCTGATATTGATGAAATACTTTTTTTTAATTATATCATACTTATTATTTTCAATTACCTTTATGTATGTATCGGGTAATAAAAGTGGTTGCGTGGCACTAGCCGACGTGTCATGAGCGCATCGGTGTAAAATGGTACCACTAGCGCACAAACACCTGTTTATAAGGAGAAGGAAATCCGCTACAAGGTAACATGGTACCAGAAGCGCACAAACTCTAGTTTCCCAGGTAGTAGAGCGGCTAGAGGGAAAAAAACTGCACTTCGTGAAACAAGTCTGTAATTTTGCACATTGATAGATAATGTCATTTTAATCATTTTCAGAAGTGGGGTAACTCGGACTTCACTTCCGGTCGAGGTTTTATACTACTTCAAAGTTGGGCCTAAAATATGCCTTTATTTTCAATATAAACCGTAAATTGTAGGTTCACGGTCAAAAATATGAATTCTATTAACACGTATAATATGTTAAATAGTTAGGCTTGCATTAAAGAATTAAAAAAAAAAATTAAATTTCAACCGGAAGTCCTTAATATTTTGACCGGAAGTCCTTAAGATTTCGACCGGAAGTCTATTCCTAATCGACACAAACAGCTTGAAATACACACATAAAACACATTCTGTATATAAAAGGGTTGATTTCGATAACATACCAAATGGAAATATTCCACTCGGATATTACTTCCGGTTGAGGTTTTAGACTTTTTTTCAGAGTTTGGCTTAATAATGACCATTTTTAATACTCCCCCTTCATATAAAGGGTCACTCTTAAAAACTAATATACTTCTTTCATGTTTTATATATCAAATTGTAAGAATGAATATGTTAAATTTAAAGTGAAAAATTTCAACCGGAAGTGACTGAAATTCCGACCGGAAATCAACGCATAAGCAAATTTCAGAGCTTACACCGATTTTTTTTTCTTATAGTAGAGCGGCTAGAGGAAAAAACTGCATTTCGTGAAACAACTCTGTAAGTTTGGAACATTGATCATCATTCTAATCATTTTACGAAATGGAGTCACTCAGATTTCACTTTCAGTCCAGTTTTTATACTTGTTCAAAGTTAGGCATAAAATATTCGTTTTTATCAATAAAAATAGATATGTGTGGGGTCATAACCAAAATCATGAACTTTATAGACATGTGTAATATGTTAAATATAGATAAAAGGTAAAAAAAAAAATAGTAAAAATTTTTCAACCGGAAGTGATATGCATTTTGACCGGAAGTCTATCTTTAACAGCTAAAACTGCATCTAATAGCTTAAACTACATGCATGAAAAATACGCTATCAATAAAAAGGGAATTCTGGTGATGTTTTATGATAAACTAAATTTAAAAAGTTACTTCTGGTCGAGGTTTTAGATTTTTTAAGTTAGGACTTAAAAATGTGCTTCCCTATATTTTACCATCTTCTTATAAGGGTCACTGTTAAAAACACTTAATATTTCATGTTGTTACATCTAATTATAAGGATGGATATGCTGAACATGAAATGGAAAACTCCAACTGGAAATTACTGAAATTCCGACCGGAAGTCTACTTATAAAGAACTGATACTGCCCTGAAAACATTACCTTTATGTATCACGGTGATATCGTCTCAGATAGCCGGAAGATTTCATTTGATGTTCCACATGATTATGTTAAGTATAAAATGGTAAATTTCAACCGAAATGACTGGAATTCCGAACGGAAGTTTGCTTGTACGAATTTTTTTCAATACAATTAAAATATATCCAAAATAAAAATCTCACTAGTTGCAATCCTCTCAAATATGGACTAAGACAGGAGATTATTTTTTAAGGGATGCGCATCGCACACTCCTTTTTTTTTGGGGGGGGGTAAAGACACGAAAGTGGAACATTTTATTTTTTCCATTGTTCATATTTTCAGATATTTAATTGTATTTTAGACTCAGATTTGGCAATCTGAGACAATATTACTGTGATATATGTGATTATATGTATTGGTATATGGGTATTGGTATATGGGCAGTATTCAGTTCCTTATAAGCAGACACTCACTTCAGATTAAAAATTTTCATTTTACATCCAGCAATCCATCCTTATAATTTGATGTAACAACATGTAATATCAATAATTTTTAATTGTGACCCTTTCTATGAAGGTGGTAAAATTTAAAGAAGCGCATTTTTTAAGTCTAACTTTAAATAAGTCTAAAACTTCGACGGGAAGTCACTTTTTAGCTTTAGTTCATTATAAAATGACACCAAAATTCCATTTGTATTAGTAGCATATGTTTCATACATGTAGTTTAAGCTGTTATAGACTTCCGGTCGAAAAGCGATTCACTTCAGACAAATCTTTTTTTTTTTTATCTTTTCTCCAAATTTAATAATTGAACATATTACACGTGTCTATAGAGCTCACGGTTTAGCAATGATCCCGCATATAATTATTTTTATGAATATAAACGAACATTTTATGCCTAACTTTGAACTAGAATAAAAACTCGACCTGAAGTTAAATCTGAGTTTCTCCACATCTTAAAATGATCAGAATTACACATTTTGTGAATGTGCACAATTACTGACTTGTTTCACGAAATGCAGTTTTTTCCCTCTAGCCGCGCTATTATATTAGTAAATGGGCAATATTAGTTCTTTAAAAGCAAACTTCAGGTCGGAATTTCAGTCACTTCCGGTTGAAATGTTCCATTTTATATCCAGAATATCCATCCTTATAATTTGATGTAATAACATGTAGTTTTAACAGTTTTTAATTGTGACCGTTTATAGTTTATATGAAGGTGATATAATTTAAGAGTGCATTTTTAAGTCTAACTTTAAAGAAGTCTAAAACTTCGGCCGGAAGTCGTTTTTTAATTTTATTTATCATAAAGCATCACTAAAATTCTCTTTAATGATAACATATGTTTAATAGATGAAGTTTGAGCTGTTGGGTGCAGTTTTAGTTGTTATAGATAGACTTCCGGTCGAATACCAATCACTTCCGGTTGAATTTTGTACTACTTTTTTTAATCTTTCATCTATACCAAGAAATTTAACATATTACACATGTCTATAAAACTCATGATTTGGCTGCAACCCCACATATATTTATTTTTATTGATAAAAACGAACATTTTACGCCTAACTTTGAACTAGTATAAAAACTCGACCGGAAGTGAAATTCGAATGTCTCCACTTCTTAAAATGATCAGAATGGCATATTCTATCAGTGTGCAAAATTACAGACTTGTTTCACGAAGTGCAGTTTTCGGCTATTTTTTGGCGTCAAGCCGCTCTACTAATACGTATATAGATATTTTACGAACTTCCGGTCGTAACTTGCTTTCTAATTTTGGTATATATTTAATATATAATAATATTTTTATTTGATAAGTTTTATAATATATTGAATTAACCTTTTTATAAATGGAATATGTTTTATATATATAGTTCAAGTTGTTGGAGTTGAATATGGATACACTTCCGGTCGAAATATTAATAGCTTCCAGTTGAAATTTAATTTTTTTTTATTCTCTAATAAAAGCCTAACTATTTAACATATTATACATGTTAATAGAGTTCATATTTTTGGCCGTGAACCTATGATTTACGCTTTTTATTGAAAAAAACCTGCATATTTTATGCCTAACTTTGAAGTAGTATAAAACCTCGACCGGAAGTGAAATCCGAGTGGCTCCACTTCTTAAAATGATTAGAATGACATTATCTATCGATGTGCAAAATTACAGACATGTTTCACAAAGTGCAGTTTTCGGCTATTTTTTGGCGCCTAGCCGTTCTACTAAGGGGCTCACTTCTTCATTTTACAGGAGAGAACAAAAACAGATTTATTTAACAGAATTAGTTAACTAAGTTAACTAATAGGTTTTCTTTATTTTAAAGAGGCAAAATCTCCAAAACTGTATTTTTTTGCGGCTAAATTTGTTTCTCAGTGTATGCAGTACATATTAATAGAACTTACGTAGCCAAAATACGCATTTTATGTTTTTATTAGATACTAGGTTTCTAAATTGGAGAGCCGATTCATATTTCTTATGATGAAAGCGTTCTGTTTAAATTAGAAGTTTCATTCCGTTGCACTTTTGGGGCTTATTTTAAAATCTGATAAGTTTTTGGTTTTCATATGTTTAGTTTGATTGCTTTATTTAGAGTTCCTCATTTCCACTGTGTTCTGTATTGTTGTAAATTTTACATTTGCCAATAAAATAGCCTGCACGTTTGCAGTTTTACATAAATGCTCATCTTTTAATACAATCAAAATGCGACATCCGACAAAACGGTATAGTGGTTATCGAGCTGGCTTCTAGACCGCGAGGTTGCGGGTTCGAGTCCCGTGTAGGCATGGGTGTTTGTAAATGTATGTTGGTTTGTTAAATGAGGAAATGTTTCGCGCATTATAGCCCTCGTGTTGCTGACGGCGCCAGATAATCTGAATACAACCAACCAACCAGAATGCGACATTTTTATACTTATCATCCCCATTGTTTTTAATTTTAAGTTCACCACCTCACATATCTATTTTATATCAAATGGAACATATCCATATTATATAAAACGGATATGTAAGATGGTGTATGGACATATCCATTTATATTAAAGGCATATCATAAGTTTGATGGAAACATTGAAAAAATAAGAATATCCAACGGATGAAATTTTGTTTCGAAAATATTTATAGTAACTTTAAAAAAAAAAAATGCATTGGTTATACCTTAACGAGTTTTTACGCGAATGTTTTTAAGTTGTTGTAACCTTCTTCTTTCTTGCTTATTTTGAGGCTAAATTTAGCTTTGAATACTAGCGAAAATGCTTCTTATTTGTAAGTATGTGTAGATTCAAAATCAGAGACCTTTTTGAATTGTGTCTGAAAGAATGTTCTAATAATGATAAATCCAACGCAATTTTTAATCACATATGTAAAACTGTTGGGGAAATAATAAATTTTTCGACTGAGAATGATATAAAACAAAATTTGACGCGTGTACAGTCATTTTATAAGTTTCAAACAAGTCTAATTAATTCATCCACATATGGGCATCTAAGCATTCCGTTTTACAAAAAATCAAGCAGATCGAAAAGGTGAGATGCGGTTCAGTTACTGAATGAAAAAAAAAAAAAAAAAAAATGCGATTCTTCTATAATTATACAAATTGCTATTATGGCGACACGCAAAAAAGGCTATTATTATTTGGCAGCAATTTTTAAAAGAAGTCAACTTAAGTCCATCACCGCCAGCTAAAATGAAGAAAATAAATTTTTGTAACAGCGTGCAAAAAATTAAACTTTTTAATCATTTGGAATCAAAAATAGTGGCGAAAGTATCACTTTTTCGAGAGGAATGCGGGAAAGTAACTTTTTCGCACTAGTATGAAAATGAAATTTCTCGCACGCCTCGTGCGCAAATAACATATAGTCTTGCCATTGGAATGACATATTTTCAGAAGAAATTCCTTGACACGAATTGGCAACATTAATAAATATATATATTAAAAATATGTTTTGCCCGTAATTATAAAAAATATTGAATGCAACACATAGGAAGAAGGTTCATCGTTGCACAAAATCGAGCTCGCTTCGTTCATTGAAAATTTCATTAATACATAAGCACAGGCTTACTTCACACGTTGAAAAGTTCATTGCTATGCAAGCATAGGCTCGCTTCGCTCGCTTTTAGAGGTTCATTGCTGCGTAAGCATAAGCTCTCTTCACTCATTAAAATCTAATTGCTACGTACAGCCTTAATAAAGAAACAAAAAATCCCAGTTAATATCCCGTTAATACAATACCCCTTTAAGATTATTTTAACACTTGTTTGTGGAAAGCAAAATTAGAAGACCAAAAGTACTTATTTAGAAACTTTCAGAGCTTTAAGCCTATTAAAAGTTGCTTTTTGTGAAAATATTAATTAAAAAACAAATTAAAATGTTAACCTTCTTTTTATCAAAAGTCCAATTAGAAGGCCAAAACAACTTTAATTGAAAATTTCAGAACTGTAACCCATTTCGAAATAGTTTTGTGAAATATATGTTAAAGTTAAAAAAAAAATAATTAAAAAACAAATAAAATTTTAAAGTTCTGTTTTTTAAAAGTCTAATTAGAAGGCCAAAATTACTTATGTTGAAAATTTCAGAGCTGTAGCCCAATTAGAAATTGTTTTGTAAAATATTTATTAATTAATTACAAAAAATTAGTTAAAAAAGAACTAAATAAAATTTAAAATTCTGTTTTTCGATAGTCTAATTAGAAGACCAAAACTACTTATTTTGAAAATTTCAGAGCTGTAGTCTAATTAGAAATTGTTTTGTAAAACATTTATTAATTAATTAAAAAAATTAACTAAAAAAGAACTAAATAAAAATTTGAAATTCTTTTTTTCAAAAGTCCAATTAGAAGGCCAAAATTACTTATGCGGAAAATTTCAGAGCTGGTTGCACTATTAGAAATCGCTTTTTAAAATATATATTAATTAATTAAAAAAATAATTTAAAAATGACTAATTAAAATTTTAACATTCTGATTTTCAAAAGTCCAATTAGAAGGCTAAAGCTACTTATGTTGAAAATTTCAGAGCTGTATCTCTATTTTAAGTCACTTTGTAAAAAAAAATTAATTCAAAAAGAGCTAATTAAAATTTTAACATTCTGTTTGACATAAGTAAAATTAGGAGGCCTAAACTTCTTATGTTGAAAATTTCATAGCTCTACTCCAATTTTAAGTAGGTTTCTATAGATCCACAGACAGACACACAGCTTGTTTTATTATTATAGATAACCAACACATTATAAAACACCTTATAAGCACATTTGTTATAAACTGTGTATTTTTTAAAACTTTTTATTTAAAAACTTATAATTAAATAAATATTGAAGCCAGATTCACAATTCTTCATGTCTCGCACATCCGCATGGCCGTTCTAATAACATCCTAATTAATTATTTTAATTGCAATTAGCTAATTAAAAAATTAACGGAAGAATAAAGTTTAAGTTTAAAAATGCATCATTTTTAATTTTGATGTACTGTTAAGAAGTTTGAAATTATAACATAAAAATTAAAGAATGGAGATCCTACCCTCTGAACATAAACTAGCAGTTTGTGCGCTCATGATACCATTCGCTTGATAAATGAGAGGCAACTCTCTTCCCCCCCAAATACTGCAGGTGTTTGTGCGCTCTTGGTACGATGCGCTCATGACACGTCGGCTCGTGCCACGACACCAATAAGGGTATAGTATACGGTAATTTTTTTTTTTTTTTTTTTTTTTTTCTTGAATATCTCCCTGTTTTGGAACATCCTGATTTCAAAAAAGTGATCTAGAAAAAATGCCTGTGTGTGTGTACTTGGTCAGCATAACTCCAGAACAAATTGACTTACGATGTTCAAATTTGGTGAGCGGGTTGGTGATTTCACAGGGACCTACCATTAAGGTTTTCGTCAAAACCCCGAAGGCGCATAAAGTAGCTGCCATTGAAAAAATCATGTTTTTCAGTAATTGATAAAAAACGGCTCAAATGATTTTGTTCAAAATCACTGGGGTAATGCCTTTTAAAGTGTTCTAAACATTCCCCCCTCAAAAATTCCTATAAAAATGCTTTAATTGTGTAAAAAGTTGAAAAACGAATGTCTGTAACATAGTTCTCTTTCCTTGAGCATACCTCGTCAAAGACCGTTTTCTCTTTTCTCCTCAGTTTTACTTACAAGAAAGAATAATTATTGAAAAGTATATCGCTAAAATCATTTTTTTTTTTTTTTAATTTTTTTTTGTAAAGACCCATACAAGAATTATTGCAAAAAATGTCGCCAAAACTGGCCATTTTTTCTAAATGAACGATTAAAATATGAAAATGGTAAATGACACAAAACCACGTCATTATTATGGTATAATTGAAAGTTGTGCGATGTTCCACATCCCAAGTTTTATATGTTTTACAAACGTAAAGGTAAAAAAGTGGTATTTCATAAATCTTTTTTTTTTAATTCATGTAAATTTTCTAATGCAATGTAGCATAGCAATGAATGTAACATTTTTTAAAGGGGACAAATTCATACTTGTTAAAACATAATACTTTGATATTTCTTAAACATTTTATGTAAAAACAATCCCATCGTTGCAGACATTCGATATAATTTCTAAAGGTTGTAATTTATTCAATAATTGTCAATTATGTGTGTTTTTTGCGTTTTCCTGAAATATTCATAAAATTTCCAGTTACCAAGAAGCTAAATTTTTTGCAATCTTATTAGGTTTCGAATTCAAATCGATTGGTTCTTTATTTTTTCATGGGGCAAAACGATCAAAATGAAGGCTACTTCGTAACACCTAAATAATTACAAAGGCCTAAATTTCAAGGGAGAATACATTCAAGAATGGTTTTTTTTAATCGAAGGGAAAAAACCGTGAATTGAGAAATTCTATTTATAATGCCTACTGATTTTTAAGTAGAAATGTCAGAAATATTATAGTAGAAATTTTATATCTCCGTCCTGGGAATACAGGTTATTTTGGAATACGTGTTAGTGGTGGCTATAGGACCTGTCATTAAAGTTTTCGTCAAAATTGCGTATGCACATAAGGTAGCTTCCACTGATTAAATTATGTCTTTCAACAATTGCCAAAAAAACGGCTCTAACGCTTTTGATCAAAATCGGCAAAAATTGCCTTTAAGATAATTTAACATTCCCAGCTCTAAAATTTCCTTAGAAATGCGACAAAGGCATTAAAAGTTGAAAAAAGAACGTCTTTAACACAGAGTTCTCTACCCTTGAGCGTCGTCCATCAACAACAGTTCCTCTCTGTTTCACTTACTAGTATGTTTGGTTTGTATTGGAATGAAAAAAAAATAATTTAGTTCTTAGAAGTCAAGGACCTGAAATATTGTACAAAAGTCAAATTGATTTCCTTCTTTTTCTAATCGATATTGTTAAGGATGAAGTTTTTGAATTTGGTTGTAATGCATAAATTCAATGGCTTTATCCTACAATTTTTCATGTTTTATAATGCTAAATGAATGTTGTTATTAGCGATTACGCTGTGGGTGCTTTTTTAGCAAAATGCTTAAGAACTTTCTTAAATGCTAAAAAGTGAAAGTTTTGTTTAGCTCTTTTGCTAAAACATTTTGACACTAAATGTACAAAATCGCCGTTTTTGTTTTCTCAAGGTTAGTCATCAGCCTAAAAGCTCAAGTAAACAAAAGTGAAAAGTATTTTTTCAGTTGAGATTTTGGTATAAAATAACATTATATTTAAAGTTAATAATGATTTTATAGTAAAAAAAAGTGTTTTAATTGTGCTAAATTAAACATCCCAAGTGATGGAACTCGTAATCATTTTAACAAATTGCTAAAATAAATTGTGATTTTAGTTTTTTTGCTAAAGAAATTTTATACTCCAGCTTAAGCAATGGTTGTTATACTAGTTATTGATGTTTTTGCAATTAATATGAGATATTATTTAATCTGTCTCGTATATTTTTACTACTCGCTAAATGTAATTTAAAATTAATGGACTAGTTAATTTTTTCTAAAATACTGAAGAAAAAAAAGAAAGAAAAAAAAAGAAAGAAAAAAAAGAAGAGGCAAACCTATCATGCTTTTTAACAAAAATATATAATTAAGCAAATATTTAATATTTAAAATGCTCCCCAGGTGAATTTAATATATAGGGTGTAAGGTTTCTGAGTTAATAATGCGGCTAAAGCGATTTTTAACAATACTGTTCGGAGCGGAGATATTCTTAATGACTGACCATATTCCACTTGTATTCCTGTCAGACTCGGTTCCTCAAAGCCCTAGACTCCAACGTTGGGCTTTAGCTCTTCAACGTTTTAACCTTAAGATAACTTATGTCAAAGGTCAGAAGTTGAGCAATGCTGATGCTCTATCGAGACTGTGAACTAGAGACAGTATCTCATGTAATGACTTTCAAGGTGAACTAATTATGCTGCTTCATTTGATGTTGTGATTCAATTTGTTTAACTTTCTTTTTACATAATTATTCTTATCAATATTTTGTGGGTATTCAGGGTTTACATGGTTTGGTTATTTTAAATTATGATTTAATATAACTCTAGGGGGGGAGGTGTAAGGTTTCTGAGTTAATAATGCGGTTGCATCTGTTTATTGTGCTAGATACCAGCCATGGGATAACAAACGACTTTTATAAATTTGTAAACGTTGTGGCACGAGAGAGTATTTAAAAAAAAAAAAAGTAATGAAACGTATTTGGATTGTATCGTTTGAGTTTTCGAAAAATAAAGTAAAGTGGAAGTTCGTTGAGAACTGGATGTAATTTCTTTAAACCTTTTGCTAACATAAATAAAAGGCAGCGACTGTCATAGGGTATCTTGTAATTTAAATAGTTTATGATCTTTTATAGTTCAACATGTCTAATAATTTTTCCGCACAATTTTTACTTCAGATTTGGATGATTTAAAAGATGGGTAGGAATTTATAAACTTTTTTAACGCATAGCTGAAAAATCCTAACAAATATCACATGCTTTGAATGATGTAATGATTTTAATATAATTAAGTTTTATTTTGATATTGTGTAATGTAATTAAGAGAAAAACTTAAAAAATAACAATTGATAATAAAATTTTCAAAAGGGAGAAAGGGGAGGGTATTTCGAAATATGTCCTATTGTCACAGTATATTGTAATAGTATGTTAACGTTTTAAAACTAGAGGTAGTTTAGTTTTTTTTCTCACGATATAGACCAAATCCAAATCTTGAGGCTACATAATATAGTAAATAAGTTATTAAATTTACTTTACCTTAGATTTTAAGTCAATGTTTTTTAAATCGAAGACTGGTTTGTACACTCAACGACCTATTTTTTGCACAAGGATGGTTAATCAGGCCATAACTTACAGCCTAAAGTGGAATCCGAACCACAAAGAACATCCATGCTTAACCCAGGATTCGAATCCAACACCTTTGACTTGTGTGGCCAAAGTGCTAACCCCTCAACGATCAAGAGGGTTTTAAATTGTAGGTAAGAAATGTTACTGTATTATTTTTGCATCATGATATAATGATACAAATTATATTTTAACTTGGAGATGCAAATGTAACAAAATTTTATTTTATGCAAAAATAAAAAAGCTAAACTATACATGTCTTTTAACAAAAATATAATCCAGCAAATGTTTATAATTTAAAATGCTCCACAATAATAGAAAATTTATACAGTATAGAGAATTATTAGTTTTGAAAAAATCTGGTCTGAACCGAAAATGAATTTCACTGGAGAACTTAACTTCCCTTATTAAATTTGCTTAAAATATTTTCAATTTAAAATAAAGTGGCAGAGGTACTTAGCTATTGACTTCCTGCTGAGATATTATTAGTATTATTTTTTTTTTTCAATGTTTGGTTCAAGGGCTGAAGTTTAAAGGTTTGTATTGTTAATTGAGGATACTCACTTTTTACATGCTTCTGCAGTCTTTAAGGTATAGAATTGAAATAAATCATATGTGTGCAAGTGGCATACAAACCAAAAAATCTTTGCCTCACCAATAAGGAATCAAAAAAGATTTTAGCAGTTCAAGTGCAAGTACTCGCACTACGAGTGTTCAGTGTCCATTCTTTAAACAATGCAACTTTTTGAATAAGATAAACTGTTTGCTTTACTATTATATGCTGTATTCATTCAAGTAGACTGCCAATTATTAAGAAGCTTGTGTTTAGGCAATATTGATACCTAGTGTTTAAATAGAAATGTATGAATATACACACATATTTATATTTCTCCATAGGTAATCTATACAGATCAACTATAGAAATGTTCATTAAAGTATTTATGAGCTTTTATATTTCAACATTCCTACTAATTATGCTATTTTAACATTACGCGTCAAACATTCGGAAATCAGGTCTTTGGGGATTTTTGAGCTATTAAGAGCAGAACTAAAAACCAATAAACAGAAAGAGGGCTGATCTTTCTCCTCTTACTTTACTGCATTTCATTGTTCTCAGTACTCAATATAATTCTAGAAGATGTTCACTATATTTCTATCGAATCAGTGTAAAGTTTAACAGACTTATATTAATAAATATTGACTGTTCGCAAGAAATATACAACAGCTTAGAGTAGAGCAAATGTCAAATACTTTTCGGTTCGAGCTTCAGAGACAAATCTCAAAATGGTATATTGTCTCATTCCTGAATATGCAAAATTTTTTCTAAGGGATCAACATACACCTGTTTTCCTTTTTCCAATACCAACAAAGATCACCCTCGTACCCCCTATGAAATGTTACGCCTGTCTGTAACCATTAATAGTTAGTATGATCTCCTGCAGACGAAATATATCTAAGAAAAAATCTAGACAAAAAATATCTAAGACAAAATATATATTCACTCTATAGTCTATGAAGAGGGTAAAAAAAAAAAAATCAAGTGAAATTTTATTTTTATTTAGAAACTCTTTTATTGTAGTCAGAACCTTTGTACTATAGTTTTTTCGCCATTAATGTTTTGTAAAAGCAGTTAAAATGTGGTGAAACAATTTAAGTTTTTTTTAATTGATACCATTTTTATTGCTATTGTAACATTATTTTTGTGATTAAAATTTGTAACCAGAAATAATCAATTAGAATATTTTTTTTTTAATACCAAAAGTATTTTTTTTCCTTTGTTGAAACCAATCACTGCTGAAAAATGAGTTTTCTCATTCAAAAGTCCTGTTTGAATGCTCTATTTAAAATACATGATTAAAAAATATTTTTCTTTGAAATCAAAACTAGAGTAACTTTTTAAATAATATAATTGAAGCAAAAAATATCTAAGACAAAATATATATTCACTCTATAGTCTATGAAGAGGGTAAAAAAAAAAAATCAAGTGAAATTTTATTTTTATTTTAGAAACTCTTTTATTGTAACCTTAAGTGAAACAAAAGAATATCTAATGTCAAAATACAGTAATAAAAATAAATAATGGATACATTGATTTTCAACTATTAGCTAGACGAATTTCTAATAATATCACAACCTCGTCCATTTGACACACCCTATAACATGACTAATTAGTAAATAATAAGATATGCAGACTTAGGGGGGAGAAAAAAAAAGAGTTAACTGCTCAATTTTTTTTTTCATCGGATAAAATTAAATTGTCAGAAAAAAAAGTGTTATAAAACACTCATACAGCTCTGGCAATTCACTTTCATCCCCCATCTCCCCAGAATTCTATACCTGCCCTCTATTTATTCTTCCTTTCACGCTAAAATGCTTTCATTCTAATTGGCTGTTGCTAAGAAACAATGTAATGAAATCAACACCTCTGGGATTTTATTTAAAATCAAGAACTATCAATGGCGTAAAAGAAATAAAAGTAATTGAAATATTTTTGAATGAAATCGGTCTTTATATTTCAATTACTTTTATTTCTTTTACGCCATTGAAAGTTCTTGGTTTTAAATAAAATTTTCTGTTTCTAAAAGTTAAGCAATTGTACTAAAGAAACGGAACTATGTAAAAATATCAAAATTACATCGGATGGAATAGCTCATGTTGGGAATCAATTCGTTACTATAACATAAAATTTTCTTTAGTTAAATTTAGTTAAAGTTTAGCAATATAGTAGACGCAACAAATGTCAAACTATCTTCCTAAAGGGGTCTTAATTTGTATTGATTCCTTAACTAAATTAGAAAGGGAATCTGAAATAGTTTACAATGCTAAATTTTTTGTTTATTGACGTTACTATTCTAAATTTAAATCTCACAGTATTTGATTTTTCGACCCTCAAATGATTTTTTTTTGTTTCATTGATTTGAATGTTTGATTATTTCTAAATTGCAATCGTTTCCACTGGAATCTATTAATTATAAGTCAATTTCTTGTTGTAATATCTATCCAGTTACTATCCAATAAGGTTTCATTTAAATTTTGGAGAAATCATTTTAAAATTAAATAACATTTGTTTTTGATGCAAGAAAATGTCTTAACTCGAAGCGGATATTAATTTTTTTTTAAATGCTTTTTTATAAATACTGAGTGAAATTTGATCCAACGTTGATTTAAATGCGTTCGCTCCTAAAAATAATCCCAAGTTAATTCCATTTGCTACAAGGAGCAGTCGTTTTGTGGGTTTTCAAGCCCATTCAGTCAGTCATTTATATTACAAAAAAAACTTTGCATGCAACAAAATGAAGGAGAAAAAAAATCATTAATTCCTTCCACTCACTAACCTCCTAATTCCTTTCTAATAACCTAATTATCTCCACTCTCTAACAAAATGTTCTTTGCCCAACAAGGAGCAATTGGTTGTGGTTTTCCACCCTGCTCTAGAAGTCAATTGTGGTTTGTAGGAAAAAAAATCTGTTTATAGTAAATATTTTAGTTTTAATTTTGATAGTATCATTGTTTTAAGAATTTTTATTACTACACTGTTAAAAATTGTATTCCACTTTGCACCAAAAATTGGTTCACATTTGACTGCAAGCAACATTTGGTACTTAGTTTCACTATTTAATGGTTTTACCTCTAACCGTA
This sequence comes from Linyphia triangularis, assembly GCA_963978545.1. Taxonomy (NCBI): domain Eukaryota; kingdom Metazoa; phylum Arthropoda; class Arachnida; order Araneae; family Linyphiidae; genus Linyphia; species Linyphia triangularis. The sequence goes on along the minus strand of CAXBTE010000131.1, from coordinate 157,049 downwards.
AACACCATTAAATCGTGAAACTAAGCTCTAAATGTTGGTTGCAGATAAATGAGAACCAATTTGTGTTGCAAGGTGGAACAAAATTTTTAACAGTGTAGAATTATCACTTAGCTTTGTACTGAATTTATAGAACTTTATTGGTTCATTTTAAAATTGCAGAGATTAAAATGGACTCTATTTTTAAAAACGTCTCTTTTAGAATTACATTTTTGAATTACTCGCAATTCCCTACATGCAACATTCGATCGATAAATCGATACAGCCCATGTTGTAGCTTTGCGTATACGTGTAATTACTTTTTATATTTAAATACTAGTTTGTTCAGATACTTAATAATTTCGAAAATAAGATAGGGTTTCAACAAAGATCATAATATAAAAGTCTTTCAAATACTGAGATTATTGGGTGTTAATTAATTGACATAAATGAAATAAAAGAACATATAATTCAGAAATAAAAATATTGGAGCTAAATTAAGAATTCCAAACATATTATTGTGTGTTAATGTGTGGGGATGTTCCTCTTATCAGGTTTCTGTTGCAGGCTAATACTGTATCTAAAAGTGAGAGAGGGGAGAACGTAAAGGCTTGGTGAAATTTTTTATAAATAATCGTCACCAAAACATTTTTATTTATTATGATTCGTCTAAATATAAATAAAAGTGATTACAAAATAATTAAAATGGAGAAAATATCTTTTTTATGTATTTGGGTAGAAAATTGCAACAAATTAATCGACTTTTTAATTATTGGGTCGCTAATGAGCAAACATTATTATTTACATTTGTCCAATGGAGAGAATTTTAATGCAATATTGTTTTTGTTTTATTTCATAATCACGCTCACCAAATTTAATTTCACTTTTAATGTTTATTAAAAAAAATATTACTATGCTACTAAAATTATGCTATGTTGAAAAATTGTTTGAAAATGTAATCTGAAGAAGGAAGTGGGAAAATAACAATTACGAACAGTAATTTTTAATATCTCCACATACAAATCACGTAAATAAATATATTGAAGTTATTTTTTATACAGACGCACCTTGTTTACTTTGCATAAAAAATAATTGTTCTTGGAAATATACTTTGTTTAAAAATTAATATGTTATTTTGTTTATTTAATTTGTAATATGATAAATAGTACAGGTGACAAAATTGAACTTTGAAAAACTCCCTTATTAATAACAAAAGACAATTACTCTTCATATTTCGTAATTTTACGAATGGCCTTCCTTTACATAAAAAGTGTTTGAACCATTCATACACCTTGCCTCTGATGTCCAAAGTAAAGTTTACGCAATAGTAGTAAAATATTGCGTATTATATTATTTCTCTAAAAGTCAAATATATTAGAGAGCATTGCGACACTAATTAAACTAATTATTCACTCAACACCGAATGTTGTGATTGTACGAAAGAAGAAATTTAGCTTGCAGTTCAAGTTTTTCTCTACATTATTTTAGTTTAAAATGCAAATTTAAGAAACGAAAATGCAACTGTTGATACAATTTTTTTTTATCATAAACCAATAACATTTCTACTTTATTTCTTTAATTACCTAGAAATCTATGATACGCAACTTTAAAGCAAATCCAAACCTGCATCCGATCCTCAAATTGAAATGAAAATTAATCCACAAACATTGTGCGTTATCAAACTTCACAAGTGCCAAGTCTTTTACTCAGGTTGTGGAAAAATAAAATCTCCCACACAAAGGAATCTCTCCTATTCTTAAAATCTCCACTATCTCAAAAAACGAACGTTTTACGAATTATTGAAAAGAATATAATGCTTAAAGACGTTCTTCCCCATTTCAAGTGTTTTCCAATTTACAATTTTTATACCTATTTTTATCTTCTCTTAAAGCTCATTTTACTTTTAATTGAAAATATCGTAGCCCAAGATGTGAAGCAGGAAAAATATAGTTGGGGTTTAATATCTCTTGCTTCTTGGAGCTTCATTATGATTCTGACAATCTTTTAACAAAACATTTGAAACAGACCACTCAATCAGGATTCTCGCTTGAGAAATCCAATTGAATCTCAATTACGTTTTTTTTTTTTTTAATGCTCTATGCAGCACAATAAACCAGATTATGAAAAATATATTCAATTTCAGAAATATAAAACACATGAATGAATTGATTATTCTTTCCTACCTGATAGAGATTGTTGGAATTTTATATTTGGATATAGCTGTAGGAAGAAAAACAATAGCGCAAACACTGAATTTAATTATTTATATGAATTAGTATTTCTTTCAATAACTTGGTTGTAATTGTTTTGTAAAAGAGAAAGCACGACTTAGGGGATAAAATTTAAATTGAGACTAATTTTACTTTTGTACTAGACTAATATGTGGAAAATATGGGCAACAATAATGGATTAATGATATTCATGAAGATTATAAAAGTTTATAATCAACGTGGAGTGGGGAAAAGTAATTATACGCATAATAGACATCCGATGTTTCTTAACTTACAAGTGGGTAATTTATGAAGGATTTCAAAATTTCTGTAGAAATAAACAAATTAAGAAACATGTAATGCCGCAAGAAGGAGTATTTAAGCTATTTAGATAACATAAAACTGATTTTCGAATTTTTTTCCCAAAAAGGAATTAATTGCTGTATGATTGATTTAAAGACATAACGCATTCAATGTCACTGAAGTTAATTCTCTAGCGCCCCCTAGGGGTCACTTTTATCAATTGAAATTTGGTAATTTTAGACAGTGCGCGTTTTTGTTTTGTGCCTTGACAATAATAGTTCACGATTACATTTTGCAAGTGTTTTATTAGAGATTCATCTAAAGGAGTATATTAAGAGTTTATTTTAAGTTTTTAATTTTTTTTTTAACTAAATTATATAATAAGCTTCTTCTATAATACGAGTTAAATGCCAAGTATTTTTTCTCCATGACTTTAAAGTTAAATCACATACAAATTTTATTTTTAGCCTAATTAAGTAAAAGTGAATAATTGACCAACATTCGATACCTGATCAACTTTATTAATGTTTAACTGACCCACAGTGCCAAACGAAAAATTCTCAGAAAAAAAAAAAAATCACATTAGAAAATTGGATTTTTGGGGATAATTCTACTGAAAATGTACTTTTATTTAAACCAAAACTTAACAATAGTGCGATCCCATTAGCAGAAATATGATTGATAACCGCACAAGAGCACCAAGCAATACTTTTCTGCTTTTAAATCCCCAAATTTGAAAATTAATAAAATCTGGCAATGTTCTCTTTTCTTCCCTGACTCTCATAAGTAGGGATTGAGTGGTGGTGTTGCTCCGAGGTGGCCCCATTCAAGTGCTTTTAAGCGTTGTTCAAATGTGTCCCTCCCCCTCTTGAAAAAAGCCAGGTGGCAAAACTAAAGAAGTCACGTGGATGACAGATGTAAGTTTTTATACAGAACGGCATTGTTATGGTCCTCTGGGACAACCTGCCACTAAAAGCTTTTCGCAACATTCAAAGGGAGATTTATTGATTGCACAGCAACAGGCCGCCAACCAGATGTTGGAGAGGTTGATTATCTGCCGCCAATTTATTTGCACTGAATTTAAAATTAACGTCACTGTCGTATCGTATTATAATCGACAATCACATTCGTATTACGATTTCTAAGTGTTTTTGAGTGAGTAAATGACTGGGATTATCGTTTCATGAATATCGAATTCTGCCGACCAAACGGTAGAGTGGTTAGCGTGCTAGCTTCTAGACCGCGAGGTTGCGGGTACCGTGTTAGGCATGGGTGTTTGTAAATGTATGTTGGCTTGTCTAATGACGAATGTTTCGGAGCATTATAGCCCTCGAGTTGCTGACGGAGCCAGATAATCTGAATACAACCAACCAATATCGAATTCTCAAATTGAAACTTCAAGGTGGTGATATTTTGCGAGTCATATAAATAAAAGGAAATATTTTATAAGATAATGGAGTGTTGCTGACGGCGCCAGATAATTTGAATACAACCAACCAATATCGAATTCTCAAATTGAAACTTCAAGGTGGTGATATTTTGCGAGTCATATAAATAAAAGGAAATATTTTATAAGATAATGGAGTGTTGCTGACGGCGCCAGATAATTTGAATACAACCAACCAATATCGAATTCTCAAATTGAAACTTCAAGGTGGTGATATTTTGCGAGTCATATAAATAAAAGGAAATATTTTATTAGATAATGGAGTGTTGCTGACGGCGCCAGATAATTTGAATACAACCAACCAATATCGAATTCTCAAATTGAAACTTCAAGGTGGTGATATTTTGCGAGTCATATAAATATAAGGAAATATTTTATAAGATAATGGAGTTAATTTATTTCAGCAAAAATAGTTTCCTTAGTGTCTTAGTGCCTCGTAGCATTTTGAACGGAATGACTTGCCCTTTTGGTCATCGCACTTAGTTTATTTAAAAATAATGTTTCCTACAGAAATGAGCTTTTTTATTTTTAAAGTCTCATTGATTTTAATAAATGAAAGATTTAGCAGGCATTGGAATGTATATATAATGTTTATAAACGGTTTTTCCCACTTAGTGTTTTTTCAACATTGATGTAAATTATTATTTTTTTATCCTTCTTCACGAGCCTCTTGTCTAAAAATATATTTCTTTCTGATAAGTTCAAAGGTGATAAATATATACAGCATTTATCTAAAACATAGATAAATACTGGATAGTGGTATATTTCACTTAAAACATTTTAGTGGGGTCGCTTAAGGTCGAATTTCGCCTTAATAAGGACATGCCGGATAAAAGCACCAAATTTTTTTCAGGTGCTAGTTAGGTGCTTAGCTTTCAATTTCTAATAGGAACCACCTTCTCCGTCGTCCATCTTGAATTTTATAACGGCCATTTTGAAATATCAGTATATTATCAATATCTCAGCTTCTAAGTTATTTAGGATTACAAACTTTGTGCTTAAATATACCTATTTGGAGTCATGTAATACAACTAAACAATCTTTAAATATATCAGACTATATCTATTCACTAATACATTGCGATGCAAAAGTTTAGACAGTTACGTCATTCGGCTTTAAAATTTAGAATTGTGATAGTTAGTGACAAAAGCCTATGAATATATTCAAAAACAATTTTAAAATACTATAATCAAAACAAAGTTGTTTAATAATAATAACAATAATAATAATAGTAATTTGTTTGGATAAAAATAGAAATATTTGTTTGCAAAAGTATAGACACAATCACTAGTTTCTGCAAATTTTCGTTTGCACATGCAAATTTAAAAGAGATGGCCTCACAGACTTCGAGTATTTAAGTTCTGCAACGATAACACTTCGTAATAGAGATACCACGAATTAAAGAAATTCAAACGGATGAGCTTACGCAAATTTGGCAGTTGAAAGCTGAAAGTAAACTCTTTTCGTAAATTTCGACTATTATAAATCGACCTAAGACTTCTATTTATTGAGTTTAACCTAATGCATGCAAATACAAAGAAAAATACAAATCTGGCAGGTCACGTGTGTGCCGAATAAACCCGATAATCATCAGATCAAAAGACTGTGGAGTGTCCAACAAATTCCTGTTCGTTAATTTCAAAGGTCATTAGAAATTTTAGTGTCAATGTATACGATTTGTAGACGAACTACGGAAACAGGAACAATGATAAATTGCAAAATACAAAAGATACTAGCTCTGAAATCACGTCAAAAGTCACAGAGAATATAGTGTTCTCGAAATCACATGTCTTATGGATCAAAATGGCAATCAATGGTATTTAGAAATGGGGCAAAAAAATGAATCTAGTCAGTCTAGATGGCTAGATATCGTACTGGCATGACTTGCAAGAAGGAACCTCGTCATTTTTTTAGTCCATACAAGATGGTGACTCGGTGACGGTTTGGACTGCCTGGCCAAGTATCTCTGCCCTCTGCCAGTGGTCACCAAATGTCATAGTATTACATTAAGACATTGTAGGATAACCTGCTTCCCTTTATTGATCTTCAAGGTGGACATTCGTGGAAATTTCAGCAAGACAGTGCTTCGATCCACTTTGTAGACAATACAAATGCCTGATTTAATTCTCAGAATTTAAAAGTCATCGACTGGTCAGCGTATAGCCCAGATAATAACACAGTAGAGAATCTGTAGGGTATCATGTGTCGCCAAGTTTGCGGCAATTTTAAACAATAATCTTCTATAAATGAACCCATACATCTATAGAGGATATTTAGTACCAAACCGAGCACTAAACAAAACAAAATTTAGTTTCTCCAATGGAAACTCATACTTATGAACTAATTAACAAGAATGGATCCACAATAAAGCTTTAAATCATGTTTCTTTAATTTCATTTAATTTTTTTTGAAACTTTTGAGACAATGTCAATTTGTACTGTTACCAATTAATAACTTGTATTGTTACAAATTAATAACTTGTAATATGCACAATTAACTTTTATAGCTATAAATATCGTAAAGTTTGCATTGCACATTATACTACAGCTGTATAACGTAAATCTATTAAATTTATTTTAAAATATGGGTGAATTTGTTCATTGTCTAAACTTCTGCATCGCAGTGTATATCCGCCAAGTTCACTGCCAGCCATCTTTTACCGGAATCCACTCAGCAGTACATTGAATTCTCATATCTGCGTATTACAATATGCCTGAGAGCTGATTTTTTTTACGGGTAGCTGTTAGCCACTTTAGTAAGACCTCTAACTTTCATGTATCCTATTATATTGGTTGTTGAGATAATTAAATACAAAAACAGCAGAAAATTACATATTTTGAAATCCACCCAAAATTCACTCATTGATCATCAAATGACTAAGGTACTTCTAGCAGACTTAGAACTATGAAATTTGATATGTTTGTAAGTTTTAACATGTATACAAAGGGGGAAAAATCTAAAAATTGAGATTTTCTCTTCCGATTCCTTGAAAGGGGGCAATGTTAAAAAAATTCGAATCCCAAATCTAATACATTTCTATTGGGAAGAGAATTATAAAACTTAGAATACTAGTATATCTTAAAGTAGTAAAAAATAGTGAATCGGACATATTTTTGTCCTCTATCTGCACAAAAACTTTAGTGATATGCCAAGAAATTAGCACTGATAACAATTAGTACTAGTAGTCTATTATACATTTTTGCAATCAAAAGTTTGGCACACGCAGAAAATTTGGTAAAAAATTAATTCTAATGATAGCGTTTTTCATCAAAAATGCTATAAAACCCGCCTCCCTTCCTCTACAAAACCAGCTGAAACATGACAATGGAATGGAATTTTTTTAAGCGGTTTTCAAATTTGTAATCAGGATAACATACAGAACACTTCCTGAAAATTTCAGGGAAATCAAATATAAGCATAATCACAAGCGTTCCCCTCTCTCAGAAAATCACTCTTAAATGTAATTTATTTTTGTCAAACTTTGTCGCTTTGAAACGGATACTTCATGCCTACTTATAAAGTAGCCACAAGCATAATAGGAATAAAGATGCCTCTAAAAAAATTATCTAGAAAACAATATCTTTTGTTCTAATGTTTTGATTTATCGAAGTATTTAAAATTTTAAAGAAATAACCAAAAATAAGTTTATAATTTGAGAAGTGGTTATCATTACTACACAATTAAACTTCAGATTAAAAAAATATAAAATTTCAAAATAAAATTCATTGCAAATGATATTTCGATTACGGAAAATTGAACATTCTTAAAACTGTTAAAGTTTAGCTAAAATTTGAAAAAAATTATCTTTGATTCTAATATAATATGGTTTAAATAAACTTCAAGCAGTATATTTGCATTAAGTACAAATAACAAAGTTCATTTGTATTAAAATCAATGACTTAAATATGACCTAACAAAACGGTTTGTTTAATACTATATCATGTTTTTGTTCTATACCTATACATAACAATGTTATTAAAAACTATTTGTTAGATGCAGAACAATGAAAATATTTTGATTTAATAAAATAAACATAAATGATCACCGATTAGGTGAAAAATATACATATGTATATATATAGATAGATAGATATATTCAACGTTCAGCATAGTTAACATTCCCAGATTTTTAAGTCCGACTCTTCTGTAACCTGTTCAGGACCGTGATCGCGTATATGTGATCAGACGATTCTTCCCTCACGGCCCGCGATATCGTATTTGTGATCAGTGTTTCCGTGCCAGCCGGCCCATCATCACACAGACGTGATTTCAGATTGGAACGTTTTATTTGAATTTTTAAACGGCACTAGATGGCGGTTGAAGTCCGTTACATTTTCAAATATCATTCCAGAGAGCTTTGACCTTCAATTTGCACTTTCGGTTCCGAGCTTTTTTTTTTTTTTTTTGTATGAGGGGGATTCGAAAGTGTAAACAACTGCACGTGTTCGCTCTTTTCCGAAGGTTTGAGCATTTAAAGGGCTGTGATTTACAGAGCGCTGTTTTGTTTTTTTTCTTCGCGGATTGGGGGAAAGGATGAAATGTTTATTGCTTAGGGTTGGGAGTAGTTAGCAAGATAGTATTTTGTACGTTTTGGGTCAGTTTTATCCTAGCCATCATGGCGAAAAGAGTAAAATATTTAAGTGAGAGCGAGGTTTTTAAATTGATGAACGAATCTGATAGTGAAACGGAGGAAAGTGATTTTTCGAATGTTAGCAGCAGTGAATCTGACTATTCAGATGACACTGAAATAGTTGATTATGCCGATAATAGTGCGGACAATTTAAGTACGAGTGACTGGCAAACGGATATCAAAGAATTGCCAAGTATGGAGTTTTCTGCAAATAGTGGTATCTACATAAACAGTGCAGAGCCAGTTGATGAGGAATTAGATTTTTTTAATTTGTTTTTCACGGATGAAATTATTGAAATTATAGTAAATGAAACAAATAATTTTTCAAAATTTATTTTTGAAAAATCCAAAACAGAAGCAAGTTCATCGAAATCTCCAGATCCTCGATGCATTGTAGACGTGACAGGAAATGAAATTAGGGTGTTTATATCTTTGATTATACTAATGAGTATAATCAAGAAACCCACAATCAAGATGTATTTTTCTACAAATCCAATGCTTTGCACTCCTTTTTTTGGTTCTGTCATGACGAGAAATAGGTTTTTGGAAATTTTGAGATGTCTTCATTTTACATCAAAACAGGATGCAAAAAAACTTGAAAAGGTAAACCCAGTTCTGGAAAAACTGGTACACAATTTCAGAACTCTTTATATTCCCGGAAGAGAAATTTCTATCGATGAAAGTCTTTTTCCGTGGAAAGGGAGACTCGGCTTCCGTCAGTATATTCCTTCCAAACGATCACGATATGGCATAAAAATCTACAAATTATGTGATTCCAATTCTGGATACATTTGGAATTGTCTTGTCTATACTGGCAAAGACACTGAACTATCGGAGCCAGGTGCACTTTATGGAGAACGTGTTGTGAAGACTCTGTTGGCAGATTTAGAAGATAAAGGCTATAATCTATACCTTGATAGATTTTTTGTTTCTCCTGAACTAGCCACTCATCTTTTGCAGAAAAAAACAAGTATGTGTGGCACTGTGCAAAAAAACAGGAAAGGCATGCCAAAAGATTTACCGACTCATTTCCAAAATGATCGTATTGTTGCATTTCAAAAGCAGGGTATGAATGTCATAGGGTTCAAAGACAAAAAGAAAGATGTCACCATGTTGACCACTTTTCACGGTAAGGAACTAATTCCTACAGGAAAAAAACATCGAAAAACAGGAGAGGACATAAGAAAGCCACAATGCGTTATTGATTACAATAAGTTTATGGGAGGAGTAGATACAGGGGACTCCATCATGCATCATTACCCAGCTTTCCGGAAAACTGTAAAATGGTATAGGAAATTATTTTTCGGTTTTCTTGACATGGCGTTATTAAATGCAAACATACTGTTCTGCAAGCAAAAAGGCAGAAAAATTTCATCTTTGGAATTCCGAACAAATGTTGTTGAGCAAATTGTCCAAAGACATAAAGAAAATAAGCCCTCGAAACTACAAACTGCAAAAGTTGCAAACCCCTTGCGATTGACTGGGCGACATTTTCCTAACATATATGTAGACGCAAAATGTAAAAAGGCACGAAGAGAATGCATTGTATGCAAAAAAAGTTCAGTAAAAGAAAAAAAACGCAAGTTGACTTATTATGAATGCAAAACTTGTAACGTAGGGCTTTGTCCTGGAGAGTGTTTTGAAATGTATCATAAGTTACAAAAGTTTTAAATATTATTGAGTAATTTTCTTACATTTATCTTATATTTTCTTATATTCAGTTTTATAATATTTTATCTATATTTTGAATACTCGTAAGTTTATAATTTTTTGTTATTTATATTTTTGTTATTTTATGTAACTTTTTTTTAGCAAAATGAAAATATTTTCTTTAAATTACGCAATTGTGTTTTTAAATATCGTGAAAAATTTACTACAGTTTATTCAGATACTATCAATGATAATAATCTGCAAATTTCAACGTATTTAACTGCAGTAATGATTTTTTATGAATTTTTAAATGAAATTAGGCTTAACGGGGAAAAATGCCCGGTCCCGTGCGTGCGTAGTCTCTTTGAGCGCGCGGGCCTGGGGAAGCGCTTCTTTCTCCTTTCGCCGGTCCTGAACCATAGAGCAAAGAATAGGAGCAGAGGCGGCGTTTCCCATTGACCTTCATTGGAGAAAAACATTACATGTTTTGAGGCATCATGGGTAACATAATTCCAAAAGAAACAGCAAACGCCTTGCGTACTGTGTAAAATTTCGCATTTTAAAAATAGCGTTTTATCCACTAATATATGAATAAATCTTATGAAAAAATTCACATATTTTCCTTAGAATGTATACATTATGCTGCATTAAGAAGAAAAGAAGAAAGTTTCGGATAATTTTATTAAATTTGACTTCAAGAAGTTCACCTATTTTTGTCCGTCGACGGTAAAGTGTGGGGGTTCTTCTAACACATTCTTCCCGCATCCGTGACGGATCGTGGCCGCATCATTCGCCATACAATTACCGGTGAAATTATAAATTTGAATAAAGGAAAAAGTTTCGGCTCAACAGGTTTATTTCTAACTATTCATTAAAATAACAAAGAATAGTAATTTTATGTTTTTGAATAATATTTAAGAAATTCAAAAAGTAATAGCATTACAAAATATTCTTTATTAAAATTCTTTAAAACACAACAACAATGGCAACAAAACACATAAAATATCATCTCGATCTGTCTTCATGATGCAAACAAACGTATCATATTTTTATTTGTTTTTTAGATATTTTAAAAGGTATTTAGTTTAGTTATGAAAGAACAAATAACCCATTAGCATGAATGTACACTTTTATTAAAAAGAACTTTTAACATCTTTAAAATGTTATTTTACAGGCGAACATATTCTTCCTAAGTTCACCTTTCAATAATTACAAATAAAAAAACTATTACTAGATAACGAAAAATGGAAAAATATTTAATAATGAAAATCTCATTATTTAAGTATCATAATGCTTATTCAAATAATTGGTTTAACATTTTTTTTAAATACTGATTTAACATTTTTTTTTTAAATCTTCCTTCCAAGATCAAGTTTTTGTGTTGAAGCTTAAACACAGTAGAATATCATGGCTTTGAAAAAGTGTAAAGAAAAATTTCATCTCTTATTTTGCATACGACTAAAATTAATGATAATTGATAAAAATTGATAATAGCAATTTCATAAAACGGAAATCCCATTTAACAATTAACAAATGTTCAAGAAATTAAATTTTTTCATTATCTTTCCAAAAATTTAACATATTTTGTTAATGCATAATATTTAGCACTTAATTTTAATGTATGTTATAATAACTATATATTGTAGGAATTGGACAGATGTATAACATAATTACACATTCACAATTACATAGCTGAAAAATTTTGTATTGTTAGGTAAACATGTAAATATAACTTTCGGTTTCACTTTTTCATCTTATGGGAAACTAATTCTTTTACACAACAAGTTCTTTATGAACTGTGATTTTTATTTATTGAATGCACTGCATCATATATCATTGACTGGTTTCTTAACATTGAAACCAAAGTAGAGAATCAACAATGTTTTTCCATTTCCGGAGAGAAGAGCACACGTGCTTTCATTCAAAACTTGATCACCTAACGTGACTCATCCTTCCTCTCCAGAAAATACTGACTTCACGAAAACAATTCTTAAAAATTCAGATACCTCAATTGCCTCTTCTAAAGTGGTAGTTATTAATTAATTATTAAATGGCAGTCTGTAGGCTAATTGAAATTTAATCGAAAATTCCGCGATACACACAATAATGAAGGAAAACGAAACGAGTACCCACACGAACTTTCATTTTGAAGTCATTCAAACACAAATAAATAGTTTTAGAAACTAAAATCAATGCAAACTATAATTAGACAGTGTTAGAAAAGAACTTGCCTGTAAAATGATATATTTGGAGCTGTACATACTATTTTTGACGGGTGATTTGTGCATCTAAATGCGAAGCAAGCAGCCATTGTCTATACAAAATGCGTTTATGTTTTGGAGATCTGTGCCCCACAATTCCTCGCGCGTCTCGGTCAAGGATTTGGAGGTTTACGATCAGTCTGCTTTATCTTTGGTCTATGTCCTGAACAGGATTCCATTCGTCCATCAGTAAAGTGCCGCGCTAGGTACCGGCTCGACGGCAACTTGCAGTCGGGCAAAACCATATCTCTCCTCCGGTGAAAACTTTTGACAACACACAGCGAAGAAGGCGTGACTACTGTCGGCGCATGAAAATCAGACTACGCAGTACACGGTATCCTTGGCTCTGTGATTGACATGTCTAGTCGGCGCTCCGAAATATCATTGGTCTCCTTTCGCTATTGATTGACAAGTCCAGTCGGCGCTCCAAATAATATCGATGGTCTCCTTTCGCTCGTGATTGACATGTCCCCTCTCCCCCCCCCCCCATCTCTGAAGGCGAAATCCGAAGTTTTTAAATTAAAAATTCTAATTATGTTCTTATTGCATTTTTTTTAAATTTATCCCCACAAAGATAAAATCCTGTCTACTTTTACAGCGATATATTGAGTGTTGACCGCTATAAGTAAACAAATCGTGGACGAGTTACATACGGGGAGGGGGGGAGGAGAGGAGTGACGTTTGGCTAGCTCAAAGAATTACTTCTTCCAAAAGTGTGGTCACTGCTTTGATATAGTGTTTAGCAAGGTGCCTGATGCTCGGGAGGGCGATTACCTCTTCATCTAAAATAGGCCGCTAGGCAGTGAATTAGGTCAGGTCTCACATAAAAAAAATCAGTGAAGTCGAAAGGGGGGGAGGGGGGAGGACACCATCAGAGATTGATGTTGGCTCTCATGAATAAAATATAAAACTTAAAGAAATTCTGAATTTGGTATATAATAAAAAATTAGTTAAGAGAGACAAAAATACGAGGGCTGACAGACAATTATTAAAGATTTTTTTTTTCTTTTAAAGGAAGAATAAATGAAGTTAGTATTAACTAACTAATATGAAAAACAAGAAAAAGTCCCAAAATGGGATGCACATAAAAATAATTAATATTCAAAATTAATCAATATCGATATAAAATTTAATAAAACTAGGGTAAATGTAGGTCTTCTTTTGAATTGCTATAATAGAAAGAGTGAAAACAAGAAGAAAAGGGAATTTAAAAATAGAATTGAAAAAAAGGAAAATACATCTCCACCCGCTTCCCTTTCCCTTCAAGAGAGAACATTCCACGGGTAGATGGAGGGCTTTGGCTCTTAATTGGAGGGGGGGGGGGACTGATCATTTCAGTCTCAATCTGTTTCCCCCACTATGTGGCTTTCACGGATTGTTGGAGACTGGGGTTTAAACAAGGAGGTTAGAAGAGAAGGAGGTGTGAGCAAACGCGAAACCCATTCGAAACCGGTGGTACCTTTGAAGTAGGTTTATCACCAATTTCGCCAAACAACTAAGCCCTTTTCGACGCCAAACTCCCAACTGCGCCAAGCGTAGTTGATTTTCTCTACCAGCGGTTCCCACCCCATGGGCCGCGAATAGCGTGGTACTGGGCCGTGGACTCTGGTAGAGAATCTAATCCAAGATAAATATTATTGGTGCTTCAGGATTAAAGATGGGAACAATCGAGTCCTTCGATTGTATTCATCGATGTTGTAAAGAGTGAATAATGCGTGAATTTAACTGCATGGCTAAATTTTAATCCAAATATTGACTCTCTCATGGGGGATAAACAATGTTAAAAATCCAAACAATTTTTTTTTTTTTTTTTTTTTTTTAACTTTGACTACTTGTTTTTTAGTTTTCTAATTATTGTGGCATCAGAGTGCAATAAAAAATATAATTTAATAATAAAAATATAAATATTATTAAATTATTTTAATTACATTTAAAAATAAAAATATAATAAATCAAATTATTAAAAATATATATAATTTCACCCCTTTTGTACAGTATGTTTATATATATATATATATATATATATATATATATATATATATATATATATATATATATATATATATATATATATATATATATATATATAATATAAGTGATCCGCACAGCTAAAAAGGTTGGGAACTGGGAACCTCTGTTCTATACAATAAGATCCTTTTTCTTTTTGTCAAAAGTCATTGCAATTGGTTTTATATATATGCTAATGCCTTGTATTAAGTTTTGGGGGCTGTCACAAACACTCAAAAAGGTCGCTTTTACACACGCTTCTATCATCGTTTCTGAATGTTAATAAATCCACTTACCGTCATTCAATCACGCTGAAATTAGACAGACAGATTCATTGTTGATAAGAATGCATTATATCAAGTTTTGGGGACTGTCACTGTTGTAAAAGAATGCTTTTACACAGGGCCCGATCATGACAAGTTGGGGCCCAAGGTCAGGACACATTCGAGGGCTTTTTTTTCAAACGGGTGATTTATTGGAAATGGACCCGACGCAAAGTCAAATGAAATATAGAAAAATTTGATGAATTATTGTTAATATTGTTTTCTAAAAGTTTTTTTTTTTTTGTATCACAAATAAAGAAACAAAACTTTTTTATGTATAACATTGCATTTCACTATAACAATGTGTATATCCGTGACGACAATATCTGCAACATTATTCACAATTTCAGAGTCGTTGGTTGGTTGTTTTCAGATTATCTGGCGCCGTCAGCAACACTAGGGCTATAATGCGCCGAAACTTTCATTATTTGACAAGCCAACATACATTTACAAACACCCATGCCTTACACCGGACTCGAACCCGCAACCCCGCGGTCTAGAAGCTAGCACGCTAACGCTAATCTAGCGTTAATAACACGCTAATCTAGCACGTTTATAGGGGTTTTTTTGTTTGTTTTTTAAGTTTTTTTATTGCGGTTCTTTTATAGATTTTTTCTTATAATGTATGAGTTCAATATCGATTTTTGGCGAATTACAGTATTGAAATTATTCTTAATCACTGCTATTAATTACTGAATTCAACCAAAAATACTCATAAACGTATTTCAGAAACACAAAATATTCCAAAAATACATTAGAGCTTCATAAATAATAATATAAACTTAACCAAAGCAACGTAGAGATTGCCTGATTACCCATGATATTACAATAATAATGTTTTGTAAAGCTATTTTAGTAGGAAAAGTGTCATTCCAACGGAAAAAGATCATCCAAAGTTTTCAATTGAATGCCAAATTTGTTTCCTTTATTCCTTTTCTTTTTAAACATTAGTTCGAAATCCAAATACTTTAAGATCTAAGCAAAAGGAGCCGCCTAGTTCATCGACAAGTCGTAAAACTTCTGCGTACAAATCACAATAGCAGGGGGCTTTCCCTGTCCCTATTCTCACGCAGAGTGATAATGGACTTGCTTTCGAGAAGGAACAGTACAGTAGTATCCTGTGCTCTGAAGATATTGTCCGTTACAAATTAACACAGAGGGGGGTGAGCGACGCGGTTGTCACCCACCTCCAAGAAAAAAAACCTGCTTTCCTGGACAGATTGTAAAAGCTGCGCTTTAGCTTTCAGTGAATTTAATAATTAATATATATATATATTTTTAATGTTTCATTTTAAATAGTTTTTGTTGAGAATCTGAAATGAAATTTGAGATAGCATTCTTTTCATGAGCTCTACTATTGTAAAATAATTTTTACATGGTTTTGTTCGCCGTTCGTAATTGCGTTATAAGATTGGAATAAATATGATGTTCGTAGTTCTCTTGAAAAAGACTCGATCTTTTCTGAATTTCCTTTAAATAGTTCTTTTAAAAAATTAAATTTATTGAAACTTAGCAATTTTTACAAAAACCAGTGTTTATTTTCATTAAACTAATTTACATTTGACAAATAGTCAAATAGTTTTAAAATAGTGAACTTTTAGTAACACAATAAATTCCAATGTTTTGAATTTTATTTTATACTTTAACATAAATTAATATACAGTAATATAAAAACTTTTTTCAGATTTTATACAAAAGGCATTTTTCAACAAGTTAGATAACTCATTTTACATATTAACATTTTATTACAACAAATAACAATGTACCTACCAAAAATATTATATACAAGATAACAAGACTAAAAAAAATTATTTCTGTTTACACTTTTACTATTTCTTATTTTATTAATTTTTTTTTTTTTTTTATAATTTAAAATAATCCGTAGAGATTAAAGAATAAAATTTCAAATGAAGTAATGTATTCCAAAACCGTACATTTTCTAGAGAAAATAGCAACAGTTTAATTATTTAAATAAGAACTCAAAAATGAAGTTTGCAAAATGTATAAATAGTGCATATTATCTTCTGAGGTAGGGATGGAAAAGTTGTTCATTGCTGAACTAAGATTAATTTATGAATATAATTTATAATACAAAAAATGAACGTTGAAAAAAAAAAAAAAAAATTAAATTCTAAGGTACGAAAATTGATTCAATGATACAGATTTGTGAAAGGAACTTGACAAAGTTATAGAATACCCTAAAGCAGCAACCCAGCAACAACATCGCGATAATATCGCAAAAAATATGAGGTGTCGCACTAAGGAAATTAACCTATTTCAGATTTTAAACATTCGACATTCTACAAAAAGTGAGACAGCTTATTTTACTTCCAAGCATTTTGATACCACAAATACCAAATATATATATATATATATATATATATATATATATATATATATATATATATATATATATATATATATATATATATATATATATATATATATATATAAAATTAAATTGTTTTTAAAAAAATTACATTTTCCTCTGAAAAGTGAAATTGTTACATCTCGCAAATGATTAACTCTCCTCTCCTTTCATATCGAGGTTAATTGCACTGGACCAACTCCATCCCTCCTCTGCGTGTAACGTAATTTATGCACATATCACCAAAAATGAGACTAACAAGAAAAAAAAAAGAATTAAACTTGGAATTGGACTGTATTGCAGGCAATTAAGCATGGAAAGTTAGAATATTTATCAGCAATCAGAAAGTGCCTGAATAGTCGGGTAGAAGTGGGAAAAGAAAAATGGAGAGGGGGGGATGCCCAAAAGTTGGTGACAAGTGGAACCCCCCCCCCCCCCACTCCCCAAGTTAAATGTTAATATATTTTTTTATAAGATACGAAATTATAACTAGTAAACAAATAATTTTTATTTTTATTATTTTAATGAATATTCTGTGACTTGGTTTTATTACTTGGAAGTAAGAGAAAAAATGAAGTAATTGTTGTTCTTTACCATAAAAATAATAGTCCATGAGGTAGGGTAGACAAATACATTTAATGACAGGACGGACGATTAACGAACTACGGAGATAAAGTTCACTAAGAACCAATTCGGCACACAGCCTACAAACATCAGACAGAACCACACAGGTCTTTACACTTTCATGTCTGCAAAAGGAATGAAGGTTTCCCGGTAGAGGGAAGAACAAACTACACCTACACGGATCTTGTATTAATCCGCATAAAATATAGTTCGCTCGCCCCAATACCAACACACCCCTCCTGCGAGTAACAATATTTTATCATAAACATACAAACTCATACAATACAATGACATATAATAATACATAAAATACCTTTACACTAATGAAATACCTTTCAGTGAATATAACAATTTTTCTTCATTAACAGCTTTGGTAAGAAAATCTGCAATCATATATTCAGTCTGTAAATATTTCAATTTAATTACATTGTCCATCAACAAGTCCTTGACAAAATGAAAACGTAAATTCATATGCCTTGACTTATTCGAAGATTTCGTACCTTTAACATATTGAATAGCTGCTTGACTATCTGAATACAAAATTACACTATCGTCTATAAATTGTTTAAATGACAACTCATTTAACAAATCCAATGTCCAAATAATATTTTTACATGTTTCTGAAATAGCAAACAATTCAGCTTCACAAGTTGAAAGACTAACACTTTTTTGTTTTTGACACTTCCAAGAAATCAAAGAATCACCTAATAAAATAACACTTCCAGAAAAAGACTTAGCATTTTCTGCATTACCCCAACTTGCATCAGAACATGCATTTAAATAACCAAACTCATTACTATAAAACAATTTCTTATCTTTTGTTCCTTGTAAATACCTTAGAACCCTTTTAGCCAAAAGATAATGCCTCTTTTCTGGTTTATGATTAAACTGTGATAAATACGTTGTTACAAATGAAATGTCAGGACGAGTTCGATTTGCCAAAAATAAAAGTTCACCAAGTAATTCTTGATACATAGTTATATCTATCAAATCATCTGAGAGAGGAAAACTTTTATCTTCCCCTTTTACAATAGGAGTTTTTACAGATTTACAATTCTCCAAATTATGTTTAGTCAATAAGAACTCAATGTATTCAGATTGAGATAAACCAATACCTTTATCATCTTTAAATATCTCTAAACCCAAAAACTTACATTTTTCATCTTCATGCAGTTCAAATATATTCCTAATTTGAGTAACAATATTATCACACATTTCTTTAGAATTATAAAATATAGCCAAATCATCGACATACATACATAAAATGAAAATGTTTCCATTATCAACTTTCATAAATATACAATCATCAGATGCTAATTGTAATAATCCAATGTTTTCCAATTCCCCTTTTATTTTTAAATAGAAATTCCTTGAGCTCTGAGGTAACCCATACAAACTTTTCTTTTAATTTACAAACTTTCCCTTCACCTATAATTGTTTCAAAACCTGGTGGAGGTAACATATAAACGGTCTCTTCTAGTTCACCATACAAGTATGCAGTCTTTATATCAAAAAATCCAACAATCAAATTTAATTTTGCAGCGATTGCTATTAAAATTCTGAAGCTCTCAATATTTACGACTGGTGAATATGTTTCTGAATAATCAACATTCTTTATTTGATTAAAAGCTGTGGCAACAAGTCGCGCTTTATACACATCATTATTTTTAATAGAAAAAATACACTTGCTTTTGATTAACTTCGTATCGTGTCCTGGCATATCAACAATTTCCCAAACTTTATGCTTATTCAATGAATCAAGCTCATTATTAATTGCCTTCTCCCATCTTAACCAATTGTTACTTAGCTTCGCGTCAGAAATATTTTGAGGAATGCATTCACTAAGATTTGCGAATATTAATTTTTTATTCGTTCCGATCGCCTTAGCTGTTTATCATTCGGCTCGTCATTCGATTCTGATTGCGCAACAGTCGGCAATAAACTATTTTGTGTTTTATCGCTGAGTTCTTCACTCAAAAAGAAATCCGCTGTTTTGTTTTTTATTTCTTCTTGGAAACGGTTTTTATTTAATCCTTCAATATCCCATAACTCTTGTTTTTCGTTTTGAATTAATGTACTTCCTTTTATGTGTTCGTTGAATATAACGGACCTTTCTTCAATTATTTTATTTATGCTTGGATCGTAAATACGATACCCTATTCTTTCTCGTGAATAACCTACTAAGATGCCTTTCTTTCCCGAAATATCGAATTTATTTCTCTTTATTTTTGGAACATGAAAATAAACCATACAACCAAACTTTTTTAAATAATTTAATTTCGGTTTCTTACCAGTCCAAGATTCTAATGGAATTTTTTCTTTTCCTTTACGGGGCGTGACATTAGATAAACGTGTACAATAATTTATTGCTTCTGCCCAAAATTTAAATGGAAGTTTACTTTCGTATAAAATAGATTTTGCCCGATCTAAAAGAACTCTGTTCGCCCTTTCCACCTTCCCGTTTGATTCTGCGTTGTATGGAATTGTTTTTTCGTGTGCAATACCTGAACTAGCAAGAAAATTATCCACTTGTTCATTTACGAATTCTCTACCGTTATCAGTTCGCAACCTTTTAATTCTTTTACCTGTAAGATTTTCATACTTAGCTTTAAACTGAGAAAGCACATTTAACACTTCACTTTTACATGTCATGAAGTATGTAAAATACATTCCAGAATAATCATCCACTACTACCATAAAGTACTTAGAACCTCCCAATGATTCTGATTGTACAGGACCACACAGATCCACATGAACTAATTCTAAAATTTCAGAACTTTGATTAATATCAATACTAGGATGACTTTTTCTAGTTATCTTACTTATATCACACACTTCACAACTAAAATCTTTTACATCATTAAGATTAATATACTCCTTCATTATAGTCATATATTTAGGATTTAAGTGACATAATCTATTGTGCCAAATTTCATAATTACTAGCACTAGAAATATTACACTCAGGATCACAAAATGGTTTCAAATACACTTCTAATCTATTATCATTCAGAACTGCTTTAGTTACAAACTTATTATTTTTATCAAAAATTAATACACAGTTATATTTTGATACAATCCTACACCCATTATTCATCATTGCAGTAACAGAAAGTAAATTATTTCTTAAATCAGGTACAAATGAAACATTATCCATGGTTATGTTTACTGAATTTTTGTTACTTACAGTATTTGCTCTGACTGTACCTTTACCTTCAGAAGTTATTTTCGAATCTTTTCCAGCTAGATAGATATCGTTGACTTCTGGAACAAGTTCTGTGAACCAAAACCTGTCTTTAGACATGTGCGTTGACGCTCCACTGTCAAGAACCCATGTGTTATCGCACTGTTCTTTCTCCTGTGCAGAAACTTGTAGAGCAGATTTGTTTTCTTTTGTATAGTTCACAGTTCGGTTATTTCCGTTTTCGTACTTAGATCCTCTGTTACCACACGAAATGTCACTTCCACGATTCTTATTTCTTTGAAAACACGATCTGGCAATGTGCCCTGGACGTCTACATATGTAGCACACTCTTGAATTTGAATTCTGCTTCTTCCTTGAGTAGAATGCTTCGGCATTGATCCCCTCAGCATGTCGGTTGTTTGTCGAACCGAAACTTTTTTCTTCTTCACGTAGAATCTCCAGCACTTCCTCTAAACTCTTCTCACGCTGCGTTTTTAATATTTCTCTAACTTTCGTGTATTTTCCACTCAGTCCACGAACAGTATAGTACACCAGTTCTCGATGAGAAATTTCAAGTCCAAGTGATTGGCACTTTGTAGATACACCTCTTGCTCTCGCAATATAATCATTTGCTGCTTCGTTGTGTCGAATTTCTATATTTTTAAGTTCGTTTCCGGCATCAATTTTTCTGTCTTCAGCTTGGCCGGTAAAGTTTGCTTTAATCTTCTCCCACAAAGTTTTTGCGTCTTCTTCAGCCGCGTACTGGAGTGATTGTTCATCTGATAAGGATAACTTGATATATGCAACGGCATCGGCATTTTTCTGTATCCATAGTGCAGCCGCATCTCCTTCCAGATCTTCTGGTTTCACTTCGAATATTACTGCATCCAGTCTTTTTAACGTTAGTGCCGCTTTGATTTTCAGGGCCCAAATAAAATAATTATTTCCAGTCAGTTCAGGAACATTTAAACGTTCCATTTTTCACACGCAAATCACAAAGAATTTCGATTGATCACTAAGTTTCGTTTGAGCATACAGTCACGAAGTATCGTTTCGTAAGTTTCGTTTTAACACATAGTTCAACCCTAACTAACCACGCTCTGCTACCATTTGTTGTTCTTTACCATAAAAATAATAGTCCATGAGGTAGGGTAGACAAATACATTTAATGACAGGACGGACGATTAACGAACTACGGAGATAAAGTTCACTAAGAACCAATTCGGCACACAGCCTACAAACATCAGACAGAACCACACAGGTCTTTACACTTTCATGTCTGCAAAAGGAATGAAGGTTTCCCGGTAGAGGGAAGAACAAACTACACCTACACGGATCTTGTATTAATCCGCATAAAATATAGTTCGCTCGCCCCAATACCAACAGTAATAATTCAATATTATGTACATAACGGGTTATTTGATTTCAATAGTGATTCCAAATGGGCATATTTTTTATGAAATTAAATTAATAAAGAATAAAAAAAAATTAAAAAAATAGCTTGTCTTTATATGAAACATAAATAGAAATTTAACTTGAAAGAAAGTTCATTCCAAGTTAAAAGTTGACCAAGCGTAAAAGGAATTGTTAATAAAAATACTTATATCTTTATACAAAGTAGTATAATACATTTTTATAATAGTCTGATACACATATCCAATATAAATATTTTTTTTTTTTTTTTTTACATTGGAAAACTTTTAAATCACTTCTTCTCAGTGTCACTACATTTAAAGATAAATGTTATTTTTCTTTAGCAGTTTTAGACGGTTTGAAAGTTTTTAAAAGTAAGGAAATGGATTTCAGTGTTTTTATAAGTAGGGGGGGGGGGGGGAAGGGGGGCGCATGAGTATTTTCTTGAAAAGTGGGGAGACGCGTCACCACGTGCACCAACACTTCTAGCACTGTGCCTGAAGGTATAACTCTCGTTTCATTGGAAAAGTAGAAGCACACAAAACGCAAAGAACAAAAACTTTCGTCCTCCAGTTATTGAAAGAACTGAAAACACATTTTACACCAGACTGTCGCCATTAGGTCACGGGAGTGCTCGCGGGGGCCACCCAGAACAAGAAAAGCAATTTTTAACAAAAGATGCAAGGGGAGACGAAAATTTTGCGATTGGGTGTGACGCTCAATATGACCATTGCTTTGGACTCATCGGCGCTTGCTAATCACTATCCAGTGAACTCAATCTGTACCAATATGCCTGCTATTGTAAATAGAGGAAAGAGGAGACCAGTAGACAGAAGCGATCGGCTTCAATTTCTTTAAAAGATTTATGTCAGCTCACAATTAGACACAATCTTATTGGTGAATACTTAAATACGAAATACACTTAAGGCGCTTCTTTACCCTAGAGTTATTTTCTCTGCGAGAATACCAGATATTGTTGGCAACAGTTAAGGCGTGTCTTGCTCCACGAGGTAATGAATCTGATTCGAGGAGAACATGGGGATTGACAGTTTGACAGCAGGGGAAAAGGGGTCCAAAATTCAGAGGGGGTCATGGTTTTCTTTTGTTGATCGTTATAGTGAGTTGTCCCCCCGATAATTAACTTGGAAAAAGTTGGGTCTTCACTATTGCTCCCAGAAAAGAGAGGGGTGTTTTTAGTTACTTGCCGCAAGGACATGTTGTACGGGGGAAATGGTTTGGAAAAATTTACCGTTTATTATCTAATCAAATCAAACAAGAGCGAGGTAGCATTCCACGCAGCAAAATACTTTTGATAATACTCACAATAATTTAAATAAGAACACTTCACATATTTTCGAATATTGAACGTGATGAATTTTCGAATATTGAACGTGATGAATTTTCGAATAATGAATGTCTGAAAGAATATGAATCGAATAAAAACCTCGGCTCTATATATATAAAAAAAAGGGAGAAGGGGGGGGGGGGGACACACTGGTCATTGTAATAGAATATTATTATTATTATTATTTAAAAAAAAAAAAAAAAAAAAAAAAAGGAAATAAATAGCATGTTTTACACTCATATCTTCTTATTAACTTTAAGTTGATTCATCTCCATTATTTCACAACTGAAGAATAAACAATCTTAATGTTGTTGTTTTTCCAAAAGTGAAGTCACTAGTCATTTTCTTATGTTCTACATTTGAAATGTTTGCAATTATTTATTCTACAACAAATAAATTTGAAAACTACTATGTATCTTTTCTTTTCTGGCACTAAAAATAGGGAATTATAATTTTTTTAAATGAGAAACTTTTTCTTCAAATGTATTGCGACTTCTATACGTCAATTTGATCTGTATGTAAAGTGGCTCTAAAAGTCTTCGTAATTTACTAGAATATTGCAGCAAATACCAATATGTAAGAAAAAATTTAAGTTTACGAAAACTTTTGGGAGATATTTTATACGTTACTTATAGTTTAATGATTTTCTAAAAAAAAGTTTTGCTAATGCTTTAAAAATATTTTATGTAGTTTTATTAAGATGAAATTAGAGATATTATTAAACAAATCTTATTTTCAAATATTAATTTTTGATATAGATAATGCAGTATTTAATTGAAATTAGTAAGTTCACGAACAGTTTTGGGAACCACCTGTTGTAAATTGTTTGGAACAGTTTAGAAGATCCAAAAAATCCAATGAAAGTGTGATATTCAATTAATTTCTAGATGAAAAAATCCCAATGCACGCTACAACTGTTTTTTATGTCATATCTTTCAAGGGGCAAGTACTATCGAGAGTTCAGGTGTTTTTAGATTTATGCCGACCCAAATTTTCAATACAATCATCAATTAAATTAAAACCCCAATTGTTGTTAATAATAAAATAATTTCAGTGATCAATTTAATAATTTAATTATTATATAGTTTTAATAATTATATAGTTTTAATAATTATATAGTTTTAATAATTATATAGTTTTAATATTTAATGTGCTTTATTATTTAAATACTTATGTTTAATAATTAATTTCAATAATTGAATAGTTACTTTTACTAATTAATTTTATTAGATAAATTGTTTCAATAATTAATTTAATACATCAAAAATTATTTATCTATTTCTTATACCTCGTTTGAGTGAATTTGGTTTTCAAAACCAACCATAGATCGTTGCTAAACTAAAACAAAGAAATCTGAATTGTATATTAATTAATGTCCAAATATATAACTAGTATGTTTACCAGAAAATTGCATAAAAAATTATAATATGCATTTCACTTTAAAAGTTGTAAAGTTGTAAGTTGTTTTAAAGTTGTAATAAAGTAAAAAGTCGTTGTACGATAATACATAAATCTTAGTGCATTTATTTTATAAACACAGCGTAATCTATAAAAACAAATGTGATTTCCTTATGTAAAATGATTGAATTTGCTTATTTGTCAATTTCTTTTGACAATCCAATTATAGTAATGGATTTATGATCCATCAATGTTTGCATTAGACTTTAGGAAAAAAAATAGTAATAATAACTTCCGGACCGGTTTATTTTTACGGACACTGACCGGCTCATTAATTGCACCGGACAGCCCAATGGACAGTACGCCTCTGAACAGAATTAACGGTAGCCAAAAATATTTACAAAAAAGCTTAATTTTATCACTTACCAATTATCGTCAATATTGCTAAATCCTGATCATACCGCAGAGTAGGAATTAACTCAAATAAAAATTAAAAAAACAAAACAAAGTATCGCAGAACCACGTATAGCGTATTCAGTCCAGCTCCAATGCAGCCACTATCAAAAGTGTAGACTGGCTAGTTTGTTTTTGTCCTCTTATAACCAGACCACATCCATGTAACTTCCATCGGCGTTTCATCTATTTGTCGCCTTGTTCACAAAGTATCGCAGTTCCCATGTGAAACACCCTGAAGCAAGGTTTGGAGTCTGGATGTAAAAAAGAAGAAAAGGCCCCTTATTCTTTTTGAAGCCGTTCTAGGAATGTGTAATCAGTAAACCCTTTGCTTTTAAAATTCCGACTTGTGACACAATGAGTGTATGGCTACCCGGGCCCTGACTAAAGATTTTGATGATGGGGGTAGTAGTAGGACATAGACATAGTAGCATTGTCCCCTGTTTCAACCCTGTGGCAAACGTTTCTTTTGGGGGGATTGTCCCACGCTGTTTGCTGTCCTTTTGAATTTACCGACACTGAACACGTTGGCAGAAGCTGAAAAGAAAAGTATGCTTAATGCCACTGAAATTTGGAGAAAATTTTTGATAGAAACCTAAAAGAATTTATGGAAAAGTCCATTGGTTTGTTTGCCAAAGAAAAAAGGAGAACTTAATTTTTATTAAAAGAATGTGTAGTAAGTAGTTTGTGTTGTGTTCATTTAGTAAATATCCGTGGCACTGAATTTTTTGTCTACTTATTTCTTCATCCTATGGTGATTATTGGTATATATCCATAATCTTACTTTCATGCACGAACACGTTTTCTGTCTCTTAATTTTTTTAAATGTCATTCCCGCCTCAAAATATATAATAGCACTGCTCCCCCATCCCTCCACTAGCAAAATTGTTTAGCGGCGCCTTTGCTATCAATAAATACGATTTAGAAACCCATATTTCCCCATTACAGATTTGCCTAGATCAAGTTATCGTAATTACAGTAAAAAAAGTCGAATTTAATTATCTTTGCGTTCCTGTGAAGTTTACAAAGCAATCCGACATATTGCATTCTGAAGACCAAAACTCTTTCCCCACCATATCGTCGTCTTGAATTGGCATTTACCACAATATCGTTCCTACCTTCCTGCAGCTCCTCTGTGTGGGACGCTTCCACGATATGCGTTTTTGGAAAGTGATAATGTATTAAGAACTTTCCATAACTTTAAAACAGTTCTGAAGGTAGTACGAGCAATTAATCGATTGGAAATTATAAAAATTCTCATTTTAAGTATGAGAATACTGTTCGAAGTAAACAGACGCGGATTTTTTTTTTGGGGGGGGGGGGGGGATTCCCATGTAAAAGTTATTGCCAAAAATATCGCCAAATTCTCCATTTTCATTTAAATGAAAATATGGAAACAGAAAATAATACCATATTTGAATACAATGATCAATATTATAGTGTAGTCTCAAGTTTATATAACTTATATTTTAATTTACTAATGTGATGTCAAACCGAGTTGAAAAGCATTATTTAACTTTGGAAATTAGTAAAACCTTATAAATATAGAACTTTACGTACCTGCAGTGTTGTCTAAAGTTGTTAAAAGATCCGCCGCCTTTTTCTGCATTAAATGATTTGTGATGTTGAATATATTGGTAAATTAACTTGTATAAAAAAGTTGAATTTTCAGGGTTGTTAAACTTTTTACACTTCACCTGATCTGCATGGGATATTTTTTTGTGCTCTTAAATATTTTTTATCTAATAATAAATACTAAAATTTATAATTTAATTGAATTAAAGTTTATTACATTTTCGGGGTAATTTCTTATATGGGCGTAAAAGAGGATAGTTAAACCCTCTAATTTTTATATTTCATTGAACACTAGTAGTATCATACTAATTGATGATAACCCTCCCCCCTGTCCCCCAAGTTCGCAAACTATCACCACCACTGTAAACACTCAAGGTCATAATCGCATCCTCCTTGATTGACCTCTAAGTCCGCCCCTGGAAGTAAACACTGATGACAGGGGAGTTCATATCTCTTTGAGTTGCGTAACTTTTAATATGGATAAAACTGTATAACTGTACAATAATGGTACTCTATTGCATATGACCCATGTACATTTTGCATTTTATTTTACATCTGTGATACTTTACTTATCATTATGTTACATTAAACAGGGGTACAACCAGAAAATTTCTGTGGGAGGGGTTTTCAAGTAAACAATTAATTTGCTGCTGTATTTCTCTACAAATACGATTTTAAAACATCCCATATTTGTCCCATATCATAATATTTTTTCAGTTTTTTAATCTGCCACCTATATATGCAACTAGTCCAGTATTCGAGTTATATTAAATACCTCAACATGAGACTACATATTACTTAGAAAACGTATAATAATATTATCTAGATTATATATAGTTTAATAAAAAAATGTTGTTTGTTTATATTCACTGAGAAGGAGCAGTATATTTAGGCAAACGGACATACACTAATATCATATCAGACTGATTTTATTACATATTTATGGTGATTGAAATACAAAGGCCATGTAGCACTGAAATGTTATAATTACATTTGGAAAACATCTATATATTTTAAACATTTCCTTTTTTATATATATAAACGGTTATTCAGAATTCCCTCCTAGGTTTCGAAGCACTATAGTAAAAAAAACTAAGACTAATACAGAAAATAAGAATATTTGAAAGAATACAGAAACAATTCAAGTTTTATTTACATAGCTTACAGGTGTTCTATGTGTGGACCCTTGGTCACACGGCATACATCAATGCAATAGTCCAGTTCCTGCCATAAGTCCAGTCCTTGCTTCGAAACCCAGGAAGGAAGTCTGAATAACCCTGAATATGTAGTTTATATTAAATCTAAGTAGATAAAAAATAAAGTATGACGATTTTTTGATGTAATGAGAGTTACAAATGTTTTATTTGTTTAAATGCGATACGGTAAGCTAACCCTATCGGAATGATGGTAAATTAAAAAAGTATTTTTTTGAAATTATTTATGATTACTTTTAGTGTTTGTAATTCATTCGTCAGAAAACATCGGGATGTCGGGGGTTTTATGTGGATTATGACAGTGAAACTTCCTTCCCCCCCCCCCCCTGAGAACGCGCCTTGATGCAACTTCAAATACATCAGTAAAGCACGTTTTCTGAAATTAACGCTAAAGACCGCTTGGATAAGACCATCTTAACGACCGCTTATAAAGAACCGCTTTATACAGCAAAACAGGTCCAGCCAAGATAATAAATCACTTGGCCCTCCTCGCTCTTGAGGGGGGAAAATATCTATGTCCCCCTTTGGAGGTGTGTCTTCTTGCGAAGAGGTTTTTTTTCAAAATATAGCTTTAATGTTTCTCTAAATTTGACTGTTTAAGAAACACGAAAATAATTTTAAAATATGATCTGGATAGAAAAAAGTTTAATCTTTGTCATTGTAATGTTATATTTTCAATAACTCTTTTCAACTTTTTTTAATATGATGTTAAAGTAAACAATTGATATTTTAATAAACTTAACAACATTTTAGGCCAAAAACAACATAGCAAAACACGGATAGAAGTTACGTCGATCCAACAAAACAAACCGTATAAAAATATTCGTATAACTTCTTTCTATTTTACGAATAGGCATATAGAGATTTTCCCATAGACTTAACATTAGGGGGGAGAATCAAGATGGACGGTAGCGAAGAGCCTTAAGAAAAATGGGAAGGGAAAAAAATCGCTTCTCGTTTCAGGCCCGCCCACGAAGTTGACAGCGGATCCCCAATTGCCCCTTACAAATTAACTCCGAGGGCGGTGATGAAGTCTTCGGACACTCGCTCCTAAAAAAAAAAAAGTACCCCTTGAAGGATTGTCATTGTAAAAGCTGCGGTTTAGATTTCAGTTCAGCGGGCGTTCTGAAACTGACTCACGGGACATACTATTTTTGCCAGTGCAAAATAGTGAGATTTTTACTGTTACAACTGTTGTATATTTTGTTAGACAAATTATGCATACTTTATTCTACTTGTTACTCTAAGTGGCTACAATTTTTTGAACATTTTGGTTGATAGGTTGCTCCCTTTGTTGGGATTAGTAAATTACGTTTTTAAGAAAAAATAAAACAACTAATGAATATTTTTGGCAATATAAATTTTCCAAGGCACTTTAAAATTGTCTTATATAATCATTTTTCATCTTTTTAATGAATGGAATGGTGTTTATATTTTCCCAAGCAATCTCATTTCTTGACAAATAACAAATGCTTAAAATTTAAGAACTCTTTTAAAAATAATTTATTAAGTTATAAAAATCGGTTCGAAATGAAGAATTGCACAATATTGGAAAAGACAGGGGAAAAAATAGAAAGAAAATATTACCATACTGTGTGTTTAAAAGACGCATTCATCTCATTTAAAGAAAAAAAGATCCTCACAAATCAAGATTGTTTTATTTTATATTTTACGAAATTTAGCAAAAATCTTACTCTTAGAGCACGCACCTGTTGACCAATACAAGTGTCTGATTTGTTAAAATTTCTTTCTCGAACTAAACAGTTTGCAAATTCAATACGATTTAAAATCTTTTTTGAAATGAAACGTTATGCGATAAAAAGATCAACTCAGTTTATTTTCAAGTAAAATGTATTCATTGCAAAAATTGAGAAATTGTACAATACAAAAAAGACACTATCATCGGTGACAGGCAACCATAATAGGATGCAATGTTTTTTTAAAGAAGGCTATAAAAGGGTTATAAGAGAAATTATGGAAGAGAATTTCGATAAAGTTTTCCGTCATAAAAGCAGTACTGTGTGTATTAAGTATACACCTCTGTACTTAAAAATCTTGATTTGACGCAATTATTAAATTACTGACGCAAGGGACATGCATATTCCTAAAATAGCAAGTTAATTTATTTTTGTATTTTTTAAGAAGTTGCACAGCACTATGTGAGTGAATTTTAAAAGAAAAAATAAAGTTAATAAAAATTGAAAATCAAAATATATTTTTATTTAAAAAATTTATATTTCACACCAACGCATGGGGCATGTGTAAAACTTCGAGCTTAGTTTCATAACTTCTTCTACCTATATTTTTGATTGCAATATTTTTAGACTTTTATATTTCTACTGATTATAATGACTATACTAATTAAAAAAGATTCTTGAATTTGTTCCTTTCAAAAATTTCTATTTATTATACTATGTTTCACCTAATTTAGAGTCAATGAAATGAGTGAACTTTCAATGTCAAAAAATTAAAATAAATTGGATCGCGATTTTTTTATTTTTTTTTTATTTATATGATACTTCGGGCATCTAACTTTAGTAATAATTCAATAATTTATATTCCTTTAAGGGATTTTTTTTAGGTGTAGTGGTTTCAGTTTTCAGAGAATTCCCCATATAATTATGCATGTAGCATTATAACTTAAATGTATAATATTTTTAATGGATTTCAAAAATATTACGTTATATATTGTGCAAAAGTTTAAAAAAAAAATAAAATAATAATAATAATAATAATCCATTTAAAAAAAAATTGAATTTAGGTAGATTTTATGTTATCTTTATATTCACAATTTTCAAAACAAATACAAGTATATTGCAGATATTTATTTAAAAACACTTATTACTCTAGTTAACAACTTATTTAACTAAATATATAAAATAAAAAAAATGTCAAGCAATATAATAATAATAATATAATCAAGAATATAATTTAATAAGTATATAGTACCAAACTCGTAGGATACATTTTATCACAATACAACGTAACGCACATATCACAAGTAAAGAAAATATATTTGAGTATTTATATTTTTACAATTAAGTCTTCGTTCCGATATTGAACCCATTAGATACCATAGCAAGATTACATAAAAATAACATTTGTACTTCAGAAAGAAGCTAAATAGTGTTTAATTCTTACCTGTGAAGAGTAATATGCGTACTATTTGACAGTTCAGATCTTGAACTACAGCCTACAACCGCACAAATTGTCATTTTAAAAATTATATAAAAGATTTAACATAGCTACAAATGGGGGAGTTGGGGGAGTCAATGCGGTTAGTCATATGCCCCCAAGGGGGAAAGAAAAGTGCACTTTTCGAATGATTGTAAAAGCTGAAGGTTTAGAAGACCTCCTTGGTAGTAATGTAAACTTAGTTGTACTTTATAAATGCGATTCATTAAAATGTTTCACAACAATATTCCATTGAACGTTATTAAAAAAAGTTATATCAAAGTTATATATTCGGCATAATTTGAGGTGGAATATATACTGTCAAACACTAATTTTTAGTTATTTTAAACTTTACATTACTGTAAAAGTTTTTAAATTATGTATAAAAAAGTTCTATTCATTATTCATAATGAGAAATATGCAGCAAAGTTGTTGCACAGAATATCTATTTAAGGAGCCATATCATTAATTTTTATCTTGAAACTTTTTTTTTATAAAAATATATTATTATTTGAACATTAATTTTTCTTCTCTATGGTCAGCTTTCAATCTAATTAACAAACCAATACTTTAATTATTTTTTTAATTTATTTTTTTTAAACTTTTTTTTTTTTTTTAATAAAGTTATTTTAAATAAGCGTAGAACTCTAAAATTTTCGACATAAGTAGATTTTACCTTCTAATTTTGATTTTCTTAGACAAAATGTGAACATTTTGATTAGTTTGTTTAAAATTAATTTTTAATTTTTTAAAGTTGGTCTTTCTAAAGTGATTTCAAATAAGAGTAGATTACGAGTTTTGATGAGCGAAGTGAGCCTATGCTTGCGCAATAATTAACCTTTCATCGCACAAAGCGAGCCTGTGCTGGCGTAGCAAAGAATTTTTCAGCTAGCGAAAGGAGCTTATGCTTGCGTAGCAATTAACTTTTCAACGAACAAAGCGAGCCAGTACTTTTATGTGTTAATGAACTTTTCAGCGAGTGAAGCGAGCTGTTTTTATGTTACAATGATACTTTAGCAGACGAAGCGACGATGCCAATGATTTCTTTTCTTTTCGGGACTGAGGACAATGATGGGTATCCTCAACGAGGAACCACGCAGCTAGTGTAAAATATTTCCAATAGATTACGAAACGATTACATTATATAGTGCGCAAAGGTAACGAACATATTGTAACCAATTTTTAAACATTGAATCTATTTTTAAAATGTTCATCCACAACGAGTCCATCTGCCAAGTTTCAGCTCAATTAGATGACGGCAAGTGGGTTAATTAGCCCTTCGAATATTTTGAATCGGCAACTTTAATAGTGGAAGATTTCAGTCATTAAATATCGTCAAACTTTACATGTTTTAATTAAGTTTGGTGTTTGAATAAAAGAATGTGAGTAAAGGTTGGTAAATCTGAAATAAGGCAATAGAAACGCTTGTAAAAACGGCCCTTTGTGTGACAGTCCCAAAACTTAATAGAAAGCATTGTCATAGACAACGAGTGCGTCTGCCAAGTTTAAATGTTTAATCTCATTATAGAAAATGGGTATATAAGTAAACCAAAGCGTCAGTAAAAAGCATGCAAAAGTGGCTTTTTAGTGACAGTGACTAGCCTAAAAATTTGATAGAATGCATTGTCATCCACATTGAATCCATCTGCCAAGTTTCAGATTGATGGGAAGACGGCAAGTGTGCTAAATAGTTCTACTAAAAACAATAGTAGCGTGTGTAAAAGCAGTCTTTTAGTGATAGTGATAGCCCCCAAAACTTAATTGAGTGCATTTCCGTCAACATCGAATCAATCTGGCAAGTTTTTGTTCGATTGGATGACGGCAAATGGGTTATTAGCCCTCCCTCGATTTGCACGCCTCATACAAAATCAAAGTTAGTGTGAGGGATTTAAAAACTGTTAAATATTGCTTAATTATTATCTGTGAAGAATAATACGCATACTGTTTGATAGTCCAGGTCTTGAACTATAGCCTACAACCACAGAAATTGTGTTTTTTTTAAAATTATATTAAAAATTTGGCAGAATTTCCAAACCTACCCACGTTTTTTCCCGTAGAAGAGCGTACTAAAAAGTCGGTTTGTATAGGCTTAGTTCAAGTGAGAGTAGGGTTGCCAAAGTCTGCTTCTTCGCGCAAAGCTTGATCGGACCTCTTCTCTCTTCTAACCTCCTTGGGTTTAAATGATCAGTGCTATTCTGAGCAGGTTGGGAAGCATAAGATAATATATAAGTTTTAATCTTTTCAAGTTTCCCCCTCTTCGCATGAAAGGATCCAGAACTCTATAGATGGAGCGAATATGACTACATTAAATGCATACACACAATTCAGTATCGTTCTGTAATACACGTCAATAATCAATTGTTGTCAATTTTTTATAAAGTGCTACTTAAATGGAACCCCATATAGCTCAACAACTTCACTTTGTTATAGGATCAGTTCCCCTCTCCACCCCACTTTTTTTTTCCCTTTTGACTCAATTCTCTGAAGTTACTCCACGCCTTGAATCACGGGGGCAACTGGGTTGGGAGAGTTCCCACGCTAAAGGTGTTTTGACGTTTTTTACTGTGGTGCACAATTGATTTTGGAGACCCTGATAAATCCACCGTTGAACCTAAATAAAATTAGAGATTCCCCCCTGCCAAATTTGTATTTTTATTTTTCTATTCGTAAGTTCTCTGTTTCATGCATAAGTTACTTGTTTTGCACAAAATTTTTTCATAAAATATCTGAATCATTATTTCGTTGCGATTTTGATTTTTTTGTAACTTTTTAATGAGTGGCTCTTCTTTCGCAACTAAATAATGTCTATTTTTAACGATACTTCTTGGTAAATAAATTATGCAAAATAAAATACCCTAGAATTTTTTTTTTTTTTTTAATTCTGAGTTTAAAAATCCAATTCTTTTCTACAGTAGTTAGAAGGTATATGTTTAAAATCATTTTAAAAAAAATCAAATTTAGGCAAATGGTTAATTTGTAAGTCAAGCTGCAATTAGCAAATTAGTACCTTTTTCAAACAATGATATACCAAATTCTAATTTACTTAGAAAGGCAATTCACTTGAAAACTGTTCGAAATATTATTATTCATGTTTTTAAAACTCAATTAAGTTTCTAACATAGAATAGGATTTTATTTTTTTTTACAATTTATTTTGTGTGAAAACGTGAACAAAATCAATATTTTCCATGAATTCTAAGTTTTAAAAATAACTAAGAAATAAATTTCTCAGCCAATTTTTTTAATTGAGTTTCGAAACATCTAACACATTATGTCAATTACTAAACATTTTGTTGCTGAATTATCATTGTTTGAATAAAGCGTGAGATAAGCAAAATACAGTTAGTCAGAAAACAGGTTTAAAGTTTTGGAAACTTAGTACTTAACAGCAGTAGTACCTATCTATAATTAATTGTACCTTAAAAAATATTAAATATATTTTCAAAAGTTTAGTATTGTTTGAAGCTAAAGAATCAGAGAATATTATGATATAATAACAAAACATCAATATTCTGATGCATTTTCGTGCATTTTAGGGTATACGTACACCTTAATAGAAATGTTCGGATTACCGGAAAGATTCATATATGGAAACGATGATGAGGCATTAAAAAACTACGTAAAGTTTGTTCAAAAACAATTGTTGAACAAGTTAAAAGAAATGGGTTCCGGACAAAATCCCGAAAGCCGAAATCCCGACAAGCCAGAATCCCGACAAGCCAAAATCCCGAATGGGTCGAAATCCCGAACGACCACAATCCCGAATAGGACGAAATCCCGACAAGCCATAATCCCGAAAGGGACGAAATCCCGACAAGCCATAATCCCGAAAAACGTAAAATCCCTACCTTAAAAAAATCCCTGCAAAATCCCTACATGAATTGTTTGTTAAAAAATTGACTTTTGGTAAATTTTCTATTGAAAACGTTCCAATTCATTATGTTTTTCATTATGTTTTTCTGACTAGCTATATTTTATATTGTATAGTTTTATTTTCTTCTTTTAATTTTGATTTTGATGCTATAAAAAAAAAAAAAAAAAAAATGCTTCATGAAAAATCTATAATTTTAGTTATACAATAATTACAGTGCAATTATTAAAACAGAATATCCATTATATCATAACTTTGAAGAAATTAATTCATATTCAATCATATTTTTAAAAAATTAAATTAAAACAACGTGTTTGAAGAATTGATTACAAATTTATGTAGATTCATGTACAAAAAATATAGATCTTAAAATGTATGCAAAAATTGTAAAACGATTGCATGCACTGCAATAGAGATTTCCAAACTTTTAAATGATGTTATTGAACCTATTCAGTGCCAGCTTGAGATACAAATTAAAACGAAGGTTGTTTGGTTGTTTTCAGATTATCTGGCATTGTCAGCAACAAGAGGGCTATAATGCGCCGAAATATTCGTCATTAGACAAGCCAACATACATTTACAAACACCCATGCCTAACCCGGTACTCAAACCCACAACTTCGCGGTCTAGAAGCTAGCACGCTAACCACTATACCGTTGGCTCAAAATTAAAATTAAATTTTGATTTAAAATAAAATAATAAAATCAATTATAAATTTAGAAATACTTAATTTTAAATGAATAAATGAAGATCCCCTTAGAGAGATGGGGGGTTTTGATGTAAAAAAAAATACTTTTTCTGTGTTTTTAACCAACAAAATGGCAATCAATAAAAGAATAATTTTTCTGTAAATCAAAATCAGCTGAATTTAGAAACATAAAATTTTACCTTTAAAAAAAAGAAAAAAAAGAAAGAAAAAAAGTAATTTATCTGAAATTTGAATTTCTAATTGATCATCCAATTGTTCACTAGATTTATAAGAGACGGCTCTCTTGAATGGAAACGTGTAATTTTATTAGCCTGGCATAGTTTTCATTTTATAAAATGTTTCATTTTAATAAGAACATTTCTCAATGGTTTCAAAATGTTGAAAACGTATGTCTACAATATCTTTTGGTATGGCTTTCTATACTAATTTTTGACATAACTATTCAAAATTACTGAACCTGAATGTATGATCGAAAGTATTCTATCGCATTGAATTAAACGAGTATTTATTAACTTTATTTTTCTCAACAAAAAGAAGAAAGAAAGAAAGCACCTAGTAAATACTTTTAAGAGTTTTAACTTACAGTTAAAATCATTTGGTAGGAAACAATAATTAACAAGAAACGTAAGGTGTTGCAGAATGTCTATGCTCTAGGTAATAGTCAGCAGACCATTCACTTACCTCCGGGAGGGGGGGGGGGGGAAGGGGGTGCTTCAGCTTCAGTGGGGAGAGTACTAACTATGGGCTACTAGGTATGATGTGTTTTCTGTTCTTTCTATTTTTTAACACTGGCAATAGTTTGCACGTTTGGAAAGGGAGAATGGTTCAAAGATGGTAATAAAGATTGATAGTTTTCTTGAGTATAAGGAATGAGGCATTAGCTTAGGTGTGAAATCCAGATAAGAGATTTAAATAACCCGAACATGAAATCCTGACCTCACCTGTTTTGAAATAATTAATTTTAAAATTCAACAGAGTTACCAATTTAATTATTCTCAATACCTCCACATATTTTTCAATATTAAAATATAAACAAACCTCCACATTTGTAAACAAATCGCAGAATATCAGCACTACAAAGACATCTAAATGAGTATTATAAGTTGGAAATTTAAGAGGTCACTGAGCAATTACGCTATTTCTTTCCAATAGCTATCGCGTCTACTTTTTTTTTTATGAAATACCAATCCTTGGGTGAATGAAAAGACAAATTTTAAATGTGGTCCTTTAATTTGGGAAAAAGATTCTATGAAATCAAAATGAAATTCCCGTACACCGGTAGGGAATAAATATTAGATTGAGACAAAATTATAAGGCCAAAACTATAAAGCAAAGCCTTTTCTTAGTTTCCTTTCTCGGAACATTGGACTTTTACGGAGGATTTTACTATTTATTGGACTGGACACTGGACATCATTATTTTACTGAGTTAATTCCTTCCATTACAATGAAAGAAGTCTTGTGAAGCGAGATTGAATTTTTGTCAACTACAGTATTTTAATGTAAATTAAACTAAAGTAAAAAAAAAGGAAAAGTAAAAAAACTGTTTCATTTTTCGTTCCGTATAGCTAAATGGACTTATAGAAAGGATAATTTTAAAACAATTACAGAACTTTTTTATAGTTATAATAGATATTTGATTTACAAGAAATTAATATATATATATATACATACCAAGCTCAAACAAGGACAATTTTGTACTTATTTTAAAGATAATCATTAAATATAGCATTAAACAGTATTTTAGAAAAAATTAATTAGCCCATTAATATTAAATTACATTTATCGAGTAGTAAAAATATACGCGACAGATTAAATAATATCACATATTAATTGCAAAAACATCAATAACTAGTATAACAACCATTGTTTAAGCTGGAGTACAAAATTTCTTTAGCAAAAAAAACTAAAATCACAATTTTATTTTAGCAATTTGTTAAAATGATTACGAGTTCCATCACTTGGGATGTTTAATTTAACACAATTAAAACACTTTTTTTACTATAAAATCATTATTAACTTTAAATATAATGTTATTTTATACCAAAATCTCAACTGAAAAAATACTTTTCACTTTTGTTTACTTGAGCTTTTAGGCTGATGACTAACCTTGAGAAAACAAAAACGGCGATTTTGTACATTTAGTGTCAAAATGTTTTAGCAAAAGAGCTAAACAATACTTTCACTTTTTAGCATTTAAGAAAGTTCTTAAGCATTTTGCTAAAAAAGCACCCACAGCGTAATCGTTAATAACAACATTCATTTAGCATTATAAAACATGAAAAATTGTAGGATAGAGCCATTGAATTTAAGCATTACAACCAAATTCAAAAACTTCATCCTTAACAATATCAATTAGAAAAAGAAGGAAATCAATTTGACTTTTGTACAATATTTCAGGTCCTTGACTTCTAAGAACTAATTTTTTTTTTTCATTCCAATACAAACCAAACATACTTGTAAGTGAAACAGAGAGGAACTGTCGTGGATGGACGACGCTCAAGGGTAGAGAACTCTGTGTTAAAGACGTTCTTTTTTCAACTTTTTATGCCTTTATCGTATTTCTAAGGAAATTTTAGAGCTGGGAATGTTAAATTATCTTAAAGGCAATTTTTGCCGATTTTGATCAAAAGCGTTAGAGCCGTTTTTTGGCAATTGTTGAAAGACATAATTTAATCAGTG
Organism: Linyphia triangularis; assembly: GCA_963978545.1. NCBI lineage: Eukaryota > Metazoa > Arthropoda > Arachnida > Araneae > Linyphiidae > Linyphia > Linyphia triangularis. The sequence goes on along the minus strand of CAXBTE010000131.1, from coordinate 118,236 downwards.
GAAGGCTACCTTATGTGCATACGCAATTTTGACGAAAACTTTAATGACAGGTCCTATGGCCACCTCTAACACGTATTCCAAAGTAACCTGTATTTCCAGGACGGAGATATAAAATTTCTACTATAATACTTCTGACATTTCTACTCAAAAATCAGTAGGCATTTCAAATAGAATTTCTCAATTCACGGTTTTTCCCCTTCGATTCAAAAAACCATTCTTGAATGTATTCTCCCTTGAAATTTAGGCCTTTGTAATTATTTAGGTGTTACGCCTTCATTTTGCCAAGTAGCCTTCATTTTGATCGTTTTGCCCCATGAAAAAATAAATAAAGAACCAATCGATTTGAATTCGAAACCTTAATAAGATTGCAATAAATTTAGCTTCTTGGTAACTTTAAAATTTATGAATATTTCAGGAAAACGCAAAAAACACACATAATCGACAATTATTGAATAAATTACAACCTTTAGAAATTATATCGAATGTCTGCAACGATGGGATTGTTTTTACATAAAATGTTTAAGAAATATCAAAGTATTATGTTTTAACAAGTATGAATTTGTCCCCTTTAAAAAATGTTACATTCATTGCTATGCTACATTGCATTAGAAAATTTACATGAATTAAAAAAAAAAAGATTTATGAAATACCACTTTTTTACTTTTACGTTTGTAAAACATATAAAACTTGGGATGTGGAACATCGCACAACTTTCAATTATACCATAATAATGACGTGGTTTTGTGTCATTTACCATTTTCATATTTTAATCGTTCATTTAGAAAAAATGGCCAGTTTTGGCGACATTTTTTGCGATAATTCTTGTATGCGTCTTAAAAAAAAAATTGATTTTGGCGATATACTTTTCAATAATTATTCTTTCTTGTAAGTAAAACTGAGGAGAAAAGAGAAGACGGTCTTTGACGAGGTATGCTCAAGGAAAGAGAACTGTGTTACAGACATTCGTTTTTCAACTTTTTACGCAATTAAAGCATTTTTATAGGAATTTTTGAGGGGTGAATGTTTTGAATACCTTAAAAGGCATTACCACAGCGATTTTGAACAAAATCATTTGAGCCGTTTTTTATCAATTACTGAAAAACATAATTTTTTCAATGGCAGCTACCTTATGCGCATTCGGGGTTTTGACGAAAACCTTAATGGTAGGTCCCCGTGCCATCACCAACCCGCACACCAAATTTGAACATCGTAGGTCAATTTGTTCTGGAGTTATGATGACCACGTACACACACACAGGCATTTTTTCTTGATCACTTTTTTGAAATCAGGATGTTCCAAAACAGGGAGATATGCCAAAAAAAAAAAAAGCCGTTAAAAATCGTTTTATTTGTATCATTTTGGGGTATTTTTACACAGGGCTGCGGTGATGAATTTCATTTCGATCGTTCTAACAATCACAAAATGACCAAATTTTTCGGATAAAAAAATAGGCATAAAAGTATCTGATTGTCTTTCTTTACGTTTTGGGTAAGGAACACTACAAAGTTGAAAGGAAAGTTATTTCCTAAAGAGTGTGAAAAAAATTGACGAGGACCATTTTCATAAACATAAGAGGAACCATTTTCATTTCATAAGACCCACAAAATTACAGAACATATCGTCATAACGTTAACATATGGAAACATTCAATACAATCGCTGTCTTTCTCTAATCAAAGTAGTGCAGTTTTAAGTGATGAGATATATATAAATGATTAGAATTTTATTAGATTGCTTATCACCAGAAAATATTATCAATTAATAATAAAAATGAGTACGATTGAAATAGAGCTCAGGGATTACTGAGTATCTACAAAGCTAAGGAAACGGTGAATCCTTACCGCAATAACAATTGGCAAATGTTCTTATTTTAAGGTGTGTAATTAGGCCTTCAACACATCATTGAAGTTTGAACGACCAATATGTTTAAACTTCAAACATCTCAGAAAGCAATAATGTTAAAGAAATGAAAAAAAGTTTACTTTGTACAACCTTACGCACAAACACATAGCCTGATAAAAACATAGGAGAGAAAATAAAACCAATATTATTAAAATCAACAAATAATGAAAAAAAGAAATTAAAAATACGTATAATAATTGCGTAACGTAAGCAAGAGCAAAAAAGTATCACTTCAGTGTAAAGGGAAGAAGGTCCTTTCTAGTTTCTTGACTAGATAAAAAAACACCTGTATACCTTTAGGGTGAAGCATCAGTGAGGGGTCTTCATGCTTTGTTGACCACCCCACCTTCAATACGCCCCTTTGAGACTACAAAAGAAGTGAACCACCACACTTGAAGCTGGTAAAGGGGAGAGGAAATATACCTTGACACTTTTCAAGTAGGAACTGTTGGAAGGCCAATTCATTCTTGAAGCGAGTTTTTGTTAACCCCCAGAAGGTTAAATGTTTGTAAATAATGATTGTTTTTCTTTTATTTTTCATATTGAAAAATTTTATACACAAATTTTGTTACTCTTCAGATGCAATTTTTGCAAGCATCATTCACAATATAAGGGTTAATAAAATTCAATAAATATGAAACTGTAAATACTACTCCAAAATTTAAAAAACCTCACTGATAGAACACGCAATGTCTTGGTAAAAAGTTACATCCTACTGGTAATATTTAGAAAGCATTTTATAGTATTAATCGGATAGGCTTCATATCTAAAGTATTACATTTTTTTAACAGAAATACTTCTTAGTAGTAATTTTTTTCGATAATATTCTAAAATATAATACTTTTCGATACTTAAATTTTACTTTTAATTTGTTATATTACATCCTAGTTTTATGTATACGTATTACTCATTTCCAATTTTAAATTCCAAATAAGTGCACCAAAATTAAAAAAAAAAAAAAGTAACGCCAATCCTTAGGAGCATATTATATTTGTTATTCAAATTGTAGTAAAATAGAAACACGCGGACAATTTAGCATAACAACCCTTATTAAATAAAATGTCTCAATAGTAATAAAATCTGTGACGCAATACAACTCCTACTAGTAAATCAATACATCCAAAAAGATTCTAACTATACACTCCTTGTATTACACTGCAAAAAAAATCCCGTCAAATTTACGGTTTTAAACTGGCAGCTGGGTCGCCAGTTTAAAACCGTAAAAAATACGGAAACATTCCGTATTAAGTACGGTTTTTGACTGATTGCAACAGTATTTCCCCGTAAAATGAACGGAAACTTTCAGTAATAATTACGGTCATTCCGTACAAAATACAGTATTTCCCCGTAAAATGAACGGAAACTTTCAGTAATAATTACGGTCATTCCGTACAAAATACAGTTTTCTCCCGTAAAATAAACGGAAGCTTTTCGTATTAAAAACGGTTATTGACTGGTTGCTAACATTGATCCCCGTAAAATAAACGTAAACTTTCCGTATTAAATACGGTAATTTCATGCAAAATAATTTACTCCCGTAAAATAAATTAAAATTTCAAGTATTAAGTACGGTGATTCCATACAAAATGCAATTTCCACCTGTAAAATAAACAGAATTTCTGTGTTGAATAAGGTCAATTCCATATCAAATACAATTTCTCCCGTAAAGTACACGGAAACTTTCTGTAATAAATTTCATATAAAATACACAGAAATTTTTCTGTATAAGAAACAGTTTACCCCTATAAGCGAAGTTTTTCTTATACAAAAACTTCCAGTGACAAAAAAGGTTTACAAATGTAAGTGAACGGTTTGCTTTTGCAAAATATTAAGAAACTTTACATATTAAAAGTAGTTTACAATTGTAGATGGAAAAGCTTCTGCCACAAAATATATGATTAATTTTAGTATTAAACAGTTTACAATATCAAGGAGGCATTTGTGTTCTGCTAAAGGTTTTGTTAGTAATAATGACCATATTCAATGGATGAAAATCATAAAAATTAAAGTACGATTCTGTATCACAGCAAAATATTCTATGTCCCATTATAAATTAAAGCGAAAAAAATTTCCGAAGCAATAAGGTAATCCTTCAACATAAATAGAAAGGTAAAAAATATATCACAAAATGAGCATGTCACACAAAATAATTTATTAATAGCTATCAGTCTTTTCTTATATCAAACTATAATAATAAATTTATTTGGTTATCTATACTATGATTACCTAGACTTTCAATTTGATTAAAACATTAAAAAAATGCAATAATTTACTAACTTTCAAAATATTTTTTAACGCGACAGGATTTAAATGTATTTTATGACACTGTGTATTAAGTATTAAGTAAAAAAAATTAAATTTGATAAAAATATAATTTTATTTCAATACACATAATATAAGTATACATAATTATAAAATTTCAATACTCACGAATGAAAAGTGGTTCAGATTACTTTATTTAATAAACAAAATATTAAAAATTTTCTAGGAAGTATCTAGGAATAATTAATCATATCATTCAATACAAGCTGCGGCAACTTTTAAGGCCATATGAAAGTCATTATTAATTTTTCAATTTAGAAAAATATGCAAAATATACGAAAAGGAAAAATTTAGATTGCGGAATGTACAAATTATTGAACACATCTAATAAATAATAATTTTAAAATTTCAATACACACGAATGAAAAATGTACAAATTATTAAACACATCTAATAAATATAAATTATAAAATTTCAATACACACGAATGTAAAGTGGTTCAGATTACTTTATTTAATAAACAAAATATTATTGAAGCACATCTAATAATTATTGAACACATCTAATAAATTTTCAAAGTTGACAGTATAAAAGTATACATAATTATAAAATTTCAATACACACGAATGAAAAGTGGTTCAGATTACTTTATTTAATAAACAAAATATAAAAATTTTCTAGGAAGTATCTAGGAATAATTAATCATATCATTCAATACAAGCTGCGGCAACTTTTAAGGCCATATGAAAGTCATTATTAATTTTTCAATTTAGAAAAATATGCAAAATATACGAAAAGGAAAAATTTAGATTGCGGAATGTACAAATTATTGAACACATCTAATAAATAATAATTTTAAAATTTCAATACACACGAATGAAAAATGTACAAATTATTAAACACATCTAATAAATATAAATTATAAAATTTCAATACACACGAATGTAAAGTGGTTCAGATTACTTTATTTAATAAACAAAATATTATTGAAGCACATCTAATAATTATTGAACACATCTAATAAATTTTCAAAGTTGACAGTATAAAAGTATACATAATTATAAAATTTCAATATATGCGAATGAAAAGTGGTTCAGATTACTTTATTTAATAAACAAAATATAAAAATTTTCTAGGAAGTATCTAGGAATAATTAATCATATCCTTCAATACAAGCTGCAGCAACTTTTAAGGCCATATAAAAGTCATTATTATTTTTTCAATTAAGAAAAATATGCAAAATATACGAAAAGGAAAAATTTAGATTGCGGAATGTACAAATTATTGAACACATCTAATAAATTTTCAAAATTGACCAATGCAAGTTATATCTGAATAATTATGACTCTACAAAATAACCATCTTATAAAATGTCCAATTTACCACAGTAAACATACTTAAGGTATTTAACTGCTGCTGGAGAGTCTGAAGAATCATTCTTTCACTTACTTCTGTGTGTGGGAGCGAGTTGCCTGTTGTTGTTGTTGCTAATCCTCACTGTCTGACGGAGTGAGACAAGATCCACGAGTTCGTTGACTAAAAGGTAGTCGAAGACTAGGAGAGGATTGCTAAAGAGACCCTCCTTAGAGTCCCATGTAATCCAAGAGGTGCTCAGGAGAGGCCTGAGGATTTTGGCACTTGGTGCAGGTGGCGAAAGTTTTCCTGCTCTCGTTGAAAGTGAGGCACTTGATGTGACCGCTAGCAAGCCTTGATAGAACAGTTCGGGTATGTCTGTCACACGGGAGGTCAAGGGACAAACCTGGTTTTGAGCCCTTGTACCAATTATGGGTTGGGGGTGTTGTTTTCCACTCCTCCGAGATCTTTGATTTTTCCAGAGAGTACAATTCCAAAAAAATAATTGTGGAAGAGGGAGATGTTGAAATCCTGCAACCCTCCTTAGCAAGGATATCGGCCTGATCGAGTTGCCTGGTCTGCAGGATACGCTGTCTTTCAGGCGAACAGTTGCTCCCTCAATGTACAGTAGGTCATACACAGGACGGTACTGGCGGTATTATGCTTTGGGGGACGTTCTCTTGGGCGTCTCTGGGACCCGTGGTAGTGGTAGAGCAGACCATGAATGCTACAGGGTATCGGAACATCATTGCGGTGACTGAGCCTTTGTCTGGATTCATACCCAGAAGCACCTGTGATACAGATCAAAATAAAGTTTTTAATATAAATCCTTTATATGCATTGGCAACTTTTATGTGCAATTACAACCAGTGTTTAAGCTTTTTAAATGCCACTAGCATAGCTCTGTTACAATACTAATGTCATAATTAGCATTCACAAAAGCAAAACTATTTTTAAAACAAACCTCAAATAGTAAATGAAATAAACACTTATATGTAAATGATAGCAGATTATCAAAACTACTATTACCGGGTGGCCACAAAATTTACGAAAATAAGTTCCCTGATTTTACTGCAAACTTTTTATCCAATTTCCACAACTTATCCAGAAGTGTAGACATCCTGATCAAATAGAACATGTATGCTAAAGAGATAACGTACCAATTTTTTAAAAATAGTTTTGGCGGTAATGAAAAGTTCAAATTATTCAGAAACATTAAAATTTCAACGATTACTGCCACAATTCTCTGGGTAAATGGTGCCAAAATGTGGATGAACAGGGAAACGTGCCTTCAGAACAAAGAAAATTTCCCTGATTTTTGTGAAATTTAAAAAAATTTCCTGATTTTTTCCAGAATGAGAAAGTTTCCTGACATTTCCATTTTTCCAGGTTTTCTGGCCACTCTGTATTAGTGTCATTTAAGTATAGCACTTCTAACAAAGGTGAAACAAGCAAGTTCTTGTAAAACTTATCTTCCCACGGAACGTTGCAAGAAATAAAAATGTTTAATTCTAATTATAATACACTAAGTAAATTTATTCTAAAAGCACTACAATTTATTCCAACAGTATTCTCACTTCAAATAAATAGTGTTGTATTTGTCCCTAAATCCTATGTATAAAGCAGTGTTGAAGCTGCTGTACAAAATTTTTTCAGCAAAAAAGCTTAAGTCACAATTTTCATTTCAGCAAAATGCTAAAATGGTTACGAGCTACATCCCTCGAGATGTTTAATTTAACTCAATGAAAACACTTTCATTGAGTTAACACACAGCATTTTGTTAAAACAGCACCCACAGCTTAATCCCAGCAACAAAATAAAATAATCTCTATAGTTTACCTGAAAAGTGCAGAGAGCTTTCGAAGTCTTCAAGGCATTCAGCACAACTGGTAGTTTCTTTTGGAAAAATTCCAATAAACTGTACAAAATATGAAAAATATTGTAAAATTTATCATCCTTATGTACATATATTTACACTCGCGAAAAGAGTCAAATGAACTAGCTAGCATGAAATCGTCTTTTAAAAACCTTATTTTAAAATATGGATCTGCACATCAGGTGTAGTCTAGGGATGGGATAAATCACCTTCAAAAATAAAATTTAAGTTTATCTCCTTAAAATAAAGACTCAATATTTCACACAACAATATTTCTTATTATATCATTAGGTCCATGGCGTTTAATGTTATAAGTGATAAAACGATAATTTGCAGAAGGAATGGATTAGAAATTCTCAATTACTACTATCCGTTAACGCTAAAAAAAGAAATTTATCGAAAGAAAATCTTTTTTCTTTGCTCACAAACGTAGGCTCATTTTTCAGCTACGTTTTTAAAGAATTTTACATTAATTCAAGTAACACATTTCATAAAATGAAGAGGTCTTTTAAACCCTGCATTGAAAGGCTATATCACCACACCAATGCTATAGTACTTGAAAACAGCAACATTTTAAGTATCTGTTTTGCGATTAATTCAATCCCAAAGATCACCAGCCCTTCCCTTACTTTTGCCAGTGACCAAGTACGATAACATTTATGACAGATGATCTAGTCTTGACAAGCAAGCTATATAATCTTAAAGAAGTCAAAGTCCTCAGTCAAAGGCGGTGGGTGCCATGTAAGAGACTGAATATGTTCCCAAGTGATTTCTAATGCAATCCCAACAGACTGATTTGAAACAATCGCAATGAAACTGATGTGTCTTTTGACTGAGACTTCACACAATGGAACAGATGTAGTAGGACATTTGGCGATAAAAAAAATCAAAACAAGATCAAAAACATGGTAACTGAATAAGTTAAAACATAAACAATAATAAAATCAAATTAAAATATATGTAATAAAACCGTTATTACATAACTAAAGAGCACATTTCTAAATGATAGCCAATGCAGTTACTTAAACTTCATTTAGTTTTACAACTCTTACAAACTCGTGAAATATTACGTACAATATTCTATATCACACGCATATGTTTCAGAAATGCAATAAAACAACAATTGCTGTGTGTTTTCCCATTAAATAAAAGAATAACATTTTCTGATTCTGATGTAATTTTATGTACATACATTAATTTAGAATTTCTTACTAATGAACAAATTAATTGTATAATGAAAAGAAACTTACGAAGGAAGCCACTTTCTTTCAAAACAAAATGCCATCCTCGCCGTTCGGCGTTCGGCGTCTATTTTGAAGATGGTGTAATGCGCATGCGCAGAGAGCGATTTTTGGTGAATGACGGTTATTAACCGTAGTCTTGCCTGTGAAAACTGCTTTAAACCGTAAATTCAGGTTTACGGATTTAAATCGTTACAATTACTGGGAATTTCCGTATAAGTGACGGTTTTTTTTTACAGTGTATATTACATTTCCCTGCATATGTTTCTATTACATATACATCGCTCATAAGAAAAAGTGTCCATTCTATAAACATTCTTTTGCCCTACTAAAGTATTAGGCTTATGACAATTGAAAACACAATACATTTATCCATTTCTAAGTATACTATCAGACATTTTAATTTGATTTTCCATGTAAATATGTTGCACACGGAAACCGTATACACAAGTTTAGACAACATAATCTTATTTAGTTGAGTAAGTAAAAACCGGGTGACTTTTCCGAGTTTAATTTGTAACCGGGGGACCGTTTTGTCACCTAATGAAGAGACCTTATAAAGTGCTTTGAAGAACAATCACGCCATAATTTTTTTAATTTTTTTTTTTAATTAGATGCAAGAACTTTCTTTTAAAATATAGGCAAATTTCTCCAAATGAACCAATATTATTTTAAACCGAATATTTAAGTGGCTGAAAAATAGGCAGCAAATAGAAATATATATAAACATTGGAAATAAATTAAATTTTGATAGGCAAAATGTAATATAAATATGTAAAATTTAAGTTGATTTTTCTTCAAAACTAAAGGAAGAAAATTAATACAATATAAAAATAAAATCGAAGGTAAACTGAAAAATGCAATGAAATGATTAATTGACAACTTCAACATGTTCCACTTCATAACGAATCAAAATCTATTTTTTATGAATGGCAATCGACCTCCATTAATTTTTAAAGTTTATAAAAAAAATATTGTTTTGAAATATCTGTTAACACATTTTTTGGTCTGATGGGATTTTCCCGTTGGTAGGGATTTCTCTTGGTTGATAGGGATTTTGGCCTTTCGGGATTATGGCTTGTCGGGATTTCGTCCTATTCGGGATTTTGGCTTGTCGGGATTTCGTTCCATTCGGGATTTTGGCTTGTCGGGATTTCGTCCCATTTTCGATTGTGGCTTGTCGGGATTTCGGCTTTCGGGATTGTGGCTTGTCGGGATTGTGGCTTGTCGGGATTTCGACTTTCGGGATTTCGTCCTAGACCCAGTTTTAATATGTTTTCCCACTTAAAAGCATGTTTGATTTTAAATTTTGTTTAAACTTTCTCCTAAAATTTTTTATAGCGGACCTTAACGCATTTTTATTTCTGCTAAAGTACTTCGAAACATCATTCAATAGCACGTTATATATATTTTCAAAATTTTGATAAAAAATGTATACTATGTGCAGTTTGAAGTAGGGTCCAAAAATGAACGGCACATTAATACCCTTAATAAAAGGATTAAAAAAAAAGTAACCCATAAAAAATGTTTTCAGATTATCTGGCGCCGTCAACAACACGAGGGCTATAATGAGCCGAAACATTCGTCACTTGACAAGACAACATACATTTACAAACACCCATGCCTAACACGGGACTCGAACCCGCAACCTCGAGGTCTAGAAGCTAACACGCTAACCACTATACCGTTTGGTCGGCCGTGCAACAAATGAAAATTTATCCCTCATTACTGTAACAAGTATTAGACTACCACAAATATGCCCCAGAATCGTTAGAAAATATATGAACAAAGAGCAGAATTCGATTCGCCATTTTCGACGAGAAAAATGTCCACCGAATATTTAAGCTCTAATTTAAGTCTCGATTTGCAACCAAAATGAGAACTTCCCATAAAGTTTTTTGAAGTACTCTTCTGGTTGAATTTAAAAGCATTTCCGGTTGAATTTTATACAACCCAACAAATATTAGTGAAATTTTCAAACTAATGAGCGACACCTGTTATGACACGAAGTCAGGAAATTTTTTTCGGCAGGGAATATGAAATTAAATTTTATGACAATATTAAATTTAATTTAAAATTCATTCGCTGATGTATTCAACCATGAAAATAAATTATAATTATAAGTGGAAATTTCTCATATCCGTGGGTAAATTACGTGGTTGAGTGTTGATAAATTATATTGGAGTTGGATATTTCTAATCAATTTCTTCAGCAAATTGTCAAAATATCACAAGCAGCAATAAACTCCTTGACAGTAGCAATATGATGAAACATATCGATGTGATGTGTAAAATGTATATTGAGTCTATGTTCTAGTGAGATCACCTTATAATTTCGGGAGGGAATATATATATTTATACAGGGTGTTCGGAAACCACCGCACTTCATATATATTTTCATAATTATGAGCAAAAATGAATAATATTTGTAATTTGAACTAGGGTCCGCAAATCACTATTTATTGAGATATTCGCAATCAAAGTTTTATCAATTCGAACCAATTAAATCTTTTCAATTCAATTCTGAAACTCATTTTATTCGTCCGTTTATCATTAGAGGTTACTAGAATTTTAATCATTTGCTGATTGGAAAAAAATATTTAAGTGGGCGTGGTGGACCAAATCGCAAGAAAAATTAAAGTTTTAAGTTTACTTTTTTTTCTCTCTTTATCACCTTTTGGCTAACAGTTGATTTGGAAATATTTACAATTTTTAATGCTTGAATTTGAAGTGAGCATATGATTTGGAAACCCTAACTTTTCAAAAGAAATAATTTATATTTGGAAATTTAGTTGCAATAAATAGCAGATAATTTGGAATTTTATTGTTATTGTTTAATTAATAATCTTCGTTCGTACTATAAGAAACATTTTTTTATAAAATAATAAACAATTATCATAAATACATGCAGAGACTTATCTTACTATAATTAAATAAGTTGTTAAAAGGTAGAATGTTTGGGCAACATGGAAAAGGTCCCGCGATCGAACCTTGCCGATGCTTTTCAGTCATTCTTTAAAATGAGTATACACGACAGTGATCGTAACAGTTAGTGTTGTGTGAATTGTTTAGCTATATTAGGGAGTTAACTCAAATTTTTAACTCTACAGACTGAAAAAACTAGGACAGTTTCCATTGAAAGACCTCCCGGAAGGCACGACCATCACACAGGTATCGATTTAACGACATTTCGGTGAAGTATGACTCCATATAGCTATTACGCCTTAAAATATATGACCAATGCTGAAAGAAGATACCGGTAGGGGGCGCTGCAATCATTTCTGAAAGTACTTAATTGTATAAATTGTATTTGATTTTTTTATCAACAGGGCTAGACTTCACTAAGACAGTGTAACATTGAACAACTCAGAGATATCAAAATTTAATGAAAATGCCTTCCAGGAGGTCTTTCAAGGGGGAAGTTGCACTCATTTTCGTCTTGAATGGGAATAAATAAAGAAAAATTCCATCACACTTCAAATTAATCAGAACGAAATCGTAACAAAATTCAGATAATAAAGTAAACTACAAACTTCAATTTGTTACAGTTAGAGGGCGCTATATTCGCTTCGATAAAGTATTGAAGTGAATTCGTTGTATGTGTTTTTTTTAGCAACAGATACAAGAGGACTATACTGTATTGATTGATCAAACATAGGCAAATCATTATTGGATTATCCATACTATAAGGTGGAACGCCTTCCGGGAGGTCTTTCAAACGGAAACTGAAACACATTTTCGTCTTGAATGGAAGGAAATACGGAAAACTCCCATTAAATTGCACATAAGTTCGAACGCGATCGTAATAAAATTCAGGTAATCAAATAAACCAACAAGTTAAATTTACTACTGTTAGGGGTCGCCATGGAAAAGTATTAGTTGGTTTTATGTTATGTCTTAGCAACAGCTACAAAACAAGAGGACTATACTGCACGGAAACATCGTAAAATATTGGCAGGTCATTTTTAGGTCATCCATATGTAAGGAGAACTGCCTTCCGTGAGGTCTTTTAAAGGAAAACTAAAAAATATATTTTTTTTTTTTTTTTTTTTTTTTTGACTCTTTGAATTTCAATGGTCTTGTTTTGGTTAATGTGTCTTTTGACGGGGGTGTTCTCTATTTCCTTCCATACAAGACAAAATGCGTTTTAGTCTAATCTTTAAAGATCTCGCGGAAGGCTTTTCCTCCTTATCACTAGCACTACGTTCCTTAGCTTAGTTATAGTCTATATCTTGCTGTAACTATATCCTGGCGCAATTTAATCTTTATCTATAGCCATAAAATATCGAATCAAATCTAATAAAAAATTTAATACAATCTGTTGCCGCTCTGGCCTCGCATGTCAAAGGTGCTGGTTTCGAATCCTGAGTTAAGCATCGATGTTCGTCGTGGTTCGGAATCTACACTAAACTATGCGTCCCCGCTTCATTAGCTTAGTTATTGTAAAATGCAGTAACCCTGTGAAATACCTCCCAGAAGGCTTTTCCTCCTTATCACTTGGACTACGTTCATTTATCTGTATATTGTTGAAATTATATCCTGGCGTAATTTAATCCTTATCTATAGTCATAAAATGTCGAATCAAATCTAATAAAATACTAATACAATCTGTTGCCACTGCCTCGCATGTCAAAGGTGCTGGGTTCTTATCCTGGGTTAAGCATCGATGTTCGTTGGGGTTTGGAATCCACGCTTAGCTATAGGTCCCGGCCTGATTAGCCGTGTTATAGTGCAAAAAATTAGGTCGTAAAAAATTAGGTCGTATCTTGAACGTAAAAACCAACCAACTTATCATGATTTTAGCAATGTGTTATACAATCGTTATAAACGTTTGGTAGAGAGATAATGGGATTGAACGGTATATTAATACCCTTTATAAAAAGATAAAAAAAAAGTAACAAATAAAAAATGTTTTTACTATATAAATCTTTGTATGCAACTTTTATTTGCAATTGCAACTTGTCGAAGGGATTTTGAATCCAAGAAAGTTTCTATAGTATTTGAGCACTACGAACATAACCATCGCTTGTGTGACATTGACTAATATCCCTTCCCCCTCCCCCCCCCACCTAAAGAAAGAAATTTAATAGAAGATTTTGTCATCGACGACGAGTCTATCTGTCAAGTTTTTGCTCGATTGGACGTCAAGTGGTATGTCGTCCTTCGAAATAGAAATGTGGGTAAAAGCGACCTTTTTATGACAGCCAATACGTGATAGAATCTAAGAATAGAATGCATTGTCATTGAAAACGACTATCTACCTCCCAAATTTGTACTCGATTCGATTTTAGCCTCCGTAAATTTGCCTGGCACAAAAAAAATAAAAATAATAATCGAATTTAATATTCAAATTATTCGAATTAAAAAATATATATATATATATATATATATATATATATATATATATATATATATATATATATATATATATATATATATATATATATATATATATATATATATATATATATATATATATATATATATATATATATATATATATATATATATATATACCCTACCGAAATTATAAGGTGATCTCATTAGAACATAGAATCAATATACATTATATTATATATATAATCCATTTGTCCAAGTGTGCACGAATGTATTTCGAAATCCGGGAATTCTTCAAAAGCGTGCTCCCTCAAAGTTGATATTTTGAACACAAATAAATATAAAAAGACTCAAATTAAAACTCAGGAGATTTTAGGACATGTGTGAGCAAATAAGTTTTAGAATGTAAAATTTCTCAGGAAAGGTGGAATAATACTTTTCCGAAAATCGGTATTTTGCGGCTCTGATATAACGACAAAAAAGTTGAGATGGATGTGGTACATGGATGCACAAATATAATTTGGAATGCAAAATACTTCTGTAATGCTAAAAGAGCACACTTTACAAAATTTTATATTATCAATACTAGCTTAGAAAATTGAAGTCCAGTATTATGTGATCTAATATCCAATCTCAGTATGAAATAATCGATTATATAATTCATTTCGTGCTTTTGTGGCACAGAGATTGATCCACATTTGCTTTAAATTATGAACTCAGAATCAAAACTAGAAAACACTCTTCAACAAGTGACGAGGTGGAAATTTTCATAATCAAAAAAGGGCAATCATACAGTTGAGAAAAGCTTTTGATTTTCTCTATTTAGAATAAATTATGAAAATAATTTGATTACCACTAATTAGATGAACCATCTGAAGTTTCCAATTAAATGATAAAGCTAAAATTTTCATTTTTATTAATAACACAGGTCTGTGTTGAAAAATGTTTCTAAAAAATAATTAATACAACTACTAATTTGAAGACCAATGATAAGCTCATGGTCCAATAGATTTGGTCCAGACAAAAATAATTTATCAAATTTGAAGAATACACAATATAAAATGCCAATATGCAGAATACCTAATAGAAAATACTGAATATACTGAATACGTGATAGTAAATAATGAAATTGCAGAATACGTAATATATAAAATAACCAAAATTAATTTTATAAAGTTAACAGAATCACATTGGAATAATTCAATTCAAAATACAAAGTTAACACAGGGTTTGATAAAGAAGCATACGAGAAAAATCCCTACTAATATTATAAATGCGAAAGTAACTCTGTCTGTCTGTCTGTCTGTCTATCTGTTACCTTTTCACGCCTAAACCGCTGAACCGATTTTGATGAATTTTGGTATAGAGATAGATGGAACCTTGGGAAAGGACATAGGGTACTTTTTATCCAGATCCCGATCCCGGAATTATACGGGTGGAAACGCAGAGTGCAGTTGTGTATCGTATATCCCTACTAAATGAATTTTGGTATAGAGATAGATGGAACCTTGGAAAAGGACAAAGGCAACCTTTTATCCCGATCCCGATCCCGGAATTATACGGGTGGAAACGCAGAGTGCAGTTGTGTATCGTATATGCCTACTAAATGAATTTTGGTATAGAGATAGATGGAACCTTGGGGAAAGACATAGACAGTCTGTCTGTTTCGTTTTCACGCCTAAACCGCTGAACCGATTTTGATGAATTTTGGTATAGAGATAGATGGAACCTTGGGAAAGGACATCTTTACTTTTTATCCCGATCCCGATCCCGGAATTATGCGGGTGAAAACGCGGGGTGCAGTTATGTATCGCATAATTCAAATACTCCTAGCCAGCTTTTAGAATACTTTCTGCCTGACATGTCCATCAGGCCCATCGGCCTATACACTATGAATGTGTGAGTGTGACGATGCATGGTGTGGTGTGGCGGGGCTGGCGGGCGCGGGCGCGCTGCGCGGCGCGGCGGCAAAGACGTGCGGGGGACGCGGATGGCTCGGTGGGAGGAGTGTAGATCACAAAGTATGCTTACCCGAACGGGCAGACACGTGAGGGCAGACGTCGTTGGCGGACGCATGCGATATCTACAATTTTGAGCTGCAACGTATTCGCTTTCTTTACGTTTTCATTGGTGTTTAGGGTTTCTTGGATAAGCATTTTGTGTTATTTACTTAGTTGTTTTGGTTGTTATTATTAGTTTAGCATAAGTTAGTAGTAGGTAGAATTATAGTTAATAGGTAAAATAAATACTTTAATTCATTTTAGTACTTTAATTCAACTTTAATTCAATTTAGATTAGTAGGCAGGTTTTTTTAAGTTTTTTCACATTTAGTAAGTAGTTACGGTACCTAAGAAGGTCAGCATAGTTTTTATTGAGTATTAATAGGTAAGTAATGTTGTTTTGTGAATAAAATAGTTCCAGTAGTTTCGCATATAATTTTATCGATTCATTTTGTTTTTATTCCATGTGGATAGTATATTTTTTTTAACATTTAGTTTTAGTTTAGCAATTCGTTTTGTTTTTGTTTTATTTCATGTGTATAAGTACCTACCTTAAGTATAGTTTCGTACTCAGTACCTTTAACTAAATTTTTTTGTCAGCTAAAGAATTTTTTTTTGCATAAGTACTTACCTGTTTTTATTACTTTAGGTAGGTAACTGGTTAAGTAATATGCCTCGCAAGCGTAAATCTAATTTAGCGCGTAGCTCTAAAAGAGCTCGAACTGCGCAAGTAGCTAGATCCCAAGAATCTGAGGAGCAGACTCAGGCCCGGCAGATTTTAGATGCTGAGCGACACGCAACGCAAAGAGCTGCCGAGACCTATGAACAAACTCAGGCCCGGCAGATTTTAGATGCTGAGCGACACGCAACGCAAAGAGCTGCCGAGACCTATGAACAGACTCAGGCCCGGCAGATTTTAGATGCTGAGCGACACGCAACGCAAAGAGCTGCCGAAACCTATGAACAGACTCAGGCCCGGCAGATTATAGATGCTGAGCGACACGCAACGCAAAGAGCTGCCGAGACCTACCTATGTTAATCTCAATAATTCAATGTGCCGGCTTCATTAGAATCGTTTCATTATAGTTTCAGAGCCTATTCAGTCCAAACAAATTTACACGAAGTAGTAGTTCTACGCAGACGAAGTCGCGGGTAACAGCTAGTACTAGATATAATGCTGTTTGCGGAATCATTTAAAGTTCACAGAATTCTACTGTAATAATACAACACATAATCCATCCTTAAAATGCTCACCTAGCCAGAGTAATCTATACTAAACTTCAACTTAACTAGACATCACTTAGACGGTAGATCTCCACAGTGCTCATAGGTATTTAATCCATTTTGGCGGAGTGAAGACATAATTCTCGCCAAACCTTATAGCCTTTTGTTCTCTATAGGGTTGTGGTTTGGCGAACATTATGCTTTCACGCTGCCAAAATGGATTAAATACCTATGAGCACTGTCACGATCTACCGTCTAAGTGATGTCTAGTTAAGTTGAAGTTTAGTATAGTCATTGTTATCTGATGATCCTCTGTGCATGTGTAATTTTTTCTTAAAACTCTTTATACTCACGGGATTGCAAAAATTTGCAGCCAAATCATTCCAAACTTTGAATAGACTACCTTATTGTAAAAGTAGCGTTTTTTACAATAGGATTATTTATTAATCTATTAAATTGTGATCTGAATATTTTTCAGCCATTTCCTCGTGTCCTATTATTAGTAACACATTTTATAACCTTAACTTATCTCTGTATAATAAATTTAAACAGCTGAATCATATCAGCCCTTTACTCTTCTTTCCTATTGTGTATACTTATTTAAATTTTTCAGTGGATCTTCATATACCAAGCCCGAAGTATCTTGAATTATTTTGTTGCTCTGTGCTTTTTGCAGCAAATCAATATCCCTTCTTAAAAAACAGGAACTTAAATTGAACTACAAACTCAAGATACAACTTAACAAAACTTATATGCAATGCTTATAAAATATCACTACACTGTTAAAAATGTTTTATTCCACTTTGCACTAAAAATTGGTTCCCATTTAGCTGCAACCAACATTGCTTATTAAGTTGGTTGCAGCTAAATGGGAAATATAAATGTGCTTATTTTCACGATTTATTGGTGCTACCTCGCACCGTAAGCACCATTAAATTGTGAAATTAAGCACCAAATGTTGCTTGCAGCTAAATTGGAACCAATTTTTGGTGCTAGGTGGAACAAACTTTTTGACAGTATATATCTAGATGAAGCACTTTTCTTGAGGTAACTTAACATCTTATTTGCCTTGTCACTGGCCCTACATTGTTGCCCCATCTTAAAATCTCTACTAATCAACACTTACAGATCATTAACATTGTCTGCATAATTTATTTTAATATCATCACTCATTTTTAATTAACTTTACAGTTTTTGTATGGTACTTACTGAAAAAAAAATTCTATCAAGTACAGTTTGATCACAAATCATATGGTCTAATATGTAGAAATTTTATTTGTTTAAGAGCAACGTAATATTATTTATGCGACCATATTAATCATATTTATAGATTTAAATTATTATTTACTCTATATAAATTCTGTACAAGACAGAATAAACTATTACTTTTTCCTCTTATTATTGGATTTTCCTCTAAACTGGTAAGCTGCCGATTAAATATAAATAGTGAAGCCAAAGAAAACAAGTTAAATTTTAACTTTAACTTTATAAACTTTAAGGCGTCTTCTCACTTTAGGCACCTCGAAAATAGGCTATTTTCGCGATTTTCTTTCGAGGATTTTTGCAAACAATTATGGGATAAAATAGATCCTATATAATAAACACATGTTTCAAGTACAAGAAATTTTTATTTTTTTATTTTTTTGAACAATTATTATAATAAAACAGTAGCATCGAAAAACCCGTGTAGAAATGTAATGTTCGTGTCTTGTTGATGAAATTTCGGAAACTATCCGGCCGATTGTCATGAAATTTGAATGACATATTCTTCATAGTTATGGCTATAGCGCATATCATCAGATTTTTGATATTCGCGAAAATAACAAAATGGCGCACGTTTTTCGAAAAAGTAAAAAAAAAAAAACGCATTTTTTTGCAGTTTTTTGTAAAAAAAAAATACTTCAAATCAAAATTTCAAAAATCTGATGATATGCGCTATAGCCATAACTATGAAGAATATGTCATTCAAATTTCATGACAATCGGCCGGATAGTTTCCGAAATTTCATCAACAAGCCACGAACATTACATTTCTACACGGGTTTTTCGATGCTACTGTTTTATTATAATAATTGTTCAAAAAAAAAAAAATTCTTGTACTTGAAAGATGTGTTTATTATATAGGATCCATTTTATCCCATAATTGTTTGCAAAAATCCTCGAAAAAAAAATCGCGAAAATAGCCTATTTTCTAGGTGCCTAAAGTGAGAAGACGCCTTAATTTTAGTTTGAGTAGCCGTAGAGATATATGGCTATTTGATGTGAAAGGAATATCTATTTTGATTGATCAATAGAGTACTTCTATAGGGATTTTTAGTTTTTTTTTTACATAAAATTAAATATTTAAAATAAGACAGAGCTAGAGTATAAATGTATAGTTAGTATATATATTAAAAGATAAAATCAATACAGAAATTTAAAAATATTTTTATTCGAGTTATTTTCCTTAAAGCATATAATCGAGTTGTGAAAAAACATTACGGGGTACAAAGAGAAATTTCATATTTGGAATCAAAAATTTAAAAATACTATAAAAATCATCTATCAAATTTAAAAAAAGTTGAAAAAAGTATTTTTTGTAAACCATTTAGACATCTGGCCCTTCAAACTCAAAGTAAACCATAGACCATGTATGGAATTCAAAACCCCAAAGCTGGAACAGCTATTTTGGAGAAATTTGATTTTAAACAATGATGCTCAATAAATTTAATCAGAGTAAAATTAACAAAATGTATCTTAATAAGGTAATTAAATTGTATTTTATAGGTGTCTCTTTTACAGCAATATATATTATATTTCTAAAGACTTGTTAAAGCACAAAATTTTCATAAACAGTAATTGAAATATTGCAGTTCTAAAAAATTAACTTGTAAAATTTAAATTAAAGGAATTACTTTTGTCGAATAAAACATCAGTATAACCATCTTTGTAGAAGGTGATAAATAAATCTTGGAAATCAGCTGAGTTATGTGAGTTGTTAGTTTTTAAGGTTGGAATGTCGATAGGATAAGATCAATAGGATATATTTCAATAGAACAGAATAGATAGAAATATATTACTGGAAGTTGTAGGTTAAAAGTAAAAAAAAAAATTAAAAAAAAAAAAAAAAAATGTACTTAAATGCAATAGGAATTTGCTAAGACTAGCACTGTGTTGTAAGTGGAGTCAAAAGTCTACAACAAGACTAGCAAAAGCAATTCGTTAATGGAATGCCTCTGACTTGTAGACATGTTTTAAAACTTTTGATAACAACAAATATATATTTTTGAGTAAATTTCGATATCTTTAAAATAAAATGTATTTGTTATTTTTAATTGATATTTTTTATACAACATAATGCTCATTTCCTTCTTGAATAACAGTAATTATTTCAAGCATAAGTATGCTTTTTTAAAGTTTTCAAGTGAAACATAACGATGGAAAATTTAGATTTTTTTTTTAATAGTAGTTACCCACAATATTAAAAAAAAAAGTTATCGTCCTATCCCTTTACAAAAATTTATGAGCATACACGAGATAGTTTTGCATTTTCTGAAGCAGGATTTAAGAATATAGATGACCAGTTTTTTATAGAATGGTATTTATAGTTAGAGAAATATTTTTAAATTTTAGATTTCCTTTTTACATAAAAATATTTTTATATTGTATTAAAGGATAATTCTGCCTTAGAGAATAAACCCATAACCTAGCTTTAATTTTGAATATTAGTATTAATTTTTTTCCAGAAACCTAAAATATCTTGTGGTAAAATACTTGTAAAATATCTAAAACAACTTATGTTCAAAGTTTGTTTTTTGAAATTTTTCATCAGTTCGTCTCACTTGATAACTGTAAAAAAAATATACATATGTCGAAAACGATTATTGTTTTTCAAGAAGGAACTATACATTGTACAGTATTAAAATATCCATTAAAAACATAAAGTACATTTTATTTTAAAGCATATCGAACATTAGGCAAAAAAAGCTGTTTTTTGTTGCTTTCAAAAGGTTTAAACTCCCCTTAAACAAACAGTAGCTGACTATGTTTTCCTAAAAAGTAAAACCAAATTTAAAGGATTAATAGTGACGTAGTGTAGAGAATTTTTTTTTTTATTAAAAATACTAAGCCTTTTGTAAAGAGCATTAATTCTTCTCATTAGTACGTTAAGATTGTCATTGCATTTCTTGTAAGTGGGAAAGTTCAGGAATTCATTGTCCAGAAGACTCAAGCAGAACTTTTTTGAAGATGAGGAAAAGTTATTAAAAGTATTTCAATAAGAACAACTATAAATGTGTTTCTTAAGTCTTTAATGACATTTGGTTGCACAAGCTATTATTGTGTATAAAAGCAGAGTTAAAGTAAAAAAAAGAAAAAAAATTAAGCTACAAAAAAAAATATTGCTAAAGTGTTGTATACATTTTGGAACATTTCAAAATAAAAACGCCCATATCTTCAAGAAAGGGTCCAAGTGATCGGGTGATGTTTGCTTTAAAAATAGTAAGAAACTTAGTACCATTGCAAAGTATGTCACTTAATGCGATATCTGTCGACGATAAAGATATTTCCAGTATGAATATGCCTCTGTGATGGCTATCAACAAAGTTAGCGAAATCATTTCTGGAGCGAAAACCATTTAAATTATTTCAATAAATATGGCTATTTTTTCAAAAGTCATTGCAATTGAAAATTTTCCTTAATACAGGAAGATCGTATTTAAAAGATTTTTTACTGCCAGTTTCTCCTAAATAGATAATTGAGGGCAAGATCATTGCAATCAGTAGAAAACTCAAATGTGTCCATGATAGGATTTTTAAATTTTAGAGAAAACTAATTGGAGCATTTAAATGTTTCATTGAAAGTAGAGTTATTGTGACGCTCCGAGAGACTTGAATGTCAGAGAATGTCTCAGAATGTCAGATACCAAAATTTTTGTTTTAAAAGTGGAAAGAAATGCTATAATTTTTCAAACTCAACCAAACTTTCTTATTAAGTGAGAAAATGCAGTCAATGCATTCTTTTGATTGAAACTGTTAAAAATCCTCCTCTATACTTTCAATATCTTCTCCAACGTTGAAGTTTTGAGTTACAATTTTGATTAATAATACGAATACGACTATGTTATTAATCATGTTTTGAATATTATTCCTAACCAACTTAACAGACTAAATAAAGACAATTTCTACATTTTTAGTCTTTTATCAGTCTTTTGCAAATGACTAAAAAATCAACTGTCAATTTTTTAAAAACTTTCAAATCAATTTTTTAGAAACTTTCAAAGCATTTTAAAGAAAACTTTCCGAGAAAGAGAGATGGCCGTAAGATTAATAAACACAAAATTCAACTAAAATCTACCCGTGGAAAGTTAGTACACATTAAAAATGTGGATAAAGGCGTTTAATATCTTTAAATTAAGTTGAAATTTAACTTTCAAACTTTTGTTAATATACATTTATTGATGCAAATTTTGTTTTCAAAATTGGATTTCTTGAATTTATACAATTAGGTTTTTTTATTCAGAATTAAATCATAATGGCTATTGAATATTAGAAGCAAAAATAGGTGGTTGTCAGGATTGTTCACGTGAATGCAATTTCTGTGCAATTATCATCAAATTATTTTAAGTAGACGTCCCACAACAAATATTTTCTTATCGCATTTCAATTTGAGATATTAGTAGTATGTAATATCACTCAATTTAGCTTATGAAGAAAGCCGATTTTAATAAGCCTATATATATTAAAGTTATTTCTTTACCTCACTGATTAGGGATACATTTCCTGGATAAAAAACTTTAAAAAAAAAAAAAAAAAAAAAAAAAAAAACTGTATTCATTCACTCCGTTTTGTGAAAAAAACTTAGGTCAATTAAATTAATAAATAAATGTATTCATCTCATTTCTTTCATAGGATAATGTGTTTTTATTTATATCGTATTGTTTTTATTGCAACAAACTTCTGTATTTTATTAGCTATATTTTTGACGCCTATAATTAACAATCAATATTTTGAAAAGCAATTTTTGTTTTAAATTGCATCCAATTACTTAGTTCATAACACTAGTTTATATATTTCTAAAAGTACATTTATGACTAAGAGTAATATTTAACAAACAGTTAAAACCATTATTTTTTAACATTTTAGTTTATATCAATAAGTGCAATAAATAATTTTAGAAACTTGTTTAGCATTAATTCCTTACTTTTACTGCTATACATGGTTTTCAGATAACTAAGGAACTTAGTATCAGCGTATTCTTTAACAAAAATAAACATAAATAAAGCGTATTTCCAATTTATTGTCGGAGTCGCAAATGAAAATTTATAGGTCTAATTTTTTTTTTTTTTAAGTTGAGACTCTTTTTAGTCAGCGCAAGGTTAAAACCGAGCTACCAAACCCAAAAGTACCAATGAAAGTGAATAAAATGCAAATTGCTCACGCCTTTATAATGAAAGGCTTCAAACCCCACCCATATCAACATTGACGATTGATTTGACGCCATTTGTAATTTTAGTGAGTAATTGTAGCCAAACCTATAACTGCACATTTCTAGGGGATTCGAATCTCATATTAATTGAGAGATTTTTTTTTTTCGAAATGGGTATTTTAATTAGAATAATTTTAATATTAACTTCGGTTTTTTTTGTGTGTGTGTGTGTGTGTCAGGCAAATCTACGGAGGGCTAAAATCCACTCGAGCTTAAACTTGGAAGGTAGGTGGTCGTTTTCGATGACAATGCATTCTATCACGTATTTGGACGGTCATAAAAAGGTCACTTTTACCCACGTTTATATTTCCATTTCGAAGGACTGACACACCACTTGACTTCCCATCGAGTTAAAACTTGACAGATAGACTCGTCGTCAATGACAAAGCCTACTATTAAATTTATTTTTTTAGGGGAGGGGGATATTAGTCAATGTGACACAAGCGATGGTTATGTTCGTAGTGCTCAAAGACTAGAAAAACTTTCTTGGACTTAAAATCTATTCAACAAGTTGCAATTGCCCTTAAAAGTTGCAACTGCTCATAAAAGTTGCAATTGCACATAAAAGTTGGCATTGTATATAAAAAATTTATGTAGTAAAAACATTTTTTTTATGGGTTACTTTTTTTTTTTAATTAAGGGTATATACCGTTCAACGCTTAACGACACAATTTTTGGCACTATAACACGGCTCATCAGGCAGGGACCTTCAGCTTAGCGTGGATTCCAAACCACAACAAACATCAATGCCTAACCCAGGATTCGGACTCGGTATCTTTTACATATGGGATCAGAGCTTTGAAAGATTGTATTGTAATAATATTTTATAAGATTTGATTGGATATTATATGGCTATAGGATAAAGATTTTATTGTGCCAGGATGTCGTTACGGCAAGATATAGATAAATCAATGTAGTCCAAGTCTCAAGGAGGGTAAACCTTCTGGGAGGTATTTTATAGGGACACTGTCTTTCCCAATAACACGGTTAATTAAGCGGGGACCCATAGGTTAGCGTGGATTCCGAACCATGACAAACATTGATGCCTAATACAGGATTCGAACCCAGAACCACGGACATGCAAGGCCAGAGTGGTAATAGATTATATTAATATTTTATTAGATTTGACCACCTATTTTATGGCTATAGATAAAGATTATACTGCGCCAGGATGTCATTATAGCAAAATATAGAGAAATTAATGTAGTCCAACTGTCAAGAAAGGAAAGCCTTCCGGTAGGTATTTCACAAGAAAACTGCCTTGTATTTACGTCTCTATTGGGTTTTAGAGTTTTCTGGCACAAAAGCTGTCATGTTGAGCCTTAAAATTGTAATAGCAATAACATCTACGCCCACATCTCGCAATTTTGAAATTGGTAAGACGATGAAGCAACTATATCTGAGTTAGCACCTATCTCTTTACATCCACTCCACACCAACGAGAAGACATTGAGACTTTGACGAATGTAGCATGCAGAAGCCTCCATTATTTCTACACGTTATTATTAAAGCAGAACTTTAGCATGAATCCACACCTTCCAGGCATAGCATCTCGATTAGGAGATAACCTTTGAATACATTGACTAGAGGCTTTTCGTAATGTTTGACCACTACCAAGAAAATCATCTATTCCGTGCCATGGACAAACTCTTTTTTGTCGTTAATACTTGATAGACCAGCCGTAGGTGACAACGCATTTGATCTGCCAAGTTTCAACTCGATCGGATGAACGCAAGTCGATTAATTATCATTCTGAATCTGTTATAGAAGCGAAGCTAAAATTGGCCTTTCTGTGACAGCCCTCAAAACTTGATAGAATACAGTCTCTTCGACTAATTTATCTCTCTGTCTGTTTTCTATTTGTCAAATTTTTTGAATGATCGGATGACGGCAAGATGGTTAATTAGTTCTCTGAAGGTATAATAGAAACTTCTGTAAAATCGCCTTTTAGTGAGAGCCCCAAAAATTGATATAATGCATTGTCATCGACAACGAATCTAAATACCAAGTCTCAGCTCGATTGGAGTCTACATGATGACTGTAGGGTTAGCGTTCTGGCTTCGTATGCCGAAGGTGCCGGGTTCGAATCGCGGGCTAGGTAGGGATGTTCGTTGTGGTTCGGAATTCATGTTAAGTTGTAGGTCAAGGCTTGATTAGCTGTCATTGAGCATAAAAATAGGTCGCTGAGCGTACAAACCAACCAGCACGATTAGATGACGACAAGTGGGTTAATTAGCATTCCACTGATTTACCTGGCACAAACACACATATAACCAATCAAAATCGAAGTTAAAAGTATTTAAAAAGAAAAGAGGAAAAAAGTAAACTTTCAGAAACAACTGCAGAACATGTAATAATAATAACAAGCCATAAACCTGTGTAAAGCTGGTGTCTTCGGGGAGGACTTTCAAAGAAAATTGTATTAGTTTTCAGTCTGTATAGAAGACTGCCATTGCGACAAACAACTAACACAACAACACTGTCTGTCACTATCACAGGCACGTCTTCTCATTTAAATGAGAATTTAAGAGCGTCGGCGAAATTCGATCGCGGTACCTCTTGCATGATTGTCAAGCATTCTGCCTTGAACATCTCATTTAATTATAGTAAGTTAAAATTTATAGTAATTGTTTCTTATCCTAGGAAAAAATCTTATTTTATACACACCGAAGATTAGTAATTTAACAATCGCTTAAATGCAAAATTATCTACTACTTGTAAAGCTCAAATTTCTAAAAGTAAACAATTTCTTATGAAAAGTTAGCGTTCGTATATACATCAACCATCAATAGTAAATACTTTTAAATCAAATGCGCGCCAAAAATTGA
This sequence comes from Linyphia triangularis, assembly GCA_963978545.1. Lineage (NCBI taxonomy): Eukaryota > Metazoa > Arthropoda > Arachnida > Araneae > Linyphiidae > Linyphia > Linyphia triangularis. The sequence goes on along the minus strand of CAXBTE010000131.1, from coordinate 91,751 downwards.
TAAAAAGAAGAAGAAAAAAAAAAAGAACACTTCAAATGTTCACTTTCATCAACAAGTTGATCTAACCATGCCCATTTAAATATTTTTTTCCAATCAGTAAATGGTAACGTATGAATTAAAGCGGAAAAATAAAAAGAGTTTTCAAAAGTAAAATGTAAGGATTTAATTGGTTAACTTTGATTGGGAATATCTCAATAAATATTGATTTTTGGACCCTACTTCAAACTGCAAATTAATTTTTGATCAAAATTTTGAAAACACATATGACGTGCAATGGTTTTTTAACACCCTGTAATAATGAAATGATAAGAGAATAAGTTTTCTGAATATGCATTTTATAAATGTTTCTTCAAATACGGACATTTTGGCAAAGTGTAAATGCTGTTTCTGAAACATATTTATGTACAATTCCACATCAAAATGTTTCCTTTATAACTAACTGCATTTAGAAGCATCACTAACCTAAGAGAGATTTCTCGCTTTACAAATCCCTCGCCAAAGAAAGTACTACCATATCTAAGTCACAGAAGACACCTATTTAACAATATGTCCCAGACACTTGTAAAAACGCACAAGTGGTTAAAATAAAAATAAAAAAAAACGCAAATGTTTTTAGCTAGTTTACTCATTTTTTCGTGATCCTGTTCCAAAGTGGGAATTTTCAATTCAACATTTTGCCACTCAGTGAAAGATATCACTTATATTCATGAAAAAAATAATTCTTCAGAATAGATGCAGATAATTGCTCAAGGAAAGCACTTCCCGATAAGCCCAACGTGTTTTTTTTTTCCTTCTTTTTTTTTCTAAATGGAGAAGGGGTACTTGAGGTGGGGAAAGGTTGAACCCCCAACCACTGTGCTAGAATACTGAACTGGAGTAACTACTCCCTGTCACTTAACAAGCGATCAAGCGAGCTTCCGCGAAAGCGCATTTCATACAGCCAAATAGGCAATACATGTCACGGATATTTACCAGATGGCCAAACCACTTGAAAAGCGCTTCACTACCTTGGCTTAGTGGAAGAGGGAGAAGGATTCGCCATCGGTTCCTATCAGAGGAAATACGCATGCCTTAGAGCTGCGACATTGTATTTGCCTACTGGCATGAGAAATGTTTAGGCACAGGCCTAACATTTTGTAAAATTAACGAAGAAATGTAAATAAACGTTGTTTGTTATTATAGCAACGTGTTTTAATTGGAGATTAAGACGGAGTCAATATCCTTCACAATACATGCTCTTTCTGCCAGTGTCTAGCACGTTATAGTAAAACATTCTGCGGTTTTCCACTTTTCAAGCTATACAACTAAATTCATTCTTCTTTTTTTTTTATAATTATTTTAGAATGGTAATTCTTCTTGAGCATTTAATTGCAGAAACAGATGGGGGAAATTGTTACAGGAGGGATAGGAACTTCAATTTCATATCTTTAAGTTTAAGCACGTAGTGCGATCTTTAGTCTTTTTTTATATACATTTTGGATATTAAAACTAACTTGTAAGGAAAAGTTTTTTTTTTTTTTTTTTTTTTTTTAGTGATTTGAAGCAATGATTCAATCATTGTTTCCAACCGATTTATTGTTCAGATACTTTTAAAGACTGGTTAAATACGTGAATTCTTCTTTTATGCATTTGTTTACTACTTTTTTTTCGGTAAATCGAATGCTAGATATAATTAGGAAACCATATTTTGCTTTTTAGATATGAATATTTTCACCAAAAATCTGTTTCGCAAAAAATAATGCTGTAATATTGGAACCGAAAATCAAACACCGAAATACTATATGTGCTTAAGCTCTACATGTGATAAGCTTCTATGTTCAACTATTTTGAATTTCACTTGTATACATAATTGAGCAACCACACAGGAATGTACCGAGTGTATAAAACTATGAATCTACGAGCCAAGCTCATGATATTAAAGGAAAACTACCAAACTACTATAAAAATCAATTTTAAATTAAGAATTATAATAAATGAGTTTTGATGAAAATAAAAAAATTAAATTGTATCATCGAATTGAAAACGAAGTGTGTTTTGAAGACCTTCACGAGTCACAGATGACGAAGCAAATTATAGATCAGTATCTTAAATTGCGTTTAAAACATTCAGATAAAAATTTAACTTAAAAGGAAATACATAAAAATAATCTGACTTAAAGACAGAAGTTGACAAATTCTCTCTGATATAGTTGCTTTTCAATTAGACCACATGAAATGCTAATATTTCAGATATGACACATTGCAAGGATAATCAGGATTTTGATGAAATGCTCGTGTGAAGTTCTGGACGTTGAAGTTTTATTTAATTATTGTGTAAGAATTAAATATATACAATTTTCAAAAGCATGTCTTCTAAATTAGCTATTTTCAAACTTCTCTAGCTAAAAGAACTATAAAAACACCATGATTGAATTGCACTTATTATCCGTTTTAGATTTTAAAATATTTTGCACAACTAGGGGGGTAACGTTTAATGTCTTACAGCATACATACTACAGTAGTAATACAATAATGTTTTCTCTTATTTAAATTGCTTCACTATTTCAAGACGCCTTTATATATAATATATTTAATAACAGTACTTAAATAAGTACTTAGGAAGATATCATTCACTCTACTCTTAATTTACAACGCTATTTTTCTAATTAAAAAATATTCATTTAAATTAAAAGAACTAAATATAAACGTTTGAACTTGAAATTTCATAAATACTGAAAAATAATTCAACTTTGGTTTCCCTTCACGGTTATTAGACGCGAAAAAAATGTCCCACTCTTTTGCACTCACACACTTCTTAATGGGGTGTGATGCGATCGCACTCAGTTTTTTAGCTCAGTACCCCCAACCTACTACCCCTAGAAAAACGTGGTGACATGAATATCGTTTAATCGTTGCTAAGAATTTTGGTTGGGGGGGGGGGTAGACATTCTTTTGCCGACTGAAATCAAGGCATGTCCTGTGTAAATGTAGAAAATATAAATTAATGTGCTAATAAATTGTTAACTAATTTTTATTAATGTAAAATTAACGCATAAATAATTTTTAATTAATATAGGAATAATTCCTGCTAAATTAATTATTAATTAATGTAAAACTAATTGTTAATGCATTTTTTTTTCATTTAATTGTGAATTGTTTTATTTAATGTGAAATTAGTTTGAATTATTTTTAAACTACCGTCTAAACAATTTTTTATATTTTATGGCATTTTATTAATACGTACTTAATGTCAAATTTTAAGTAAATTCCCATCACATTATAGTTAAAGTTCCTTCAAATTCATTTAATTTTTTATTTCTTTTTAGTAAATTAACCCTTCCTCTCCAAACAAAGGAGATTATTTTTGAAAGCGTTTTTATTTGGGGGCAGAGGAGGGGGGGGGGGGAGATATTTATACCTTGCAGATAGATAGAATTTTCCTCCACAATCTTAAACCAATTCAGTAAACTGAGAAGTACAAGTGCTTCATTTCGATACAACTTTTTTTTATATTTTCAAATTGCAGTTTCGAAAAAAAAATAATTAAACGTGTAAAAGTGGTTGGAAAATAGCACTTTAGCATAGAATTAAATAGATGAAAATTATTTATCAAATAGGTGACTTTTGTATAATGAATTGTATAAAGGTTGATAAAAAAACAAATTCTGGAAAAATTCTTCTTTTTAAAATTCTGGCAGTCTATTGCTACTACAGAAATTTCTCTACGCGAAGCACTGCAATTTTTATAATAGATACAATGTCAGGGACATAAGAAACATGCACTTGCACTCCTTCCCTTCTGTGTTTCGAAAAATAAAGTAACGTGGGAAAAAAAAGTGGTAAAATTTAAAAGAAAAAAATATATATGGATATTAATTCATCAATTTGAACAGAACATTAATGAACAATTATTAACTAACATCCAATTAGGAAATCCAATTCCCATCTTTAAAAAATCAAGGATTAAACAAAAACTTTTGTAGCCTTACATCTCCCTGCAAATAATCATGTAGGCGTTCATGGACACTATAATTGCATTGCAAAAGACAATTATTATTAAAAACGATTTGTTAATTATTTAATTTTTAAATACTTTTTAACACATTTTCCTAACTAAAAAAGAAAAGATTTTGATTTTTCTTGAAACGTGTGTTAATAGTAAAACTTAATTTTTTTGTAACAATTCAATCCAGGAACCTACTTCTTAAAAGTAGTAACTTCGAATAAATATTTTTATCAAAATTGCTGGATTTAATTTAATGATTTTTTTTGTGGTTTTTCACTGATGTTGTATGGTTTTTCAGCAATAATTTCTGCAAATATTACTCGTTTTTTGAACAATAATCATTTATTCAAGAAGGAAAGTATACTTGAAAATGCTAGTTTTTTTTTCCTAAGCGGGATTAAAAATGAAATGGATTACTTTAGCATTAAACCAAACTATAATATTTATGTGCAAAAAGATAAGTTATTCACAACTAATTGAACTTCAAATTTAGTGACAAAATACTCTATAAAAAAGCATGCCATAATTTGTAGCACAACATACCAAACTATATAAGGAATAGTACGTGTGGTTTTTTTTGGGAAAGGTGGTGGTGGGGAGGGGGGGGGGAGGTATTCAAATCTACAGTGTTATCCGATCTTGAGGAAGAACAAGTTGCACATTTGATCTTCAAAGCAAGAGAAACATCACTGTCAACATGAAATTTCCAAAAACCCACCCCCATTTCCCTTACCCACATATAATGGTTATGATCCTAATTTGAGATTTATTGATCCAATTTGAAATATTTTGAAAGGTAGTTAGACTATAAAATCTTAGTTTATCTGAAAGACAATTTTTTTCTATAATGTTTTGAATATTGAAGTGGTGAAATCCAGGATAGGTTGGTTGGTTGTTTTTCAAATTTATTAGGCGCAAGGGCAACACAAAGGCCAAACTGCGACAGAAATCGAGGATAGGAGTGAAAGGATACTCACAATTTGCAATACACTGAACCTGGTTGTATTGGACAATGTCGGTCCACAGCTATTTGAGCACGGGGAACATTAATAATTTTAGATAGTATTATAATTAACCTTTCAACACTTTTCCAAAGATTATTTTGCCGACCAAACGGTATAGTGGTTAGCGTGCTAGCTTCTAGACAGCGAGGTTGCGGGTTCGAGTCCCGTGTTAGGCATGGGTGTTTGTAAATGTATGTTGGCTTGTCTAATGACGAATGTTTCGGAGCATTATAGCCCTCGCGTTGTTGGCGGCGCCAGATAATCTGAAAACAACCAACCAACCAATCAAAGATTACTTTGTTAGAATAAATTCGATATCGCCTTCCAGTTTACAAGTGGCATGCATTATTTTGGGAATGCATTTTCAATATATGAAGTACAAGGTGGTCATAAAGAAACTTTGCCGATATATGGGCCTCTAGCTTCCGTTCCGTTTAACAGATCGAGATCGAGATGAGATTTCAGGTACAGTTATTCAGAGGTATGAGCTCGAGATTCTGTGAATTTCAACAAATGGCGCTCACGGTTATGGTTATAGTTATATGCACGAAATTTTCAAATGACAACGTCTACTTTTTCCTGTCGCAAAATGCTCAGCGCATAAGGAAACCCTAAAGAGAGATGGAACGGTACGTGTATCACAAAAACGGACGCATTATGCACGCACAAAAAAAAAAGCTCTGCGAACGACCAACAAAAACGCGATTGAGGCTCACGATGGAAATTTGCATTTGACAGAGGCCAAAGTTCACAAGAGTGCCATCACAGGCAATTTAATCGGTTTTCTAAGCTGAATATTTGTTGAGAGGCCTCCATTGCTCCGATCGTGTTTTTGTTGGCAGTTCGCAGATCTGTATTTTGTGAATCCGTTTTTTGTGATACACGTACCATTCCAACGCTTTTTAGGGTTTTCACATGCGGTGATCATTTCTCGATAGGAAAAAGTAGGCGTTGCTATTTGTAGCTATAACCGGGGTAATCGTGAGCGCCATTTTGCCGAAATTCACAGAATTACGACCTCATATCTCTGAATAACTATACCTGAAATCTCATCTCGATCTGTTGAACGAGACTGCCTTTAGAGATCCATATATCGGCAAAGTTTCTTTATGACCATCCTGTACATAACATCATTTATGGAGTTCTACTTGACATTAATTGCAATAACTTTGTAAAATGCGGGTCAATTTTCGTATAAAAATTTTTGGTGTTTTGAAATTTGGTATAAAACCTTTAATTCATATGATGTACATTACATACTTTATGTAAATGACATTTAATGTGTATGTCATGGTTTTTGAGGCGTTGTCTGAAGTACCACAAATACAAGTATATCATTTACTGTAACACATCAAAGTTATCTAATGTCAGTGAAGATATCAATGATTAGATTATTTTAATGTTCCTGTCAAAAAGGATATACTTACTCCAGTCCAAAATTGCCGACCGTCAACTGAGGCTGCACTGTGATCACAATTTTATAATTCGAATGATGAATTTAATTATTTGTACTTTTTCCATTCAATATGTTTTGAAACATCCGTCAGTAGGGATTTTTAAAAAAAGGGATGAAATTTCAGAAATTTGCCGACTACCAGCCTTTCTAAAAACTTATGGTAATATTTATATGGTAATATTTGCGTTTGCAATCCATCATTGTAGCCGGAAAAAAAAAGACACCGACTTCCCTATAATAGACTTCGATTGTAAAAATGCCGATTCGTCAAACTCGGGTCACGCTGCATTCAGATATTTTTAATATTTTTGTTCCATTTTTTTTTTCTCCATTTATTCGATTTTATTGTGGATCGACTTTAGAAAAAGAAAAATCTCGATAAAATTTTTGAAAATTTGCCGACTGTCCAACTTTCTAAAACTTGGGGGGGGGGGGACGAGTCGCCCCCTACGCCCCCCGTTCCCGTCGTCCCTGCGTTTAATAGTTTCACGCCCATTAAACCGCCAAAAGGGGGAAAGGGGCTGATGTTGGGATCCCCGCTATTCATAACCATTTACCCATAATCCGGGGATTAAACGTCGGTTACGAAATCCGAAATTAGAAAAAAAATAAAATCGGAAGATTACCGTGTAGGCTTATTTCCAATCGCATCTCTATTATTCTTTTTCTAATCCAAGTGTTACTGCCCAGCTCCCACAAGTTGAGTAGAAAAAGGTTGGAATCATACTACCTCCAAATCGGTCAACAAGCCAGAGAATACTTATACCTTCGGAAGCTTAAAGCTCTAAAATCTTCAACATGAGTAGTTTTGATCTTTTAATTTGGCTTTTGGAAAAAAAAAATTACATTTTAATCGTTTTTTTTTTTTTTTAATTAACTTTAAAAAAATGACTTCTAATAGGGCTATAGATGTGAAATCTTCAACATAGATAGCTCTGGTCATCTAATTGGACTTATAAAAAACATGTTAAACTATTCTCAGAGGAGAGAGGGGGGGGGGGGGGGCTGTGTTATGGCATTTACGGGGGAAAAAATTTGTTTCTCGATATGGATGGGGTTTTTTTATATTAAGGGTTTACGTAGCAAAACAATTAATCTTTTAGTGAGTGAAGCGAGCTGTGTTCGCTTAAAAAGGAAACTTTAGTGAGTGAAGCGAGCCTGTTCGCGAAATGGTGGGACCCAATTGTTGTTTAGTTTTAATTTTCGGTACTCCAATAAAATTGACTTTTGCAGCCTAATTCGAGGGTTTTGATCGACACAATTCTATTTGACATAATTTACTACATCTAAAGTTGGGTTTGTTAATTCACCCTTACCTTTCTTATCATTTGTTTATTAAGTGCTTACAGGGTTAAACTTTTAACTTAATATGAATTTTTCTTACTGCAAATTCAGCAATATATTCGACTATATCAAAGACATACTTGGCGAGTTTGTTACTTTCATAAATTCTTCTATAAAAGATTATCTTCATCATTATCTATGACCACATTTCCTTACATGTATTAAATGCTAAAGTATCCGGGTTAAATTCTAAAGAGAGGTCTAAGATACAAGTGTTATGTAAAACAAAACTATGCAAGCAGCTGATGTCATAATTTGATGATGTGTCAGCAACTGTCTCTATACTTCCTTGAATAGGCTTGCTGTTAGGTTAATACTGAATGTGCCTTTGCAAAAGGGGCGTTGATGTAACAGTAAACAATGTATTTTTAATAGAAATAGAAACAACAGATTTTTCAACTTTACGCGAATCAATGGCGGATTCAGCCAGGGGGCGTGGGGGGCGCGCGCCCCCTCCTCAGATTATTATTATTATTATTTTTTTTAGAATTTGCACACAAAAAATTAAATTTTTTTTTAATAAGTTCCCTTAACGAGTATATTTCGACCTTCGTCCAATTTTCGAAAAAAGCCCCCCCCCCCCCTAAAAAAAAGAGCTTATTTTTGGTTCAAGGTTTTTTTTATAGCCCTCTCCCTTCCCATTCAAACGGACGTTAAAAGACTGTACAAGTATTCAAACCTCCACCCCCTTGACTTTGAAGACATCTCTACAACACTTTACCGTTGGAGTTGAGTTAGGTAAAAACTCTTTTACAAAATAATAATTGTTTACTTTTATTTTGTAACAATAAGGAGCCGAAACCAAAGCGAATTTTCCTCTCTGAACTTCTAACTTTGACGATCACAAGAGGGGGAAGGGAGGGGAAATACACCGGATGTCGTCTTTCTCTCTTGATCTCGCACAAGGGATGGATGTGGGGAGGAATATCACTGGACAATGAATGAGATAACATCTCCACCCCTCTGGGTCTCTGTCCTTGAAGCCCTCTTTGAAATGGTTGTGGTGTGGTTTACTAGTTAGCACAAGGAGAAGAAATTTTTGAACGTGTGGTGAGAGTGTTGAGACTTATATTCTACACTTCCGAAGTTAACCAAAGAGTAGAGTAGGCTGTAATACATAAATGCATCCAAGAGACAAAAAGTAAGTGGGAGCACATTTTTTTAGCGTTTCTTTTTCTATTCTGAAATTATAAATACTATTTATTTGATTTAAAAATAAAAGCAATCGTTACGAGAAGTCAGAAAGAACGCCTTACTTGCGTGGAGGACTTTTTTAAAAGAATTGCTTTGTGTTTGGCACTCAAAAAATAGTTTTAAAAAGTTATTCTATAGCGATTTTTGGAAATGTACCTGTAATTAGCCATTTTTGTCATATGTTTGGGAATACTTTTCTTCGAGAAAAGTAAGTTAATCTTTGTTGTCTAGTGGCTTAATTTTTAAACCCTTTTTTAAATTAACTTCGATTTTGTGTGTCTGTGAGGAATAAATCCGCGGAATTAATCCTCTTGTTATAAAATCGAGCTAAAATGACTTGTTGTCAATAACAATAACCATGTTTTCGGACGAAAAAAAAAAATTAATAATAAAAAAAATAATAATAATTAGCCAAAGGGACGGAATTGATGATTTTCTTCGCAGTGGTCATCAAACACAATGAAAATTGAATCTCAGATCAAAATAGCTTAAGTAAATTGCAATTGTACGTAAAAATTGGCAAGGAAAATAAAGGATACCATAAAAACTTTGTATTTATGGATTCATTTTTTTAACATGAACTATTTGACCTGCCACACTGGATCCCTAACTTGCATTGCTTTAACTTAAAAAAGCTTAACATAAAATTTCGCTACTCCTGGTTTCTATCGTTTGCTTTTTACTTTATCCTTTATATTTACTTTGGATTTTGTTTATTTTTGTGGCGGGAAAATCTGTGGAAGGATAACTAACCCACTAACCGTCATCCAATCAAGCTGAAACTTGGCAGATAGTCAATGACAATGCATTCTATCAAGTTTCGGAGATTTTCACTAAAAGACTACTTTTACTCATGCTTCTATTAACACTATAAATCTTGTGTATGTGTTAAATGATTTATATAAAAATTTTACTTTTATGGATTAATTATTTACTCACGTAGGTGACACATTTTTTTTCACTGGACTACATAAGTGTAACATTATATCTACGTAAAAAATGCTCTGATTGGCTGAAATAAAAGCCAGAAATTGGAAAAAAAGGATTTTGTGTCAGAAAAGTTGAAAATAAAATTAAATTTTGAAGAACAAGAGTAGAAAATATGAAAATGAACTGTCAACAAGTGAGATTTATCAAGAAATATAAAACAATTTATATTCGGTGCTATAGAGAACTTCTACCTATTAAAACAATATTAGACTTTGACATATTTAAGCTAAATAATAAAGCAAGATTCGGCTCTTCTAATACACTAACGTTTACATCGTGTAGTTTTTTTTTTTCTTTAACTACTCTATTATAATTATACATAGATGGATAAGAGCGAATGCCATTGAAAACACACACGAAGACAGTGGGTGCGTTCGTAAACTCGAACTGGAAAAGTTAGTTATGTAGCCTGAGGCAAATCCGTGTAACTAAGCGTTCGTAATCTTAACTGGTTTTGTAACTGTCCGTTCGTAAACTCGATTTTTTTTAACTGGTTTAGTTCAAGGAGGTTAGAAGAGAGAGGAGGTCCGAGCAAGCTTGGCGCGAAGAAGCAGACTTTGGCAACCCTACTCTCACTTGAACTAAGCCTATACAAACCGACTTTTTAGTACGCTCTTCTACGGGAAAAAACGTGGGTAGGTTTGGAAATTCTGCCAAATTTTTAATATAGTTTTTAAAAAAGCAATTTCTGTGGTTGTAGGCTATAGTTCAAGACCTGAACTATCAAATGGTATACGTATGGTTGGTATACGTATGGTATACGTACCTTCACAGCTAATAATTAAGCAATATTCAACGGTTTTTAAATCCCTCACACTAACTTCGATTTTGTATGAAACGTGCAAATCGATGGAGGGCTAATTACACATTTGCCGTCATTCAATCGAGAAAAAAACTTATCAGATTGATTCGATGTTGATGACAATGCACTCAGTTAAGTTTTGGGGGGTATTACTATCACTAAAAGACTGCTTTTACACACGCTACTATTGGACTAATTAGCCCACTTGCCATCCACCCATCAACCTGAAACTTGGCAGATGGATTCAATTTGGATGACAATACATTCCAAATTTTTAGGCGAGTCACTACCACTAAAAGGCCACTTTTACAAGATTCTTTTAATTGACGCTTTGGTTTACTTATAAACCCATTTTCTATCATGAGATTAAATATTTAAACTTGGCTGACGCACTCGTTGTCTATGACAATGCTTTCTATTAAGTTTTGGTACTGTCAGACAACGGCAGTTTTTACATACGTTTCTATTGCCTTACGTTAGAATTATCAGTAGCCTTTATTACTCACGTTCTATTATCCAGATACAAAGCTTAATTCAAACATGTTCAATTTTAGCAATATTTAATGACTGAAATCTTCTACTATTAAAGTTACCGAGGAAAAATATTCAAATGGCTAATTAACCCACTTGCCGTCATCTAATTGAACTGAGACTTGGCAGATGGACTCGTTGTGGATGAAAATTTTAAAAATTGATTCAATATTTAAAAAAAAAAAAATAAAAAAAAATGGATACAATATTTTTATTTATTTACCTTTGCACACTACGTAATTTATTCGTTTCGTAGTCTATTGGAAATATTTTACACTAGCTGCGTTGTTCCTCGTTGCGGATATCCATCATTGGTGTATAGGTCTCATCTCAGCTTTTGGGGCTTTACTCGCAGAGAGGTTCATTGCCACGCAAAACCGCCGACCAAACGGTATAGTGGTTAGCGTGCTGGCTTCTAGACCGCGAGGTTGCGGGTTCGAGTCCCGTGTTGGCATGGATGTTAGTAAATGTATGTTGGTTTGTTAAATGACGAAATATTTCGGCGCATTATAGCCCTCGTGTTGCTGACGGCGCCAGAAAATCTGAATACAACCAACCAACCAACCAACCAGCCACGCAAAACCAAGCTCGCTTCGCCTATTGGAAGTTTAATTGTAATATAAAAACAGCTCGCTTCACTGGCTGAAAAGTTTATTGACACATAAGAACTGGCTCGCTTCACTCGTTCAAAGGTTAGTTGCTACGCAAATACAAGCTCCCTTCGCTCGCTGAAAAATTCTTTGCTACGCCCCCACAGGCTTGTTTTGTTCACTGGAAGGTTAATTATTGCGCAAGCATATGTTCACTTCGCTCACTGAAACTCGTATTCTACGCTTATTTGAAGTCACTTTACAAAGAAAAACTTTAAAAACTTTAAAAAAAAATTAAATTAAAATGTTAGCATTTTGTTTAAGAAAATCAAAATTCGAAGGCAAGATCTACTAATGTCGAAAATTTCAGAGCTCTACCCTTATTTAAAATCACTTTATAAAAAAAGCTTAAAAAATATTAATTAAAGTTTTTGGTTATTTAATTCGATTGATTATTTCGTTTTCCGTGCGTCAAATTCCGAATGTCCGCTGAAATCTAAACCGTAGCTTTTACAATGACATACTTTTGAAGACTTCTCGGTGCTAATTTGTAAAGGGCAATTGAGGTTCCGCTGTCAACTCCGTGGGTGGGCATGAAACGAGATGCGAGAGCAGGTTTCCCCCCCCCCCCCTTGGTGGCGGGTGACAACAGCGTCGCCCCTCTTTGATAATTTGTAACGGACGATGGGTATAGTAGGGTACAAAAGGGTCCGAAAGCAAGTCCATTATCACTCCATGGCCTGAGGGAGGAATAGGAACAGAGAAAAGCCCCCTGCTATTGTGACTTGTACGCCGAAGTTTTACGACTTGTCGATGAACAAGGCGGCTTCTTTTTTTAGTTCTTCAGGTATTTGGATTTCGAACTTTATGTTTGAAAAGAAAAGGAATAATGGACAAAAATTTGATTCTATTGAAAACTTTGGATGCTCTTTTTCGATTCGAATTGTACTAAAATAGTTTTACAAAACACGATTATTGTAATATCATGGGTAATCAGATATTCTCTACGTTGCTTTGGTTTAATTTATATTATTACTTATGAAGCCCTGATGTGTTTTTGGAATATTTTACGTGATTGAAATACTGAATTCAATAAAAATGCTCACAAAAGTAATTAATTAAGAATAATTTCAATACTGTAATTCGCCAGAAATCAATATTAAACTCGTATATTGTAAGAAAAAATTGATAAAAGAGTAATGAAAAAAAAATCAAAATCCTGCCAATTTCTTTACTGCAAGATCTGTCACATTTGTTGCGGCATTGTCGGATGCCACTTTAAACTTTTTCCAATGTTCATGTATCTTTTGTTATACATTTTCTTCTATTCATAAATTAGACTCATAATAAAATTATCAGTTCAGTAATGAATAACTTTTTTCATGCATAACACTATCCTTTAAAATATAATGCACCGTACTAAATAATATTATAATTTTTATTTATTTACCAATTAGAAGAGAAAATTCTTCAACGCAAATAAAAAAAAAAGCTTTCAAAAAGCACTGAAACGGTTAACAATAATTATTATCATCAGTTTATATTGACATTATTATATAAACCTACATAATAAAACTCAGAATTGAAAATTAACAGATTTATCTAAACTTTTACAAACTACACAGAAATTACGGCTCCAGATTAGAGGAACCACCTTTTGTTTTATTTAATAATGTAATCTTATTAAAGGGTAAATATCTGAAGTACAGAAAGAAAACTGTTCGATGATTTAATTATTTATCTCATTAACATCTTAAATTCAAGAAGTCTTTTTACTATTATAACTCATAAAAACAAAGTTTCTAATATAAATCCTTTATATATATGTTTTATGTGTTAAGTCACTGAACTCAGATCAAGTTTTGATAATGTTTGATCACTAAGGGGAAAAAACAACATCTATTCCGAAATATTTACTACCCTACTAACCATCTTTGTCACAGTTACGTCACTGCAACGAAGTTTTTCGTCGCAAAGATCACGGTCACAATGTGACTTGCATGGGATATCGCAGCGATGTCGCAAAAGTTCACGTCACTTTCGACTTCCATGTGATATCGCTGCGACATCACAATGTGACGAAGTTGCGATGTTACTTTGTGATATCGCAGCGACATCCAGTGATATCCCAAAATAATTTTAGAATGAAATGCGATTTTCGCAACGAAAGTCTTGTCGCGGCGATATCACATTGTGATCAGTATGTGATCTTAATGATTTTGGCAATTTTCGCAACGCTTCTAAGTTAGTGTATATATTATATACCCTTTTTTCATTCATATTGGTTGGTTGTTTTTAGATTATCTGGCGCCGTCAGCAACACGAGGGCTATAATGCGCCGAAACATTCGTCATTAGACAAGCCAACATACATTTACAAACACCCATGCCTAATACGGGACTCGAACCCGCAACCTCGCGGTCTAGAAGCTAGCACCCTAACCACTATACCGTTTGGTCTTTTTCATTCATATAGCCTATTTTAAAGGCAGGTAATGAGCACCACTTTTATTTTTCATAAAATATTTCTTCTCAACATATTATTCTTGCAGTAAATCCCGATCATCGGGAAATGCTGGGAAATTAGAATAACTGAATTTTTTGGTTAATTTAAAGTCGACGGGTTTTTTTTTTTGTTGCCAATTTTCATTATAGCGACATTTTAAACTATAAAGAAACGTAAAATTAAAATCTTCGCAAACCGAACCTTTAAAAAAATTCAGCATGGAATTTTTAGTTGCAATACGTATGTTATATTTTATCCTTCCAGTCGGTAATAATGTGAAATTTATAAAAAAAATTTAAATCATTTTCATAACTTAAAATCCTTTCAGAAAAAAAAAAGCATTGAGCATTTTAAAATATAAAAAACAAAAAATCCGATAAACCGATTTCTAAATCGACCCGTTTTCGGCATGATTTAAAATGCCTATGTGTTCTATAAAACAACGGTTCCCAACCTATAGGCCGGCGACCCTCCTGTGGGTCGCGAGTAGTGTGCACTGCAAAAAAAATCCCGTCAAATTTACGGTTTTAAACTGGCAGCTGGGTCGCCAGTTTAAAACCGTAAAAAATACGGAAACATTCCGTATTAAGTACGGTTTTTGACTGATTGCAACAGTATTTCCCCGTAAAATGAACGGAAACTTTCAGTAATAATTACGGTCATTCCGTACAAAATACAGTATTTCCCCGTAAAATGAACGGAAACTTTCAATAATAATTACGGTCATTCCGTACAAAATACAGTTTTCTCCCGTAAAATAAACGGAAGCTTTTCGTATTAAAAACGGTTATTGACTGGTTGCTAACATTAATCCCCGTAAAATAAACGTAAACTTTCCGTATTAAATACGGTAATTTCATGCAAAATAATTTACTCCCGTAAAATAAATTAAAATTTCCCGTATTAAGTACGGTGATTCCATACAAAATGCAATTTCCACCTGTAAAATAAACAGAATTTCTGTGTTGAATAAGGTCAATTCCATATAAAATACAATTTCTCCCGTAAAGTACACGGAAACTTTCTGTAATAAATTTCATATAAAATACACAGAAATTTTTCTGTATAAGAAACAGTTTACCCCTATAAGCGAAGTTTTTCTTATACAAAAACTTCTAGTGACAAAAAAGGTTTACAAATGTAAGTGAACGGTTTGCTTTTGCAAAATATTAAGAAACTTTACATATTAAAAGTAGTTTACAATTGTAGATGGAAAAGCTTCTGCCACAAAATATATGATTAATTTTAGTATTAAACAGTTTACAATATCAAGGAGGCATTTGTGTTCTGCTAAAGGTTTTGTTAGTAATAATGACCATATTCAATGGATGAAAATCATAAAAATTAAAGTACGATTCTGTATCACAGCAAAATATTCTATGTCCCATTATAAATTAAAGCGAAAAAAATTTCTGAAGCAATAAGGTAATCCTTCAACATAAATAGAAAGGTAAAAAATATATCACAAAATGAGCATGTCACACAAAATAATTTATTAATAGCTATCAGTCTTTTCTTATATCAAACTATAATAATAAATTTATTTGGCTATCTATACTATGATTACCTAGACTTTCAATTTGATTAAAACATTAAAAAAATGCAATAATTTACTAACTTTCAAAATATTTTTTAACGCGACAGGATTTAAATGTATTTTATGACACTGTGTATTAAGTATTAAGTAAAAAAAATTAAATTTGATAAAAATATAATTTTATTTCAATACACATAATATAAGTATACATAATTATAAAATTTCAAATCACACGAATGAAAAGTGGTTCAGATTACTTTATTTAATAAACAAAATATTAAAAAATTTCTAGGAAGTATCTAGGAATAATTAATCATATCATTCAATACAAGCTACGGCAACTTTTAAGGCCATATGAAAGTCATTATTAATTTTTCAATTTAGAAAAATATGCAAAATATACGAAAAGGAAAAATTTAGATTGCGGAATGTACAAATTATTGAACACATCTAATAAATAATAATTTTAAAATTTCAATACACACGAATGAAAAATGTACAAATTATTAAACACATCTAATAAATATAAATTATAAAATTTCAATACACACGAATGTAAAGTGGTTCAGATTACTTTATTTAATAAACAAAATATTATTGAAGCACATCTAATAATTATTGAACACATCTAATAAATTTTCAAAGTTGACAGTATAAAAGTATACATAATTATAAAATTTCAATACACACGAATGAAAAGTGGTTCAGATTACTTTATTAAATAAACAAAATATAAAAATTTTCTAGGAAGTATCTAGGAATAATTAATTATATCCTTCAATACAAGCTGCGGCAACTTTTAAGGCCATATAAAAGTCATTATTATTTTTTCAGTTAAGAAAAATATGCAAAATATACGAAAAGGAAAAATTTAGATTGCGGAATGTACAAATTATTGAACACATCTAATAAATTTTCAAAATTGACCAATGCAAGTTATATCTGAATAATTATGACTCTACAAAATAACCATCTTATAAAATGTCCAATTTACCACAGTAAACATACTTAAGGTATTTAACTGCTGCTGGAGAGTCTGAAGAATCATTCTTTCACTTACTTCTGTGTGTGGGAGCGAGTTGCCTGTTGTTGTTGCTAATCCTCACTGTTTGACGGAGTGAGACAAGATCCACGAGTTCGTTGACTAAAAGGTAGTCGAAGACTAGGAGAGGATTGCTAAAGAGACCCTCCTTAGAGAGTCCCATGTAATCCAAGATGTGCTCAGGAGAGGCCTGATGATTTTGGCACTTGGTGCAGGTGGCGAAAGTTTTCCTGCCCTCGTTGAAAGTGAGGCACTTGATGTGACCGCTAGCAAGCCTTGATAGAACAGTTCGGGTATGTCTGTCACACGGGAGGTCAAGGGACAAACCTGGTTTTGCTGGAGCCCTTGTACCAATTATGGGTTGGGGGTGTTTTCCACTCCTCCGAGATCTTTGATTTTTCCAGAGAGTACAATTCCAAAAAAATAAGTGTGGAAGAGGGAGATGTTGAAATCCTGCAACCCTCCTTAGCAAGGATATCGGCCTGATCGAGTTGCCTGGTCTGCAGGATACGCTGTCTTTCAGGCGAACAGTTGCTCCCTCAATGTACAGTAGGTCATACACAGGACGGTGCTGGCGGTATTATGCTTTAGGGGACGTTCTCTTGGGCGTCTCTGGGACCCGTGGTAGTGGTAGAGCAGACCATGAATGCTACAGGGTATCGGAACATCATTGCGGTGACTGAGCCTTTGTCTGGATTCATACCCAGAAGCACCTGTGATACAGATCAAAATAAAGTTTTTAATATAAATCCTTTATATGCATTGGCAACTTTTATGTGCAATTACAACCAGTGTTTAAGCTTTTTAAATGCCACTAGCATAGCTCTGTTACAATACTAATGTCATAATTAGCATTCACAAAAGCAAAACTATTTTTAAAACAAACCTCAAATAGTAAATGAAATAAACACTTATATGTAAATGATAGCAGATTATCAAAACTACTATTACCGGGTGGCCACAAAATTTACGAAAATAAGTTCCCTGATTTTACTGCAAACTTTTTATCCAATTTCCACAACTTATCCAGAAGTGATCAAATAGAACATGAATGCTAAAGAGATAACGTACCAATTTTTTAAAAATAGTTTTGGCGGTAATGAAAAGTTCAAATTATTCAGAAACATTAAAATTTCAACGATTACTGCCACAATTCTCTGGGTAAATGGTGCCAAAATGTGGATGAACAGGGAAACGTGCCTTCAGAACAAAGAAAATTTCCCTGATTTTTGTGAAATTTAAAAAAATTTCCTGATTTTTTCCAGAATGAGAAAGTTTCCTGACATTTCCATTTTTCCAGGTTTTCTGGCCACTCTGTATTAGTGTCATTTAAGTATAGCACTTCTAACAAAGGTGAAACAAGCAAGTTCTTGTAAAACTTATCTTCCCACGGAACGTTGCAAGAAATAAAAATGTTTAATTCTAATTATAATACACTAAGTAAATTTATTCTAAAAGCACTACAATTTATTCCAACAGTATTCTCACTTCAAATATTTGTTGTTGTTGTTGTATTTGTTGTCTTTGTCCCTAAATCCTATGTATAAAGCAGTGTTGAAGCTGCTGTAAAAAAATTTTTCAGCAAAAAAGCTTAAGTCACAATTTTCATTTCAGCAAAATGCTAAAATGGTTACGAGCTACATCCCTCGAGATGTTTAATTTAACTCAATGAAAACACTTTCATTGAGTTAACACACAGCATTTTGTTAAAACAGCACCCACAGCTTAATCCCAGCAACAAAATAAAATAATCTCTATAGTTTACCTGAAAAGTGCAGAGAGCTTTCGAAGTCTTCAAGGCATTCAGCACAACTGGTAGTTTCTTTTGGAAAAATTCCAATAAACTGTACAAAATATGAAAAATATTGTAAAATTTATCATCCTTATGTACATATATTTACACTCGTGAAAAGAGTCAAATGAACTAGCTAGCATGAAATCGTCTTTTAAAAACCTTATTTTAAAATATGGATCTGCACATCAGGTGGGTAGTCTAGGGATGGGATAAATCCAAAAATAAAATTTAAGTTTATCTCCTTAAAATAAAGACTCAATATTTCACACAACAATATATCTTATTATATCATTAGGTCCATGGCGTTTAATGTTATAAGTGATAAAACGATAATTTGCAGAAGGAATGGATTAGAAATTCTCAATTACTACTATCCGTTAACGCTAAAAAAAGAAATTTATCGAAAGAAAATCTTTTTTCTTTGCTCACAAACGTAGGCTCATTTTTCAGCTACGTTTTTAAAGAATTTTACATTAATTCAAGTAACACATTTCATAAAATGAAGAGGTCTTTTAAACCCTGCATTGAAAGGCTATATCACCACACCAATGCTATAGTACTTGAAAACAGCAACATTTTAAGTATCTGTTTTGCGATTAATTCAATCCCAAAGATCACCAGCCCTTCCCTTACTTTTGCCAGTGACCAAGTACGATAACATTTATGACAGATGATCTTGTCTTGACAAGCAAGCTATATAATCTTGAGGAAGTCAAAGTCCTCAGTCGAAGGTGGTGGGTGCCATGTAAAGACTGAATATTATCCCAAGTGATTTCTAATGCAATCCCAACAGACTGATTTGAAACAATCGCAATGAAACTGATGTGTCTTTTGACTGAGACTTCACACAATGGAACAGATGTAGTAGGACATTTGGCGATAAAAAAAATCAAAACAAGATCAAAAACATGGTAACTGAATAAGTTAAAACATAAACAATAATAAAATCAAATTAAAATATAAGTAATAAAACCGTTATTACATAACTAAAGAGCACATTTCTAAATGATAGCCAATGCAGTTACTTAAACTTCATTTAGTTTTACAACTCTTACAAACTCGTGAAATATTACGTACAATATTCTATATCACACGCATATGTTTCAGAAATGCAATGAAACAACAATTGCTGTGTGTTTTCCCATTAAATAAAAGAATAACATTTTCTGATTCTGATGTAATTTTATGTACATACATTAATTTAGAATTTAATACTAATGAACAAATTAATTGTATAATGAAAAGAAACTTACGAAGGAAGCCACTTTCTTTCAAAACAAAAATGCCATCCTCGCCGTTCGGCGTCTATTTTGAAGATGGTATAATGCGCATGCGCAGAGAGCGATTTTTGGTGAATGACGGTTATTAACCGTAGTCTTGCCTGTGAAAACTGCTTTAAACCGTAAATTCAGGTTTACGGATTTAAATCGTTACAATTACTGGGAATTTCCGTATAAGTGACGGGTTTTTTTTACAGTGTGGTACTGGCCCGTGGAAGCTAATCAAGAGTCTAATAATCCAAGATAAATATTACAGGAGCTTCAAGGGTAGAGATAGGAATAATCGAGTCACTCGATGATTAGTAACAATCCAATTATTCGATTCTATTCTTCGACGGTTTAACGAGTGAATTCTGTTTCAAGAAGATTAACTAAAATATAGAAAATATCTTCAAGTGAAGACTCGTTAATTGAATTATCGACACCATTGATCTCGTTTTGGATAAATGTTTGGCAAAAATATCCAGTTATTACCAAAACTGCATTAATTGCATTACAATTTATAAAAAGAACTATTTTTTAATCCTTTAATTCTAAAATTTTACTAATTACTGATGTACGCACGTATTGTATTATTTAGTGAGTCGCAAAGTTTTTCTTACAAAATAGGTGGTCCGCACAACCTAAGAGATTGCGAACCGTTGCTATAGAATGTCGGATTTTATAAATTACTGGTAACAACGTATAGAACATGGAAATGAAATGCATATCGCTACGGAATTCTAGACATTTAGCAAAACATTCACTTTTGAAATTGATTGCACTATCATTGACCAATCTAAACAATAAAATTATTAAACTGAAACAAAAAATTATAGATGCAACAAATTTATTTTGTGATTCCGTCTACACCAGCAGGCGACGCAACACGAGATCAATTCAAATTACCCCCTACTAAGCAGTATTCGTTTACAGCCCGCGGTTTCTTACCATCTTTATTTACCCTCGGGGTGATGAATGGTTATAAGGGGTCACTTTAGCTCATATCCCTTTAGGTCAGTTTGGTATCTGGTCTCCAGCCCACTCGCTCCCTACTTTCTTTGTCTCGCTTGCAAAATTCGAGGAACGGAACAAAGAACTAAGGGAGAGTAATGTTGTACACCTGTTCAGTTTGTTAAAATACTGGTCGCGTCTTCGAAGGGGGAGAGGGGGGGGGGAATGAAAAGCGCAGTTGCCTTTCTCTTGCTTCGATCTCGACTGAATCTGATTTTCTATTTTCTTACATGATTTATTAGATTCGACTTTTTTCCTTTCCATTTTTATCTATTAATTGGACTGACTTTCCAAATAATATTGAAAATTCTTCTTTGATATTCTGTGGTTATTGGCTAACGCTTGTCATTTAAAATTTAACGAAATGAATAATAAATAACTGCAAATAATGATTTATTTTCAATTTAAATTTGTTCTATAAAGGAAACGGGGGGGGGGGGGGTACAAATAGAAGAAATGCAACCCAACTGGTTAGTTGGTTTATATGCTCAACGACCTATTTTTATGCACAATGACGGCTAATTAGGCCGGGACCTACAGCTTAACGTGGATTACGAACCACAACGAACATCCATGCTTAACCCAGGATTCGAACACGGCACCTTTTGGCATGCGTGACGAGAGAACAAACCACACAGCCATCAGATAGGCACCAACCAATTTGGAAATGATGTTGAAAATGGTAGATAAATATAAAAATAATACAACTTTAACCGCACGATTATTATTTCTAAAAAGAGTTAATTAACTTAGGAGAACAATGAAAAATACATATTGACATTTAAAATACTTTAACTGGATTTTTAAGCGAACATTATTTCCTTTTATTATTTCAGTAACGAGTTAAGTTTAACTCGATGACTTACGACTCAGAAAAACGACTCTACATTTCTCCACGTTTTGGAACATCCTGATTTCAAAAATGTGATATAAAAAAAATTCGGTCTGTTTGTTTATGGTCAGCATAACTCCCGAACAAATTGACCGACGATGTTCAAATTTGATGTGAGGATTGGTAGGGGCCAAGGGACCTACCATTAAGGTTTTCGTCAAACCCGGCATGCGCATAAGGTAGTTTTCAGGTTTTTCAATGATTTCTAAAAAACGGCTCTTACGATTTTAATCAAAATCACTGTGGTGATGCCTCTTAAGGTGTTCTAAACATCCCCACCTCCGAAATTCACGTAAAAATGCTTAAATGGCATAAAAAGTTGAAGGAAGGGAAAAAAAGGGGGGGAAATTCAACACAGAGTTCTCCATCAACGATCGTTTTTCTCCTCTCCTCAGTTTCTCTTAAAAGAAAGAATAATATAAGAATTATCGAAAAGTATATCACCGAAAACACTATTTTGGCAAAGGTTTTTTTTTTTTTTTTTTTAACGACTCATATAATATTTATCGCCAATCTGGCAATTTTTTCTAAGCGAATGAAGAAAATATAAAACACAAATACATGTTAGTATTATAGTGTAATTAAAAGTTGTGCGATGCTCCACGCCCCTGTTTCCCGGTTGCTGTGGAAGATGTAATTTCGATTACAAAGTTACGTTTCTTTATTTTAGACTATAATTATAATAAGAATAAGTAATAGATTTACATGGATTCCAGACAAACAAATTACATTGTATTTCGAAAACTAATATATATTTAATGCAATAAACGATACAATATGTGTACATTTCTTCTGGATTTTAGAATTCTGTATTACTGACTGCCTGAATTATTACTTGAATTACTGACTTTTTAAAAAATATTCTGGATGTAACGGATACTGGAATTTCTATTATAAACCCCTTCCCCACTTCGTATGCAATTAAACAAGCCAGATTTATTTAAATAACATATTTAGATTTGAGCGTTTTCCGGACATATGATGCTAATGAAAACTGAACGCAAAATTTACTTGAATATGAGAAACATTATTTGCAAACATGTATATTCATTTGGATATAGAATATTTGCTACTTGAGGAAATTTAAATCAACTAAAATCCATCATAAGTCAGCTTAAATTTTAACAAATACTTCCATGATTTGTTTTCAGCAAATGAATTTAGTTTAAGAAATGAAATGTATTAATGTACCATTTTTTTAATGTATAACTCGAGAAATGCATTTTTCAAAATGAGTGGCAGATTTCTTTTTTTTAATTTGGCTTATTTCAATTTTGATCACTCGATAATCTCACTAAAGAACCATCTCTGCTTTCTCAATCTTTGAACTTTAATTTCAGATTTCGAGAAATGAACTTTATTTTACCTAATATTAATTTTTCCAAAATGGTATGTGTTAACTATTAAGAACAGTGTTCTCCACTACGTTGCCCGTAGTAGCAAGTCTGACAAATAGTATTTTTTTTTTTCTCTTGAGAGCCTGAGAGAAATTGATATTGACTTACAATTGATATCTCACAACTGATGATATCGACAAAATCAGCAGAATATAAGAAGGTATAATTTTAATATATTTATTCAATGTTATGCCAAGTCACATGAAGACACACAAGCAAGGTTTTAATAAAAGATTCACTTATATTTTAGATTTTAATTTAAGGTAGTATAACGAAAATATTTTTTTAATTATTAAAAAAAAAATCAAATATCAATTACTTTTATAACAACGTGCAAAAAATAAAACTTTTTATAATAATTTTGAATAAAAAATCGTGGCGAAAGTAGCACTTTTTCGCACTAATGTGAAAAAATACTCTCTCGCAAGCCTAGTGCTCAAATATTATATAGGTTTGGGTATTGAAAAATATATTTTCAGAAGAAATTCATTGACTGGAGTTGCCAGCATTAACAAATATATGTATTAAAAATATTTTTTGCTCGTAATTACAAAAAATAGTGTATGCAACACGTGGGAAAATACTTTTTCAAACTCTTTAAATTATTTGATTTGCGCTAACAAGCATTTTACCTCGATTGAAAAAGTATTATATTCCCAAGTATAGTTGCATAAATAACTATTTTTCGAGATAGTAAAAAGTTCATTATTTTTTCCATTTTTCAAAAATATTTTTATTGTTGGATCTATTCTATACCAATTATTACATTTGTGATCTTGAACATACACAGTAAAAGTAATATGTATTGGCATATTCGGTAAAAATCTGCGGTCCACAAAAAACTTCAACATAACTCATACCGCTCGTCTCTAAAAGTTAGAGGTGAATGCTGCTCTACAGTATTTAAAAGAATATCGTGCTGTATTCAGAAAAAATATTATATAGGTTCATAATAGGTTATTCATTGTGTGAGCTTATGTTCTACTTGCAAATTTCTGAAATTATATATTTATGTTTAATAATGCACTTGAATGCATTCCATTGAAACGAGTTTTACAATTTGTTATATAACTCAGCATTTCAATAAAGAAAATATACAACACATAATTGAAAAAAAGAAAGAAAAAAAGAAATGGAATGCGCGTAAAATCAGATATTTGTAAATTAAGAAGTAAAATTTTTCATTCCATGATAAAAGAAAATCTTTAGAAGCATCTGGTAATCCCAATGTATTCAAAACAACTAATGAAAAATACAGCTTTAAAACATATTCGAATTTTAAACCAATCAAAAATGTTTATTTTATTAATATGTCTTCCAAGCAACTATATATGACGTCAGAATATAAATTATCTTACTTTTAAATAATTGTAATGGCAATATTCTGGTTCACTACACATAGCCAACCTCCTTGACACATAGCGTAGAATGTTATTAATTGCATTTTCGAATCGGTAATGTATATATTTTTTATTATTATTTAACTTCAAATTGCTATTATAATAACTTTTTATAAATTGTTTTTAGAAAATTAAATTTTTGTTGAAAGCAATACATGAGACCAGTGAAAAAAAAGTATTTTCTTGCACGCCTCGTGCTCAAATATTATATAGTCTTGACATTGCATTGAAATGACACATTTTTAGAAGAAATTCATTGACTGGAGTTGCCAACATTAATAAATATACGGATTGAAAATATTTCTTGCGCGTAATTATAAAATATATTGTATGCAACACGTGGGAAAATACTTTTTCTAACTCGGTAAATTATTTGACGTGAGCAATCACACTCGTCAATAAGCGTCACTTAAACTTATTTATTCAAGTTGTAATTAAAATAATATAACAAGCATCATTATCCTGGTTTGCTGTTATTGTATGCCTTATTTGCCATGACAATATTGAAACTTGCTTAACTAGAAGCTGAAACATTCTGTTTATGTATATAATAATCTTCTACTGGCCTAAGTATTTTCTGTAGGTATCTGGAAAATGAATATTAATTAAACATAACTCTGAGGACAAAAGAACTTCGCAATTCTACAACAAGGTCATTAAAAGTGCTTAATATTTTTGAACTTTTTCTCAAGGCCTTAAAAATGCTTATATGTCCTTAAAAGTCCTTAATTTTTGCAGTTGTTGTATGTCTAATGGACGATTCCCGCATTTTAAATTTTTTTATTCAATTCTAAATGCTTCGAAAAGGCCATAAACACAAAAAGTTCTGCTCAATGCTCTTTTTCTTTTTTTTATTTTGTAATCAAAATTACCTTGTTCGACGTTGGCGAGAAAACAACTTGTTACGCTGGAGAAACTCTTCTATGTAATTGGATAAATGCCAATGCAAGAAAATGATTTCCATTTGAAAAACGGATGATTTTGAAATTATTCAAGAAATAATATCCTCTACATTTGATTCTTTTCATCTAAATTTATTCAGAATTGAAAGTATAGGATTGGATAGTCTTTTCTATATTATTTTTATTTTCTTTTAATTTTTTGAATAAAATATGCATAATTATCTACCTGTATAACTAACTTTGAAAACCCTCATACTATATTTTACACTGATGTTCCCTTATTTTCGTGGATTAAAATTGATTATATTTCTTTTTACTTTCTTTTTTTAATTCATTTAATAGTTAATTTATGAATATTAGAGCATTTTATAACAGAATTTAACAATTAACTTTTGGTTTTTTTCTGGAAAAGGAAGTGGTCAATTACTAGCATGGCTGTGGTCAATTACTAATGTCTACTTGGTCAATTACTGGCAAAATTGCTTTTGGTAAGAAATTCTGATGATATTTTAAATTGTAAAAAGGACTGGAACACCATGTTAATTTATTATTGAGCTTCATTAATCAATTTATATATTGGGAAGTTTTCATAACATTCCGTTAATAATTTTTTTAAGAAAAAAAATTAAATGTGTAGAAACTTGTACTAAATGGTCAATTACTGGTAGGTTCACCTTATAATATTGTTAGAATATATTACCCCTCGAAAAAATGTCTTAATATTTTATATGCAAACCCAATATATGTACTAATTTTATGTAAGTTATGTGTAAAAACTGAAATAAAATTATTCAAGGTCAAATAAAGTGATTATATATACAAATTTATGATTAAGATTTTTGACAGGAAACTCTAGTAACATGAATATTAATATTATTGTAAAGTACATTCCTGAGAATTGTTTTAACAATGATGTTTAATGGTTTTGCCTTTAAGTTGTCTTTTGAACACATAACTTCTATTCGAAGCCATCGTCAAATGTTATTAACACAATTTTAAAAATAAATTTAGTTGAAAGAAGGTTATAGTTGCTGAATCATAATTCAAATTAAAGCAGTGTTTATCGTCGAAAAGGTAAACATTGACGAAGGAAATATTCACGGGCCAATTGTGATTTACCAAGTAAGTGACGCCATATATATAGGGCAATTCCATGATAACGGACTAACATTCTAGTGTTATTTTAACACAAATACAAACCCACTAAGGAAAGATTTTTAATTTTGACAGAAAATGGCACTTATATAAATATTTGAAGGGTACATGATTCTTATTCTGGGTATTAGAATTTGTTGCCATTTAATTAGAGTGCACAATTTGGTTATAAAGTCAAGGTAACGGACTAACTGAAAAAGAACATATTTCTTTTGTTCATTCAAAAATTTTAAAAGTCCGTGAATTATATAATGTAAAATAAATAAATGATGTATAGAATGAAAGAGTAAGTGGTAATGGACAAACAAAATCATAGTAATGGACTAACATACAGTAGGTATAAAAAAAAAGTCTCCATACGGAAGTCAAAGTTGCAAATAAATTAGCATAATTTCTAATCTTTTGCTTCATATCACCAGTAACTACTGAAATATGTTTCATTTGATTCTTTAAAATAATTTTATAGTAAATGCCTGTTTTTACAAAATGCAGCAAGTATTTAAATTGAAATATTTAGGAAATGTTGCTAACTGCCATACAAAAAATGTTTCAGTATGCAATATGAAAATTAATTCTGAAGTCTTCCACAACAGATTTGCAGTAAATATTTAAAATATGAAGTGTACGCAAGTGCCTTGAAGACATGATAGCAGCAATTGTTTAATTTTACCTCGTAGCTGATCGTCTTAAAATGGAGTTTCGAAACCTAGTTGTCAGTTGGCGATTCAGTTATGAAATTATGGATTATCTATGAAAAAAATTGGAAATCTTTTATATGTTGAAGCCTATAGTACAATATATTATTAAAAGACACCATGAGCTTCAAACTTTTGAGGATAGAGATCGATCCGGAAGATCTTCAAAGCTAAAAAGCTTGCTTAAAAGAAATATCCTATAATAAGGTTCAAGATAATCCGCAAATAAGTGCACCTCAAGTCGCACATGGCTTAAAAATTGACAAAAAAACATTGAAAAGAATTCTCAAGAGACAATTTTTGTGCATTTGTTACAAGATTTTGTGTTTAAATTTCAAGATACACTTACCAATCCCTACTTCCTTCTACAAAATATACATTGCTGACACCAGCAGCCCATATACACCACCACACCATAATGCCTCCTCCACTGTGTTTGACAGTTCCACATAAATTCTAAATTAACATTTGTTGATTTGGTTTTATCCAGACCATAACTCGATTATCTGACCCTTGGATATTAAATTTTAATTCATCATTAAAAAGAACTGATTCACAAAAAGATAACTGATAACTTGCATGCTTTTTTGCAAACTCAAGGCGCTTTTTTCTGTTACAGGTACTTATTTAAGGATTCTTACGGGCTGAAAGTTCATTCAGACCCGCTATTTTTATAATATTTCTCGCCGTTTGAGATGTCCCTTCAATATTTTTATAAATTTTTATCCCATGTGCGACTTAAGCAATATCTCCAAAGTATTTCAATTTAAATACTTGCTGCGTTTTGTAAAAACCGACATTTATTTTAAACTTATTTTAAAGAACCAAATTAAACATAATTTCAATAGTTATTGAAGATATGAAGCAAAGGAGTAGAAATTATGTTAATTTATTTGTAACTTTGGCTTCCGTACTGAGACTTTTTTTACCCACGGTATGTGTCTACAATCAAATAAATCTGGTGACCAAGCACAGAACATAAACTTAAGCATTTAAATATAATTGAATATATAAACATATTGAAATAGCTTGTTTTTTGTTTTTTTACATTGTGATGCCATAAAAAATATGGTAATTGTTTTTTGAGGTTGTACATTATTATGTCTTGTGTGCTATTAAACAAGGCATAATTTTACCTCTTCTTCTGTTATCCGATAAGCGTACTGCAGCTTAGTCAAGACATCATCTCTATAGTTTAATTCAAACATATATCTTATTTCCTTTTTGAATTTATCTTAGCAATCATCATATTTTGGTAAGAGTGCCTTGCTGGTTATCCGAGCTACATGTGAAGCTGTAATGACCGAAGATGAAAATTCACTATTCAAAATGTTTCATCTTGTGTTAATGATCATCAATTCAAAGTGTATGACTTTTTCTAAGCTTTAGGATCAGACCTACTTAAGTGTAATATTACTCTTAAGTAAGGTTATTTGTAAAACCTGAGATATAAAATATCTATAGTTTTGTGTTTAATAGCATTCTTTCCTGGTTTCATATGGCTGTTATGACGCTGGTACAACATTTTATCATATAAATGATCTGTTATCCAAAAAGTCAGTCAACTAATTTTTACTATTTTGTAGTCAATAGGTCCTTGCCATATTTGAAAGAAAGTTTCTCAAAAGCACCTTTGGGGAGAATTTAGTTGATGGTTCATGGAGAAGACAAACCAACACTGATCTGACATGGAACAAGAGCCTGCTAAACCAGATGGGTGAAGCAAGACTTTCCTGGTCAATGACGTAGAGCTGAAGACGATTATGATAGTCAACAGGTAAATTACTCTTTTGATAGCAAAACTAGTTTTCTGGCTAAAATTTTTTAAATGAAAAATGCCATTATTGTTCATGTAGTTTTACTCATTTTATAATTTTTGCGCAGGAAAAGTGTGCATAAAAATTACTTATGGTTCAAATATATTTGAGTCATAAGCTTCAATTCCATTGACTATCCATGCACAATATTAATTTTTAACTAAAAATATGTCAATTTAAATTCTTTATAGTTTTGAAATTACTATATATGTATATATATAGGTATGTATATATATGCATATAGATATATGTATGTATATATATACATAACAAAAGGAAAAAAATGAAATTACAAATGTAAAATCAAAAACATCAAAGCTATAGAAATACAACAAATTACCAGTACATATGCTAATAGGTTAAAAAGTTGCCCCATGGTACAATTCCAAATTTCTGCCGTTTTTCATTTGATTTTGTTTGTATATATATATATATGTATGTATACCTCAAAATATTTACGTAATCCATGAAGCAAGAATCCATGGTGAAGTATGGCTGCTGTCAACATTTTGCAATACTAATTGAACATAACAGCATTAATTTCTTTCAAATTTCAAGAAATTGTAGTCTTCAGATATATCTTCTATGAAATGTAATTGATTTAGAAGAAATACAATAATGCCACTAAGGAAAAAGTTAAGCCTGAGGATATTTTTTTTAGCTTCTGAATTCTCTAATTGACCATATATGTTATGCGTGTGTTATTGTCTATGTATGAAAGTGAAATTAGTTTTTCTATATAAAGACTGGAGTACTTACTTTAAGCAAAGTTTGAAACAACATATCATAGAGGTTAAATTGTGAAATAATTAGTTATAACAGTTGTCTAGTTATTCTGTGATATAACTAGTTTTTGTATAAAATTCCTAATGATAGACAATTAGATAGTAAAATAAAAGCACGCTATAATTTTTTATTTTATCTTTTGTTGCAAAACTCTAAAAGTAACAAAAGGTATAGCAGGCATCTTCTTCGAACAGTCGTTTGAAGCCCCTCAAATTACCTTATTATTTTAAAATCACTTACTGTTGCCAAATTTATTGCTTTTAATAATAGTGTTCTCAAATATCAATTTTGGGGAATTAGAGGTCCCAAATGGTTGTTGGACGTAACAACTTTCAGTAACAAGTCAATTTTTTTAGCAATAATTAAAAATGGACAAATATTTTTTGTCACTAATTAGGAAGTACTAGTCTGATAAAACCTCTGTTATCAGAGTGAGTCATAGATAGACATAAATATCAGCATTAGGTATTGTATTCTTTTACTAAGAGATGTATTGAACCTTGATTCGAAAGGCAGAACTTGGCATGGCTTGGATATCTGGTCATGTAGTGATAAGTTGTATCTTGTGAATCCATTATTCAGTTCAATGGAACTTTTTTAATATATAAGTTATATTTTTTAAGAAATAATGGAGGGAAATGTTTAAAATTAAAAACTGTTTTAAAACCATATTTTTTTTTTTTTTTTTTTTGTACTTTTAAGTCTCACAGGTGAAAAGAGGATCATTTCCAGCTCGAGTTAACATATTTCCTACTGCATATTCATTAAAAACCAAAAAAAATAAAAATTGTCAAACAGATAGCAATATGTGCAATTGTAAATAAACTATTTGTTGGACGCAGAGGTGTGTTAGCTTTTTAATTGGTATACCATTTATCAGTTTTAGTTTTGCAAAGGTAAGGTAAAAAGGATTTAAAAGAAAAAAAAAATCAGAAAGTAGTAAGTCATACTATTCCAAATAAATTTGTTAGTAATTAATGGATTACAGTGATGAAAGCTGTAAATAATCACTTGTAACAATATCAGAATTGAGTATAATTATCAATTATTTATGTTGGCATTACACATTTTAATTACTATTATAACCTTGTTACGAATATTTAAAGTTGGCACAGAATTTCTGTTTTTATTTTTATGAACTAGCATTCTGTGCTATAATTGCATTAGATTTTTAAAATTGCATTGTGAGTGGCAATTTTAAAAATGGTGTATTTTAAACTGAAATTTAAGAATAACCTATTTTTAATTTTCTAGGTCCAAAGCCTACACCTAATGCTCTGAAACATGGAGAAAGAATACTACATTGAAGGAAGTGGCATAATTCCTGACAGTCAGATTGACAGATACCTTGCCGAAAAGAAAAAACATTCTGCAATATTTAGTGTAACAAAGAATATGTTTGCTTTGTGTTCAATAAAATAAACTTATTACCTTATGTTTTTACTCTTATTTTAATTGCATATTTCCATTTATATTTTTCTTTTATGCTAAACTTATAAAGGGGAAGATTTGCACAAAATGGCAAAACAACATTGTAATCAGTTTAAAAGAAAAATTGAGATGCATGAGATACATTACATTGTGCTTTAATAGATTTAGTCATGTTTTGTCTTATTTTTAAGGTATATATTTAGCTGAGAAATCTATTGGAATGGATAAATTCTCTTGGTTAAAGGCTAATTAGGTAGTTAACTGTTTCATTGGTTTTTAATATAGGAGACTAGTTTTTACTTCCCAAAGTCTTGTTGAAGACGAACAAATATTTTCTAATGCTATGATTCTTTAATTTATTATACCATTAAGTTCATGTATATTAAGTTTAGAAAAGTTCATACTTATAGAAAATATTCAAATATTTTCTAACACTATGATTATACCATTAAGGCCAGTCATTAAAGTAATGACTGGCCTTGATAGTATAAATTATATTACCATAGTATTAGAAAATATTTGACGTAAAGAAAAGATACTGAGCCTCTTCATAGTGAGAGTAGGTACTTGAAACAGATATAGGTAGTTGATAAAAAAAATTAATTGTGAATTTTTTGTATAATTATGTTGCAGGAACAAGGCTTTTGTTGTGAAAATCACATAGATGTCGACAAAATCACTAAGATCACAATGTGACATCGCAGCGACAAAGCTTTCTTTGCGAAAATCGCATAAATCACACGGATGTCGCCAAAATCACTAAGATCACATTTAGGTCACAAAGCGATATCGCAGTGACAAAGCTTTCGTTGCGAAGATCGCATAAATCACACGGATGTCGCCAAAATCACTAAGATCACATTTAGGTCACAAAGCGATATTGCAGTGACAAAGCTTTCGTTGCGAAGATCGCATAAATCACACGGATGTCGCCAAAATCACTAAGATCACATTTAGGTCACAAAGCGATATCGCAGTGACAAAGCTTTCGTTGCGAAGATCGCATAAATCACACGGAGGTCGCCAAAATCACTAAGATCACATTTAGGTCACAAAGCGATATCGCAGTGACAAAGCTTTCGTTGCGAAGATCGCATAAATCACACGGATGTCGCCAAAATCACTAAGATCACATTTAGGTCACAAAGCGATATCGCAGTGACAAAGCTTTCGTTGCAAAGATCGCATAAATCACATGGAGATCGCCAAAATCACTAAGATCACATACAGATCACAATGTGACATCGCAGTGACAAAGCTTTCGTTGCGAAAATCGCATAAATCACACGGATGTCGCCAAAATCACTAAGATCACATTTAGGTCACAAAGCGATATCGCAGTGACAAAGCTTTCGTTGCGAAAATCGCATAAATCACATGGATGTCGCCAAAATCACTAAGATCACATTTAGGTCACAAAGCGATATCGCAGTGACAAAGCTTTCGTTGCGAAGATCGCATAAATCACACGGATGTCGCCAAAATCACTAAGATCACATTTAGGTCACAAAGCGATATCGCAGCGACAAAGCTTTCGTTGCGAAGATCGCATAAATCACACGGATGTCGCCAAAATCACTAAGATCACATTTAGGTCACAAAGCGATATCGCAGCGACAAAGCTTTCGTTGCGAAGATCGCATAAATCACACGGATGTCGCCAAAATCACTAAGATCACATTTAGGTCACAAAGCGATATCGCAGCGACAAAGCTTTCGTTGCGAAGATCGCATAAATCACACGGATGTCGCCAAAATCACTAAGATCACATTTAGGTCACAAAGCGATATCGCAGTGACAAAGTTTTCGTTGCGAAGATCGCATAAATCACACGGATGTGGCCAAAATCACTAAGATCACATTTAGGTCACAAAGCGATATCGCAGCGACAAAGCTTTCGTTGCGAAGATCGCATAAATCACACGGATGTCGCCAAAATCACTAAGATCACATTTAGGTCACAAAGCGATATCGCAGCGACAAAGCTTTCGTTGCGAAGATCGCATAAATCACACGGATGTTGCCAAAATCACTAAGATCACATTTAGGTCACAAAGCGATATCGCAGCGACAAAGTTTTCGTTGCGAAGATCGCATAAATCACACGGATGTCGCCAAAATCACTAAGATCACATACAGATCACAATGCGATATCGCAAAAATCGCAAATTCGTCCCCAATGTCACAATGTGACGAAAAGCGATATCGCAGCGATATCACAAAGTTACGTCGCAAAACCCCCTCTAAAACGGACATTGGACGACTATGTGACCCCTGTGTGATATCGCCGTGACATCGCGTGATCTCTATGCGATATCGCTTTTCGTCACATACTCGTCACATGGTTATTAGGGTAGTTTCAAAACTTGCTTGAATACATTTTCATCCACAGCGAGTCTATCTGGTAAGTTTCAGTCCAATTGGATGAAGTGTGATGTCATCCGAAGCGACGATAGTTGCTTGTGTAAAAGCATTCTTTTATAATAGTGTCAGTGCCCAAAACTTGATATAATACATTCTTAGCGAAAATGAATCTGTCTATCAAATTTCAGCGCGATTGGATGACGGTAAGTGGATTTATTAGCATTCAGAAACGATAATAGAAGCCTGTGTTAAAGCGATCTTTTTGAGTGTCTGTGACAGCCCCCAAAACTTGATACAATGGATTGGAATCTATATCAAATCAATCTGCAAAGTTTCATTTCGACTGGATGACAGAACGGGTGCTAATAAAAAAAAATCATTAGAAGTGACAATGTAGTGTCTGCAATAGCGGTCTTTTAGTGACAGCCCCCAAAACTTAATACAATGCATTGTCATCGATAACGAATCTATGTGACCAATTTCACCCGATTGGTTGGTTGTTTCGCTCAACGACCTATTTTTATGCACAATAACGGCTAATCAGCCCAGGATTTACAGCTTAACGTGGATTCTGAACCACAACGAACATCCATGGCAAAACCCGGATTCAAACCCGGCCTTTGGCATGAGTGGCCAGAGCGCTAACCACACCGCCATCAGGTTGGTCAGCCTGATTGGATGACGGTAAGAGGGTTAATCAGCCATTCGCAGATTTGTAGGTCACACACACACACAAAATCGAAATTTATATGAACAATTTTAAAAAAGGTAATAATTTGTAAGTAACTGTCAGAAC
Source organism: Linyphia triangularis (assembly GCA_963978545.1). NCBI lineage: Eukaryota > Metazoa > Arthropoda > Arachnida > Araneae > Linyphiidae > Linyphia > Linyphia triangularis. The sequence continues at coordinate 57,068 of CAXBTE010000131.1, read as the reverse complement.
AAATGAAATACAATCATTTGATATAAGTTGAAACATATTGTGACTTACCATAATTTCCAAATTTGCACCTGCATATTACATCTTATTATTTGTTTTTCAACCTTCTCGTATATTATACTTGTATGGTCAAATCGCTATTCTCAGAAAAAAAATTTAATGATTTTTAGAAGAATTTTGTTTATCGATACAAAAGTATCATCAAGTCAATAACGCCACTGCTTATAAAGCAATGTTAAACAGTAAACAAGCCCATTTTATAATTGTTTTAGAATAATAAAAGCTACAAAAATAATACTAACTCAACACAGATTCTCCCGCAAAACAACTTCCCAAACAAATTGAGAGAAGGGGGGGGGGGGGGGACAGAAGAAGTTCTCTTTGACAAAGAGAAAAATTATATTGTATAAAACAGCGGTTTCTAACCTTTTTAGTTGTTCGGATCAACTATCTATATTTGAAAAAAATATACTGTACACGAAAAATTAAATTATATTTTTTTATAAAGTGAGGAACTTTATTGCACTTGCCTGTTACAACAATTAGAAAACTAAAAAACAAGTGACCAAAGTTTTAAAAAAAAAATCATCGAAATTTTTGACATTGTTTATCCCCCGTCAATGAGAGAGTCAATATCTAGATTAAAACTTAGCCATGCTGTTTAATTCACGCATTATTCACTATCGATGTTATTCACTCGTTACAACATCGAAAAATACAATCGAGTGGCTCGATTGTTTCCATCTTAAACCCTGAAGCTCCGATAATATTTATCTCGGCGATTCTCTACCAGCGTCCAGGGCTGCCAACTCTCAGATAGCCTGAATCGCCAACAGCCTATTAAAAAATCGCCAAAAATCGCCAGATCTCAAAATCAAGAAAATCGCCAAAATATAGCCAAAAATCGCCAAATGAGAAAATAATTCGCCAAAAAAACTAATTATCTTAGAAATAAGATGTGTTTATCAATAGTATTGCCTTTCCAGCCAAGCCAATTGGCGGATAAATACCTGGTTTTTTCAACGTTGGAGGGTAATTTGAAAATGAGGATATCTGCGGGGTTTTTTTTCCCCCCCAAAAAAGAATGTATTTTTTTTGCTACGGAGAGGTCATTTTTTCGAGTAATCTGATAAGTTCAAGGCATGGATTAAATAAACAAGGGTCATTACTATACGAGTAGGCGACAAAACACAAGATCAATTTATTTTATCCCCTACCCGGTAGTGTTCGTCACTGTGGTGTTCGTTTCAAATTTCAATTAGTTTGCAGCCGTTTTTAGGGTTTCCTATCCCTCCCTATTGACCCCCAGGAGTTCTCTTACAAAGAAACCTCGGCGCCTACTTGACAAATAATTAGATCGACTTGGCGGGCAAACTTAACGTAACCAAATGGTTGTGGAGAATCTCGTTTTAGGGCAGTTTAGCTTCTAGCCTCCAGCCTTCTTCTTTCCTTTTTTTTTTTTGTCTCGCATGCAGAACCAAATCGCGGCGAACAGAACAAAGGACCAAGGGGTACCCTGTTGTGTTTGTTAAAATACTAGTCGCACTGTCGGCGTGGGGGGGGGATGAAAAGTGCAGTGTCATTTCCTTTCCCTTTTGTTCCAATCTTGAGCCGAAACCGATTCTGGTTTGGCTTTTTTCCTTTCCATTTCTATCTATTAACTGTTAACTGGGCTGGGATTTAGGAAAGTTAAGCTGAAGACACACAGGAACAAATTCCACCCTCCTTAAGATTTCATTTCTCCCCTTTCGACATTTATCAAAAGGAGGCTTGTATCCGCGCCGTGCCCGGCCTTTTAGTGAGGCCTGTGTGTCACCAGTTTAGGCTGCCACGTATTATTCATTACGTAAAAAAAAATTTCGTTGCTTTCGAAATAATATTGGAAATTTTTCTTGGATATTCATAGGTTATTTGCTTACGCTTGTCATTTAAAACTTAACAATAAGAATAATAAAAGATTGCAAATTATTATTTACTTTCAATTTGATTTTGTTCAAGGGAAGAAACAGTATAAATAGAAGAAAATACAACGAACCTGGAAATGATGAAGAAAATGGTAGATAAAAATGTAAATAGTACAGCTTTAACCACAATTATTTCTAAAAAGAGTTAATTAACTTTAGAGAGAAATGAAAAAAAAATATTGACATAGTTAACATGACTGATTACAATGCTTTAATTGGATATAAAAATAAGAATTTATGTTTTTGAATAAGAATTATTTGATTAGTTTTCTTAATAATCTTATGAGTTTGGAAATTTTAATTTGTTAAAAATTTTAAACTTGTTTTTTTAACAGTTCAGATTCTTACTACATCAATAATCGGACATCTGTCACAATCCCTGTCGTGTCTACTTATATTTTGAAAATTGAGATCACCACAGAACTCCTTCACGCTATGGAAAATTTTGAAACAATATTTCATATTTTCTTAGTTACACGAACAGTTTTGCATTTCAATAATTTTATGCTTTTACATGGAACTAGATAAATTTATTTTTATGAATTTCAATGATCCATTTGTTAAAACAGGGAATAAAAGTATTGGATTCGGTAAAAAAAAAAAAAAAAAATCGATTTTTGCTTTTCTTCATGTTTTGGGATGTGCTCTGAGTTAAAAAAAAGTGGTCTAGAACAATGTCGGTGTACGTCCGTAGACCTAGTAAGCATAACTCCCGAACAGATTGATCTACGATATTCTATTTTGGGTCGCACTCATCAAATAAGCATTTTACCTTGTTTGTAAAAGTATTACTTTCCCCACTAGTTGCATAAACAACTATTTCCTATGACATTTTTTTTTCAATTGGATCGGCTTAAATTAGAACTTCTCAATAGTCAAAAACTTCTCAAATCTATTGTATCTCTTTGTTAATGTATTAGATTTTGCTGTGAAAAATATGTGATACATTTTTGTAAATTATTTGAGAATTTCCGATTAGTTTGGTATGTGAACGAAACAAGTAACTTAAAATGAATGACTGGTGTTTGATCTAACATTTTAATTTTTAGTCTTTATTTTTGATGTCGACATTTTCAATTTTTTTAATTTTTTTTTATTAAACTTTTATCATTTTAAATAAGATACTCATTTCATAATACATGCTAAAAAGTTTTTAAAGTTGTTTCATTGACTTTGACTTCTGGGCAAAAAATTAATTATTATAACTATATTATAAGAAGTCAATGGATTTTCGGGGAATCGGTTGACTTCTTATAATAGTTACAATAATTAATCAATTTTTTTTTTCTTTTTGTCGCGTTCCATGTGCCACCTACGTGGGAAGACTAGCTTCTTCCTCTCGTTTTTTATTTCTGGGAACACCTTTAGATTATTAGATACGAATCAAGTTTCTTAATAAGTAAAAATCCTTTGCACGAAATAAGAAAACAATTTGTGATTAGTTGAAACGCACTTCGAATTCTTCCACCTCTTTTTATTTTACACTACAACACTTAGATTAAGTTCAATTGGATTACAGTAAATGAGTTAATTAGTTCCTCCAAGTCAAATAGAAACGTGTGTAAAAGAGGCCATTTAGTGACAGCCCTAAAACTTGATAGAATGCATTGCTATCGATATCGAAATCTATCTGCTAAGTTTCAGCTCGAATGGATAAAGCTAGGCAAGTGGATTAATTTGTCGTTATCATTTTCTCAGATTCGTACGCCACACACAAAAGCAAACAAAATCGAAGTTAGGATTTAGAAATACAACATACAAAATTCAAAGAAAATTGTTTCCCCAATGAAAATAAAATTAAAAAATAGGCCATATTCTAAATGAACAACCGAATTCTTAAAATAGATATCAATTAAGTACCATATTTAATGCCTAATAATCTACAAACAGCAAAGTATTTAAAATTAAATGGTTGAGAACAAAACAGGAACAAAAAGTAAGCCAAAGTATTTTAATGATAGTGCAATAAATGTATCTTCTAACCAATCCTCAATAATTCAAGACAACAGGTGCCTGCATTCACCAGACAGTTACAAGGAAGGTTGACTAAGTCTGCTTTAAGCAAAACAAAAAAAATATATATATATAAAAAAATAGCAAATATCCAGAAAATCACTGGAAAATCCGAAAATCGCCAAAAAAAGGTGGAAATTCGCCAGAATAATTTTTTTAAATCGCCAAAAAATCGCCAATCGCCAAACCCTCAAAACCTATCGCCAAACGCCTTCAAAAATCGCCAAATTGGCGAAAAATCGCCAAACCTGGCAGCGCTGCCAGCGTCCACGGCCCAGTACCACGCTACTCGCGGTCCGTGCGGTAGGAACCGCTGGTAGAGAAAATCAACTAAGCTTGGCGCAGTTGGGAGTTTGGCGTCGAAAAGGGCTTAGTTGCTTGGCGAAAACGGCGATAAACCTGCTTCATAGGTACAACCGGTTTCGAATTGTCTTCCAGCTTGCTCAGACCTCCTTCTCTTCCAGTGTTGCCAATTGGCGGGTAATTACCCGCAAACCGGGTATTTTAAAGGTTGGCGGGTATTTTGGAGGGTAATTTGAAAATGAGGGTATTTGCGGGGTTTTTTAAAAAAAGGGTGCATTTTTTTTTTTACTATGGAAGAAGTATTTTTTCGGGTAATCTGATAATGTGAAGCTTGTTTTGAAGAGACAAAATTCATTACAACACCAGCAGGCGACGAAACACGAGATCAATTCAATTTACCCCCTACCCAGCAGTAATCGTTTCAGTTAGGTTACATCCAATTTTTACGGTTTCCTGACCCTCTTTATTTACCCTCGGGAGTTTTTTCACAAAGAGACTTCGGCGCCGAATCTTGATAATCAATACTTGAACAGATAATTAGGTCGATTGGCGGGCCAAAACTTAACGTTACTGAAAAGGTTAGGGCGTTAGGGGGTAACTTTAGCTCGGATATCCCTTTAGGCCAGTTTGGCTTCTGGCCACCAGCCCCTCACTCTTTTCTTTCTTTGTATCGCATGCAAAATTCGACGATGACGAACAGGACAAAGAACCAAGGGAGGGTAATAGGTTGTACACCTGTTTCTTTTGTTAAAATACTGGTCACGTCGTGGGGGGGGGGGGGGAGAAAAGCGTAGTGTCAATTCCTTTCCCTTATTCCGATCTCAAGTTCGGCTTTTTTCCTTTCGATTTTTATCGATTAATTGGGCTAACTTTCCAAATAAAATTGGAAATTCTTCCTTAGATATTCTTTGGTTATTTGCTAACACTTGTCATTTAAAACTTAACAAAATGAACAATAAATAACTGCAAATAATGATTTATTTTCAATTTAATTTTGTTGACTTACAGAGAATATCAAAAAAAAAATTATCATCTTGTTTTATTCATAAAATTTTTGTAGGATTAAATGTACTATTTCATTATTGTGTACAGATATATAGCCAAGAAAATTATCTAAACATGCATCTACACATTATTTGTTGCTTTCCAAAAAATATTGAAATTTTTTCTTAGATATCCTGTTAATGGTTATTTGCTTACGCTTGTCATTTAAGCTTAACTACATGAATGATAAAAGACTGCAAATTATTTTTTACTTTCAAACTGATTTTGTTTAAAGGAAGCAGTACAAATAGAAGAAATGCAACAGTTTTGGTTGGTTGGTTTATACGCTCAACGACCTATTTTTATGCACAATGACGGCTAATCAGGCCGGAACCAACAGCTTCACGTGGATTACGAACCACAACGAACATCATGCTTAATCCGGAATTCGAACCCCGCAACTTTTGACATGCATGACCAGAGCGCTAACCACACAGCCATCAGATGAAAAACTAACCAATCTGGAAATGATGTTGAAAATGGTAGATAAATATAAAAATAATACAACTTTAACAGCAAGATTATTATTTTTAAAAAGAGTTGTAACTTAAGAGTGCAAGAAAAATACATATTGAAGTTTAAAATGCTTTAATAACTTGATTCGGAAGCGAACATTATTTCCTTTTATTATTTCAGTAACGACTTAAGAAGCAAGATGGAATTGAGCCGACCAAACAGTATAGTGGTTAGCGTGCTAGCTTCTAGACTGCGAGGTTGCGGGTTCGAGTCCCGTGTCAGGCATGGGTGTTTGTAAATGTATGTTGGCTTGTCTAATGACGAATGTTTCGGCGCATTATAGCCCTCGTGTTGCTGACTGCGCCAGATAATCTGAAAACAGCCAACCATGATGGAATTGAATAATTTCTTTCGCACATCACATATATTCACCGAATTCTGTTTCATATTAACCCTTTGCACTCCAGGCCTTTTTCGCACGGAGGAATCAGCAACTCGAGACATTTTAGGTTCGGCTGGTGTTTATGGATTTGCTTCATAGAAACAACACAGTCATTGGCCTTGCATCGAATTTCCTCATCACACCTAATGGTCCTCTCGTGGTTTGGCATCCAATCGTGTGGCGCCTGAGAGGCACCACTGGAGTGCAAAGAGTTAAATAGTTTCAATAAAAACCGAAAACTATGCAAGTTTATTATTGAATAAATTTACAGAGCTAACAGAATACGAATTAAAATTAACAAATATTTTAATAAAATAACATATTTTGAAGATTTTCTGAATTTTATTTTGCTACAATTCGACTTATAATAAATACATGAAACGTGAATATTAAAGAAATTGCTATTGGCGCATTTGATTTAAAGTAAGCTTTAGTTTCTTTTTGTTTTGTTTTTTATTCAAACATATCCAAATATTATTTCATTAATGACAATTAATTTACGTTTAAAGTAATAACTAGTTAATTAATAATTAACGTCAATTATTAAATTAATAATTAACCCTAAAAACAATTAAAAATTATTAAATTAATAATTAACCCTAAAAACAATTACAAATTATTAAATTAATAATTAACCCTAAAAACAATTAAAAATTATTAAATTAATAACTAATATTATTACTTTAATAAGAAACATATTATATTCTTGAAATATTTCATGCTAATTAATCTCACTAGGTGGCGCCACTATAAAATTTTGCTTTGCGGGTATTTGAGGGTATTTTTGTATGAGTTGGAGGGTAATTTGTAAATTTCTGTCTGGCAATCTCTTCTAACCTCCTTGGGTTTAGTTGGTTATCGACAAGGAGATTCGAACTTTCTTAACGAAGGTAGAAGCTGGATCAGTTTCGGTTTATTTCGTTTAAGCTGGTGTTTCCCCCCTCCCTTCCCACTGAAAATATTTTGTTTTGAGTTTGGACTTATAAATTTGTAGGGTTTCCGAATGTTTTGATTTGGTGCGGAAATTATTACATTAGTTTGTTATTGCTTTTTTCTTAATTTTATTGATTTGCACGAGTTTTGAGAATTGGTTCCAATAAAATATAGTTGTTTTTATTTTTATCATTTGAATTTATATACACAAACTTCTTCAGCCTTTAGATAATAAATTACTACGATAATACTGCTAATTCTATATTTTTAAATCTTGTAACTAAAACTGAATTCTTTATTGTGTTGAAACTAACGTAAAGATAGTGGAAATTTTTGTACGCAAATTATTTCTGTACAGATCGAGCACATTATATCGGATACTGATTCCAAGTTTGCTTTTATATTTACTAACCTGGAACAAATTTTAATATGTTTGCTGCCTCCTTTAAACAAGCTGCTACTCAATTAATGTTGAGTTACATTTAATTCTTTAAATTTATTTCAATTTTGTAAACACTGAAGATTTGAAAATGTCTTAAAATCTTAAATGTAGATAAAAATGCATTTATTAGACAAAACTTTCAGATTAAATTTTTATAATGTTATATTAGATCCATTTAATACAGGTTCTGGTTTTTAGCATAATTTAATTTGTATTAAAGTTGTAGGACATGATTTGTGTGGAATTTGAATGCAATTAATTTCATGAAAATATCCATTTTCCAACACAGCTAACACTTTTTTATTATTACTTCTATGTAATTGATCATGAGCATAGCCAGAATATTTTTCAAGAGTGGATGTGTATAATTATGTGCAAAGAAAATATTAGAATATTTATTCAACATACATGTGTTTATTAATCGTAAGTAATTTACAACTCTATGCATATAATAAACACTATAAAGTCATAAATAATAATTACAATTATTAAATGTTGTGGTGGAATGGTATACAGAACGAATAAGGTAAAGAAAAAATATTGAGAGTTCTCTGTTTTATAATGAAGTAAAAGAATAATTTTATGAAAGATTTTATCGCTAGTCATCTGGCTACATGCCTGCTATTAATTCGAGTTTTTTTTTTTTTTTTTATACAAATTGCGATTAATAAATGCTTGAAATAATTTTTATTGTACTGTATGTATACACAGCTATATGTATTTAAAGATTTTTTGTTTTGCAATTGTATTGACTGTTTCAAAACAGTTGATTGATCAGATTAGAAATTGCCTCGCTCAATAGTTTAAGGCTTTTGTATTGAAACATTGTCAGGTAATTATTTCTGTGAAAAGGGGATACTTTCAGATAAGTCTATGAAGGGGAAACTTTCCTATGTTTGAGTTTCGATTTGGTTGATGTTTTACGGTGCAAGGGCTTCACTAAGGCCATTCTGCGTGTTTCCAATTTGAGATAACCTGGAAAACTCCCACCAAACAGTCTTGCAAACAATATGGATTGGTTGGTTTATACAATCAACCTATTTTTACGCTCAATGATGGCTAATTAGGCCAAGGCTTACAGCTTAAAGTGGATTCAGAACCATAACGAACATTCATGCTTAATCCGGGGTTCGAATCCAGCAACTTTAGCATGCAAGGCCAGAGCGTTAACCACACAGCCATCAGGTGGGCCAACAGACTATTTGATGCAATTGCTGCTGTGTTTCAAAAGAAAATGGGCGGATTAATGTTAACAAAATATAATAGCAAATATTTCAAAGAATAAATATGGCAATATACATTTGAATCAAATGGAAATGTATGAAAAATAGTTTAAATTAAGCTATGCAGATCATAATTTTAACTTTTTGAAAATGTTTTTTTTTTTTTTTTGACAGTGAACAAGCGCATGCTATGAATGAAAATGCCCATGCTATGTCAACATGCGATACATAAGACAAAATAATTGTTTGTGATATCAAATTTTATTTTAGACAGCATTTAGTATGATAAACAATTTAAAATTTTCTGCAAAAGTCTGTTTTAAATAAATAACGTCCATGTTGGAAAATGATGATTTAAAAAGGCAATTATGTACGCTATTAGTAGGTGTAAAAGAAAAAAAATACTGTTTAAATTACATTAACTGCAAAGCAACTCAGGTTTTGTCCGTCAATGTAAAATCTTAAAATAGTTAATTTGTAAATAACTATCATAATGAGTTATATAGAACAATTCTAAATTAATATTAAAAAAACCAACTTGAAATACAAATACCATTATTGTTAGCATTAGTGGATTCAGCGATTGCTCACTCCATTTTACATGGACTGCTCATGTTTTAACATGCGCTGCTCTTAGACTTTGGATAAAATCAATCAAGATTTAACAAATCTGCACTGAATATTTTTTTAATATAAATGTTCTCATCCCAAAAAATGGAGATGAAAAAGCCGAGGACAAAGAAAGACACCAAATCAAATTATAGTTTCAAAATGTTTAAATGTATTTGTTGTTAGATCTGTCTATCATATTTAACTTGAATCAAATAGTTGTAGACATCTCAAATTTATTGTCGTAAATTCACAAGTAACCAACCATTATGTCGCCTTTATGTTATTGAGATTTTTTACCTCTTTGTAACATATTCTGTATAATCAAAGTTAAGTTATCCCATGGGTATGGTAGTATAACTTAAGAGCTACAAAATTTACATAAGTTATTCAACAGCCCCCCCTCAGTAAAACTCTGTATCTGCCCTTCATTGTTAGAAATACTAGTATAAGCAAAATATTGCACTTTTGCTCGTTACCATTTGTGAATAAGAAGGCCAAGTAGTAAATATGAAATTTTAGAACAATTTTTTAAGCTTTAAAATACACTTTTTACATGCTTCTACAGTCTTTAATTAAACATGCCGATTCGGAAAAAAGGCAGATTGTAATTAAAATGTACAATTTACTAGAAAAAAATTAAGATTTTTAAAAATCTGGATAAGATTTAAGTACTAAATTATTGGTTAAAAAAATACAATCTGCTTTCAGAAAATTACAAAAGACTTGGATTACTAATGGCCAATTGTAACTATGTGATACAAAATTAAAAAACTCCTTTGCAAATGTTTATTGCAACTCCATAAATGTCAATTGTAGATGGTATATTGAAATAACTTATAACCCAATTGAATTTTAAGGTTCCAGTTTATAAATTCAAAATGAAAATCAAAGTTTTCTTTTAATTTTTTAATTATTGAAATTATGGTACTTTTCCACTAAAGAGGGCCGTTGGCAATATCCAAGTACGGTACACATTCTTTCATTTTTGAGTAACAAGTGAACTGCCTATGGTTGCCATAATTTGGCGCAGTTATATGTAAACAATTCTTGGTGCAGAATCCGTGCTGTACTTGGATATTGCCAACGGCCCCCTTTAACAGAAAAGTAACAACATTACATTTATCTTCCTCATACAAATTTAAATTTACTAATTATTTGTTATTCATGCATGGTAACAATTCTAGCACTATATAAGCTTGTTTGTGGATTCATGGGAAATAGTTGTCTTCGGTATCCGGGAAATATCATTTCTGGGCAAGATATCGATAGTCTTCAAAAAAAATTTGGGTGTGAGCCCCCCCCCCCCCCCCTTAAATTTTATTTTTCAGCCAAGCAGAGGTATTTTACAGTGTAAATTACAACATATTATTAAAGGCTGAAAAGCACAATCCAAGGCGTGACAATAAAAAAAAGCCCTTCTATGCAGCCAAGAATTTTTTCGAGGCGAACAATTAAAAAGATACGTACTAATGCAACTGACATTGGTGAAGTTGTCACTTTGTTTACCTTGATTTAAGGCATGGTTTTAAGTGGCAGGCTAGCAAAATGTTTTTTAGTGTTTTGTACAGAATGTCCACACACTATTATAGAAGTGTTTTGCCTCCAAAAGATCACTATTCAGGTGTCCTCGCTCTTTGAAAAATCATAATTAATATCATCATCACCTTGAATCATCACCTTGAATATTAGAATAAAACACATAAGCTGTATAGGACCCCATTGTTGACTTTTTTTCCCTTTGCGACTAAAATTAAGCGTCAAGGCAAAGATGTTGACAGTGGAGTATGTAACTTGCATAATATAAGAGATTGAAAGTGCAATGTAAACAAAATAAATTACAGTTTAGCAATTAGCAACAATAATATTAAAAATTGGAAGTAGAGTACAAACAAAATTCTTAAAAAAGGTAAATGCAGCTTAGATTAAATAATATTGGTATTCTTCTATTAGAAGTGTACCAGATAAAAATTGCCTAATTGTGTGATAATTCATCCAAACAAACAACCATAAAGGGATACCCAGAAATTGAAAAAACACCAACACCGCCAATTCAACTCATAAAAAATCCCCAATGGGGTCCTATACTGCTATAGAAGTACTAATAAATATTACAAACAGAAATTTTAATATGCTAAAGACCATTTAAATTTTTTTTATTTTTTTATTTTTATTTTATCCCTTTCTGATTATTACTGCATAGCAAAATCATTTCCAAACTTTTTAAAGTGAAATATTTCATGTCTTTTGAGCTCAGTTTAATTGAAATCATCTTTCTTTTATGGTAGCAATATGGTTTCAACATTCATTTTAATATCTTATTTTTATTTGTGTTCATCATTCAATGCAGTAACACATATTTTAGCTTATTCACACTAAATCATCAATAGTGCATAAACTTAACAAGTTTTGAATTTAGTTCTAAATACAATTTTTTTATTTATATGATGTTAAAACAGTTTGATATATTCTAAAAAGTAATCAGTACATCGTAATAGGTGATATTTATATGCAAAAAATAGTATTTTAATTTATATAAATTAAATAATCTTCATGCGAATTATGTATTTGAACATGAGGCAGTCAAAAAAAAGAATAATTCCTTCATTTTTTCGGTAAAAGTGCACTTTTGCACATTTAAAACTCGCTTCCAAAAATCATGACAAATGTAAGCAAATAGCAGACGACGATCTTCTTAACTGGACGTTCGTAAAATACACCGATAACTGACTTAACGATTTAAACCGGTTCCAGTTTAGTCAGATTTCGTAACCAAAAAAAATTACATTTACGAACGCACCCAGTGAGTGTTGCACGGGAGAAAAGTTGTCCTCCAAGTTATCTGACTTAAACGAGGAAATGGGGGGAGGGGGGGGGGGCAGAGGTAGGCAGGTGTGAATCGTCCTCAACTTCCGTTGCTCTCCGTATTTGAACAGCCGTCGGGTATCGCGGCTCCATCGATATAGATAAACAACTGGATAGACTGCTGCGATGGCAACGCAGGGCGAAAAAAGCGCCGGCAGAAATATTTGCTTTCCTTCCAATGGTGGGACGATTTAATGAATCATGGTTAATTACTGTGTTGCATATAATTGCAACAACAGCGCAAATCGGAAAAATATAAACAATAGTTTTCACCGGCAAATAAAAAATAGTCATTCAAATATGTTAATGCATTTTTTTTTTTTCATTATTTTTGAAAAATATCTAAAATGACCCTTCTAACACTGATCGCTCGTGGTTAATGATTGATATCTTATAAGGCAACTCCCCCCCCATATCATAAATAATGTATTTTAAATTCAGAACAAATAGAATATTATTATCTAGAATAAAACACTTAATTTATATTTATTTAATCCTTGTTTTTATTCGTTTTCAAGCGCATTTGACAAAGAAATGGGAAAAGAAAGGGAAATTAAAACTCTACTTGTTCACTCATTTAATATTTAAAATAATTACTATGTTTATTTGTAACTGGATAATTTGTTTTAAATATGTTTTATTTAATCTATGTTTTTATACGTTTTCATGAACATTAAGTAATTGTATTAGAAAAAAAAAGGGATTGAATGGAAATCGAAACAATAACTCAAAATACTAGTGTTCTGTTCTAAATTTATTTAATAGTAAAACTGCTGACTGCAAACGACAAAGTTTATCAGTTTCTTTATTTTTACTTATTTATTTTAAAAACTAAGTCTTTTTTTACTGTTTGCTTTAATTCGAAGTCCCACCAAACCGTCGAAAGCAATTTGTATTTCAGTTTTATTTCTGTTTAAAAATGTAACCCTTGAATTTTAGAGAGAAATTGTCTTTCCTCTTACAATCGTTTACAAATGCTTGTTCTAAATTAAAGAAGGTTTTTTTTTTTTTTTTTTTTTAATGTTTTTATTAAATTAGGAGAAAGTGAAGTGTTTATGTGTCAGGAAGACACTGGTTTCTTCATAGTTTTCTAATTACTAAATTTCATCTCTTACAATACACTTTATTATTCATTGTAAAACGCATTCGGATATTACTCTATACTTGTTTCAATGAATTGTTGTACATTAGAAGGATTTATTGAGTAAATGTTAAACTGGTTAAATTTGTTTCATTGGGAAATAATTTGGATTTAGTTTTTAAGCTAAAATGGTACCAAAAGTAATCCATTTGGTCAATTTCATTTTACAAGAAACCCAATTTTTATTAATTAATGCACGACAATTAAGATTTTTTCAAAGACACACTTCAGAATTGATGGATCAAACATATGTCTTTGAAACTTAAATTGTTGTTTGCATTACATTAGTCATAGTATAAATGAATTTGTATTTTGCAATCTTATTATTACTTATTTTCAACTGGTTTAGTGTATTTCTTAAATTATCTTTAATTTCACCTTCTAAAATAAATATATTTTTTAAAGTCTATTATCATTTGTTTACTGTATTCTCATAACTTGTAGATAATAATTTATTTTTAAAACAGTTAATTTATGTAATTTAAAATTTAAAGAATAAAATTCAAATCAATAAAGATAAATCACGTTTACAGATATCGACAGTAACTAATCTTAAATGTTTGTTCCAAATATACAAATCCTATACTTTGAATTATTTTGATATGTTTTATTTATTGGTTAAACTATTTTCTTCAAATATGTTTTATTCTTATTTTTTTTTGCTTGGTAAATATCAAAATATCAAAAGTAGCACGAATATACCATAAAGATAGAAGAAAATCCACATCGGTAATACAAATTCCTTCATCCTTAAGAGAGTGAGTGCACACTAGGGTAGTCATTATGTGGGGTACAAAAATGATATTTAATCTGATTTTAACTTTTAACCCCTCATTTTCCCTCCTTTTGACCTATCGTGACAGTGTGCCAAATTTCTTTCAGATAAATTAAGATTAACCCGTGCCGCAACGAGAGCCTGAAATTATTAAAAAGAGGACACAATTTTTAATTTTTTGAAAAAATGAAATTTCTTCACATTCTTGGCAAAATTGAAAGCACATAATTGGCAAAATTGAACGCACATAATTGGCAAAATTGAACGCACATAATTGGCAAAATTGAACAAAAATAGTCCAAACTTTTTATTCCCTTAGAAAATATAGATGCAAAATATTGATACCTTTTAACAAATAAAGGTTATATAACGTTCTTTCAACAAAAATTTGGTGTTTTAGAGATATTTTTGCGCATATTAGCATACTGTGAGTAATTTCTTACACGAATATATTTTTAAATTTATGTTTGACATGTTTATAAGAAACGTTTGCTTTCCAAAAAGGGTTGATACATTACAAAATCCCATTTAATTTAATTAAAAAGATTCAAACTTTTGGCTGATACAAACGACAATTATCATATCTAAAATGATAAAATTATTAAAGAACAATCATATGATGTAGATTTTTTTTATTTATCAAAATACTTTTTTGTATTTTATTTATAGATTAAAACTTACAAATATTTGTCTCACTTTTAAATAATTTTCTTTGTTACAATTAGATATCTTATTTTGAAATAATAAAGTAATGTGTTTCACAAATAATATATTTTAAAATATTACAGATAAAAAATAAGGACTGCCTCTAAGCTCAATTGAGTTGGCTATGGTTTAGAAAAATCCTCTACTCTAAACCAATATAGAATAAGGTGATTTTAATCAGAGATAACTCTCTAAAATTATTGGTGCATATGAAAAAACTCATCACATATGAGGTTTTCTTTCATTTTCCTATAATCTATCTGAGCTTTGAAAGTGAAATGAATTATTTTACAACGTGAGGGAAAATATCACACAGCATGATCTCCTTGTGGTTTGTGACTTTATTTGGTTATATTTTTTAGTTAACTTTGATACTTAAAAATATTACACACAATTCAAAGAGTTCCCCAAAATCCTTTTAGAGTTATTTTGCTTTGCTCTTGTTCAATCTAAAAATTATACGAGTTTCTTCAATATCTTTGTTGATGGAAGCTTCGTGTAAATACGTTTTCACATTTTTGAAAATTCTTCTTATAGATATCGTTCTATTTTTCTCCAGTGTTTAAATGATAAATGTCTGGACTGCTTGTGACTTGAGCTAGTTCATTTTTAAGCAAACACAACTTATGCAATGACTCTACAACCGAAATGCATCATTTATTTTCCAGCTAGTTGTTCCATGTGAACAGCTATCAGTCAGTAATAAACGCTATGGGAGCTCCAAAATATTAGGCACTCTCGTGCAACTAATTTGAATAAGACTTTCACCAATAGTCAGCATCACCTCTAGTTTGATGTAAATCAAGACTGATAAAAGCTGTTGATAAACATGTAATTTGTTGCCTGTTACTTGTTGATGAACTTTACTAACTGAATAAATATCAACAGCATTACTTCTTAAACGACGCACCATATTTTAAACAAAGAATAACAACTTAATATTGAAATCTACACTGACTTAAAAGTGGGATGTCGAGATATACTAGATTTCTGCCACTCTCCATCACGCCGCAAAAGAAGGTAATCCCCTTAATACCCCTTTTTGAGTAGATTTATGCCATTCTGCAATAATTTCTTAGTATTTGACTGGTGACCGTGTTTATATAACATGCAAGTGAATTTATCAGCGACACAACGCATCAATACAGTAAAATGCGGCTTTATAATGCGAATTTCAAGCTCATTGCTGCATGCGTAAATCACTTTTAATTAAAAAAAAAATGGCCGCAATAATATTGATTGCCAAAGGGAAAAAATTGGGCGTTAAAAATAAAGGAATTTCAAAGTTAAAAAACATTACCCTCTGCGCAGTACAGTAAAATGATGAGAACTTGAAGCTCGTTGCGGCACAGATAAATCACTTTTAGTTTTAAAAATATTGGCCATAATAATGTTTTTATAGCCAAAGGAAAGAAACTAGGGGTGAGAAAATAGAAATTTGAAAGTCGAAAAATAAAGACCACCCTAGTGCGCACAAATTTAAAAAAAAATAAAATATTATTATTGTTTTTGAATTTTCTAAATTATAATTATTTCTAAATCCAGAACCACTTTCATTTTTATTCTAGCCATTAGAAAATAATTTTTATTTATTTATTTAAATATTGCTTCCTATGCATTTAATATAAGTTCATTTTTAAATAAATCTTTGTTTTCTCAAAATAGGTTATTTATCCAAAAGGATCATTTTGTTGAAAATAGCTCGTTCATTTATCTGAAAACTTTGCAAATATAATAACCATAGATGGTATTAAAAATTTTAACCCATGAACTTATGCATAAAACTATGAGGACAATTTTAGCCGAATATGATTTTTTTTTTAATTATAGTGTTTTTAAGAAAAGTACGTATACTCATAGAAGTTATTTACAAAAGAATTAATTTTAAAATCATTTTGATACGGAATCATTTCCGAGTACCTACCCCCTTAAGTTATTGCATTTTAAATAATTTAGGGTTGAAATTTCTTTTCAAATTTTAACCTTAAACAAACGAAATATTTGAAAAATATATTTGTTAAAGGAACAAACGTAAAAACTTATGATGAAGTTATATATTGTACACACATCTATGATGTTATAGATATGAAAATACGAATGAATTCTTCATTAACGCTTTTATAGTATCGCTAATATTTCACAAAAAATATTTTTGAAAAGGACACAATTATTTGATTTATTCCTGATGTTTAGAAATGTCCCTTGGAATTTGTAAAAAAAGTTGTAATTATTAAATGAAATATTTAATAAATTGAGCTTGTACTGTTTACTTAATCAGAAATAGTGCAACATATATATTTCTTCAATTTTTTTGTTAAAAAAAGAAAAAAAAAAGTGGGAAATAAACTTAAAAACTTGAGCTAAAAAGTAACATTGTTTTTCTCCAACAAATTTTATCTCGTTTTATTCAAGTGCTATAGATTAGTTACAATATTCAATTATAAATAAACATAACCTGTATTAAATACTAAAGTATCAATTGTAATCAATTCACATTTCAAAAGAGTGATTCATCACACAATTAAAGATAATCAATTTACACTATATCATTTTAAAGATTAACTTATTTTTATGTATTAAATATATGGCCTTTTACCAAAAAGAGATAACTTGTTATTGCCTTATTATACAGAGCCACTAGAGTGGCTAACGCGCGCGTTCGCGTTAGACGCCCGTGCTAGCGACTGCAGTGGCGCATCCACGCGTTTGCAGTGGCCAGGCCTAGCGTCCGTGTTTGTTATGATTTCGTTCCCCTTTCTGTATTCAAAATGTTTTCGTCAAGTGAGGATGATGAATTGCGCATGCTTATCTTATTAAGAAAGAATAGAACTTTAAGAGTGCGTCCCTTCTTATCAAGAAGGCCTTCAAAATGTTTACTTCATACTCTGCATGACGATTTAAGAGAAGGCGACAACAAGTTTTTTTTCTGTGTAAATGATTTTAATTTGTATGTTATAATTTTTTAGATGTTACTTGACTTACTACAATCACATTACTTACTGTAACTGTAACGCGTCAAAGTTGTCCATTAGTTGGAATAATAAGTTAATATTGTCAGTTATTTTTTTCTAAGAGTATTGGTGTACTTAGCAGTTGAGTAAATTAATTAAAAAAAACTTACGACAGTCTTTTGTCAAACTTATATAATTAATATACACTGATTTGAAATTAAACGAAATTTATCCATTTTGTAGAAAATTCATGGAAATTGATCCCCACACCACACTATTTATGTAGTAGAAGCACTTATTGGAACTGCACAACATACATGCATTAGCGACACGGGGCCATGAGTGCCGGCTGAATTATTTTCACGGGATTGTAAATGACCTCTAAAAGGAATGCAAGGTGGTTATTTTTTTTATTTTTTACTTTCAATTACCCATATGTAATACATAGGATAATAAAAGTGTAGTGTTCGCAGAAAAAAAAAAAAAGAAAAAAAAAAAAATCGATTTTTTTTTTTTTTTTTTTTTTTTTTTTTTTTTTTGTATTCCTCCACGTTTTGGAACATACTGATATCAAAAAAGTGATCTGGAAAAAATGTCTGTCTGTGTGTACGTGGTTAGCATAAACTCTCGAAAAATTGGCTTACGGTGTTCAAATTTGGTGTGAGGGTTGGTGATGGTTCAAGGACCTACCATTAAGGTTTGCAACAAAATCGCGCATGCGCATAAGGTAGCAAAAAAATCAAGTTTTTCAATGATTGCTAAAGAACCGCTCTAACGATTTTGTTCAAAATCTCAGTGGTAATGCCTCTTAATGTGTTCTAAACCTTTCCACATCCGAAATTTCATTAAAAATGCTTTAATGGCTTAAAAAGTTGAAAAACGAATACCTTCAACATAAAATTCTCTTTCCCTGAGCATAGCTCATCGACGATCGTTGTTTCTCCTCTGAGCAGTTTCACTTATAAGAAAGGATAACATAAGAATTATAGAAATAAATATCACTGGAATGGGTATTTTTTTTTTTTTTTTTATAAAGATGCGTATAAGAATTATCGCAAAAAAAAAAATATCACCAAACTGGCCATATTTTCTCAATAAATGATAAAAATGGTAAATGACACAAATCCACATCAGTAATATAGTGTAATTGAAAGTTGTACGATGTGCCACTCCCCTAGTTTTTTGCTTTAACTTTGATTTTTCAGTTGGATGTCTAAATGAAATTTTAATTAATCGTTTTGTATTAAATTTCTGTTCGGTTGAATATTTTAAAACCTATAGCATACTTTTATTTTCAGTTAATCGTACCACTTTTCTCCACATCATTTTAAAATTTCGAAAACCAGGGGGGGTGCACTCTTTTGCACCTCCTTGGCGACGCCCATGAATACGGTTTTTCCCCTTTCTTTCCTTGCAAATTGCTTATTATGCCTTATATTATTTTAATTATCTTTTTATTTTCGCATTACATTCCCCATTTATTATGTCAATATTAAATGCAAAACATTTTTTCCTCAACTTGTTGCATTTTTCGTCAAATATCTTATACTAAACAAAAATAAATTTGTTTTTTATTAAGAAACTAAACTTCAATTAATCATTTGCACGTTTAGTAAAAATGGAACATGATTATTGGAAAACGTGGTATGTGTGACGCACAAACGGGAAAAATTATACTTGATAATTCGCCTGTTTTAAAAAATCATCATTCCATATTAAAACAAAAAGTCACAATGATATATTTCTGACTCAAGCAGAAGCAGAAGTTGATTCCACAAAATAAAAATGTGTGGTACCGAATGATTTTCCGTTTCCTTCAAACAAAAATATGCTATCAATGTGCCATGCATTTTTATATTTAATTTCATTTAGCAGCTGTCACCGACTTGCTTACAAACAGGATTTTTGAATAATATTTGACGATTTCAATTATCTTGAAATTATCTATTTTTATAATTATGTTCGCAGGCCATCAAAGTAGGTTGAGGGAAAGTGTAGGTGAGGACTCTTTCTCTCCCCCTACATTGATGAACTGTAGACTTCTAATATAGAATTTCCAATTCGTCAAACCCAGTTTGAACAGCCTTCCAATATTTTCAATACAGTTGTTCTACACATTTCTTTATGTCCCATTTTTAGTTTTTTCATTCAATTCGGTTTCCTTCTGAATCGGAATAAAAAAGAATGCAATAAAATTTCGGAAATTTCGACTCTTCAACTTTCTATAACTTTAAGACCTAGACTCTTCCCTCCCTCCACCTCGCTGGCGTCGGTCCTGCATATGTGCAATACTTATATGCAATGCACATGTGCAAAACCTATTTGCAATACATCATGTTATACAAATGTGCAATACGCAAGTGCAAATACATGCAATATTATATAAAAACAATAGCCTCTATAAAAGATTTTTTCTACAACTTAATGCAACATTTCAATTTATATCCTCAACAGCTATACAGCCCAATAATATTACCAAGAGAAAAATAATCATCGCATACAATTGTTTCTTACTAAATTTCGACAATCGATTGTCTTATTTAGCATGAAACAATCGATAGTTTGCCCTTTTTCGATACTATCGATTTTTCACTCGATTGTTCATCTGAACAATCGTTTGAACTATAGATATCAAAATAATCAATGTTCAAGGAACACTTGACACAGGGCCTGACCATGACAAGTTGGGACCCAAGGCCGGGACACTTTCAGGAGCCTCTTTTTCAAAAGCGAGATTTTTTGGAAATTTGCTTAACAAAAAGTCAAATGGAGTAATATTAAAAATAGAAAAAGTTGATAAAGTAAGGTTAATATTGTATTCTAATTTTTTTTTTATCACAAATAAAGAAACAAATTTCAAACAATCAAATTTATAGATCAAAAGAGAAAAACTTTGTTATATATAGCATTGCATTTCACTATCACAATGTATATTAATATACATGACAACATCTGCAGCATTATTCACAATTTCAGAGTGAATATTCGAAGAGTTCGAAAAGCTGATCTCACAATAAATTCGTCAAGACTTTCTTTAAATTTTGTTTTCTCTATCTCTCAAGAAGTCTTGTTTTTAAATTCTTTATATTAACTTCGATTTTGTGTGTTAGTTTGTTTTCAATGAAAGCTGAATTTGCGGCTGTCTAATCAACCCCCTTACCATCATCCAATCAGGTTTAAACTTGGCAGATAGGTTCGATGTCGATGACAATGCATTCTATCAAATTTTGAGGTTGTTACTGTCACTCAAAGGTCGCTTTTACGGAATACTAATTAACCAACTTGGCGTCATCCAATCGCATTAAAATAACATTGAACCATTCATTGTTGAAACTCTTTTTTGTTGGCAATTTTTTTTTTTTTTAATAAATAAATAATAAAATTACTTTAAGCAGTATAAAAAATTATATTTCTATGTGAGAGCACAAATTCACGTCCTTTTTTAATAAAAAAAAATTTTAAACGTAGTTTGCCACTCATTTTGCTGATACAAATGCTTTTGATATCGACGCTGTGTTAATGAATACAAAAATTGACAATGCATATCCGATTTTTTAAGAACTGTATTTTTATGAGTTATATTATTTAAGATTCGAAATGAGGGTTTAATTTATTTGATTAAATACACTCTGGGATACTAAACACACTTCAAGGTTCATACAAAATGATTTTTATGTAAAAATTCTTTTATACAGATGATAAAGGATATTCACATAACTTTTGTGAAATAAAAGTTACAGGTTTACAGGTAATTTCGGGGCCCCCTAAAATATTGGGCCCAAGGGTCAGGTCTTGTGGGCTTAGTCGATAATCAGGGTCTGACTAGATAACTGGGTCAAGGCAAGTCTATAAACAAATTTAATAAGCGGTGACTGCAGTGGACAGCTCATGCCACAGACGCGACCACAAGCCACTGCTGTGGTTCTGTATAATAAGCTCCATAGGATATAATGGTCAGCAACGTGCGCGTTAGAAGCTAACGCGCGCTTTCGCCACTCGAGTGGCTCTCTATAATAAGGCCCTTAGGTGTCTCTCTGAAAGAAGGGAGAGGGGGGGGGGGGTACTTATTAGGGAAACCAGTTTAAATGTTATTTACTGTCACTTTCAAAAGTTATTTTTCTGTCATTTTAGTGTTCTTTGTTAAACTCTACACTAAAAACCTTTCCTGGAAAAAGTATTATCATAAATTGTATTTGCAACCTTAATGCAAAAAGCTTCATTGAAATAAAAAACTGTATTTCTAGAGATTTTACTTCAAGATAAATGCCCGAATGCTGTTTTTTTCTGAATCATTATTCATACATTCCAGAGAGATGTAAATTCAAAAAGAAATTTTGTCTTATTTGCTACTAAAAATAAAACGCATAGAATAACAATAAATTGTTCACAAGACTAAGAAAAATCTAATAAAAAGTCCTTTAATATAAACTTCTAACTTACACAGAAATATTTTGTTTGAGGAACGTGTTTTCATTTGGATGTCTTTAAACTATAGCTCAAAGAGTACATTGCGTTAAAGAATAATACACTGCCTCTCCCTTCATTGGCGTGTCTAATTACTATATCGGAAACGTATTAGTCCAAATAAGGAACGTAGATGTTAACTGCTGTCTGGAGAATATTAGTTTGTTGATTAATGTATTTTACATTAAAATATTGAAATATAAATGCATTGAAGATCAGTGTAGTTGTATTATTATTGATGAAATTTTGTTAAAATTCAATTCGTTGTGACCCAATACATTTCCACATATTCTCCGTGTATAAGGTGGTTAGGGGGGAGTCATAACTGCTTGAATGATATAAATATAAAAAAATATACAAAAAACAACTGACTCTTGAGTTCTGACAAAAAAATTACTTTCATTTACAAGCTAGCAAGTTATGCAGACTTGCAGGGGAAAGATATAAGTAAAATCTCCCACCTCTCCCACTGGAAAAAAAATGGAAGTTGTAAAAAAAAAAAAAGTTAAATGGTCAGCCAGAAAAAGTAATTCAATCTAATATTTCTCACAAACTCTTTTATACACTAACCAGAGAGAAAAGAGAATGAAAGGATCTTTAAATTAACGAGGTTTTTAAAGCGGTAACTTTATGTGAAGTCAATGGTGTAGGGAGATGGGGAAAATTAAACGTTGAAAAAACAGAAAACTTCTACAAATTGATTGTAATACGAAGTCAGTTTTACAATTGTACATTAGAAGATTTCTGTAGATATGTGCTTCATCTTTGGAAAAGCATTCATTTTATTTTTATATAATGAATGGGAAGTTAAAGGAAGTTAAAGTTATTTTCAAAATGTGCAGCAGTATTTTTTTAATTTGTAGATGAGAAACATTTTTACACTAAATTTACTTGTTGATATTTTTTATGGAAATTATAGCTTTGAAAGTGACTGTTGAAATTAGATATGCCTCTAGCATCTTCTGCAAATATTTAAAAAATGTATTTAATGTACATGGAGTTTGGTGAAAAAGTAAATTATCAATTTTAAATGATAATGTTGCATCTAAAAAAGGTTGTATGCTCCTTAAAACTACAAAAAAAAGAAGGAAAAAAAAAAGATATAAAAAGAAGGTGGCTGTTTTAAAGTATTTAGCATTTAATTAATGTATTTTTCATTATGTAAAAGAGGTAATATTCAAAAACTTATAACACTCAAAGACAAGTAACCAATACGGTACTTTTCAATCTGTAACGAAACTGAACAATATAAATAAAAATACAGGATATGAGAAAACACGCACACTCATTAGATGCAATCGATTTAAATTCTACTTTCTAAATAGGAAACCCGTAGGATTGGAACCGAGAGCCTTTTACATCATGTGAAGCATCTAAATGAGATACTATTCAAAGTTCAATCAATCTTTGCAGTTGAAAGTTAGTCTAGATCAGATTGTCCACATTTATCCAGTAGTTTAAGAAAGGTAGAAAGATGCCAGTTGTGTCTAATCAACAGCAATAACTAGATGGCAATGATTCAACAGAGCTCTCCCCTTCCCTTATTGTTAAAACAATCCGTGTCACTCTTTTGTCGGTCGTGTCATCCTACTTCAGTGACATTCTGAAACTACGACCTTTAAACTTTCGATCGATTCAATATATTATAGACAAGTGTACAAATATTTTTTATTTATTTTAGAAATTTCGAAAATGATTTATAGAAATGGAAAAAGCATAGTATAACTCTATCTTCCCATCTTACAGATTCGGTTGGTTGTATTCAGATTATCTGGCGCCGTCAGCAACACAAGGGCTATAATGCGCCGAAACATTCGTCATTAGACAAGCCAACATACATTTACAAACACCCATGCCAACACGGGACTCGAACCCGCAACCTCGTGGTCTAGAAACTAGCACGCTAACCACTATACCGTTTGGTTGGCCTTACACATTCGGATTTTACGATGTTTGGGCGAAGTAGAGTCCTACTTGAATTCTTTCAGGATAAAATACCCCAAACGACAAACCATTGTGAATGCTATTCTTAGGAAATCTTTGTCGGAATAATTTTTATGAGGGAAAGGATTAAAATAACTAAGTGATAAAACATGGAAACCATTTCGTATCGTCTTTAGATTTAGAAAAAACATGATAATTAAAAGAGAAAGTTATTGGTATGCAACTAGAAATACAATCGGCTTTTTCTCTGTCCTACAAAGTATTCAGACAATTTTCGTATTTATTATATCAATTACAAATACTTATCAATAATAATAAAAAAAACACGTTATTTTTTTAACTAACCTACTAACCGCCAAGGAGAAGATCTTAGAGTATCCGCCATTCTTTAAAATGCAATGATTGTTTTAGACAAAAGTACACACACATTTATTTTTATATCGATTTAAAATTGAAATTGCATTTCTAATTTCTTAATTCATTTGACAAACAAATTGTTACTAACAACTTTTCTGCGTGTACAAGCAGATTTCAAGCATTTTGGAGAACTCTGATCATGTATAATGATTTAAATACATTTGAAAGAAAACCACTATGTCGGAGTAACAGGTTTTTATCTTTAAATTTCATCAAAACGTTGATGAAATTAAAGATATTTAAGTTTAGATGCATTTTATGTGCATTTTAGTCTAGAGACCAAAGGATTTCTATTAATATGTTGTATCTATCTACTTAAATTACATTTGGAAAATCGTAACATAACAATTTACTTCTCTGTGATATTATTTGGCATCTGAACTTTTCTAGTTCCAAGTTTCAGTAATTTTTTTCAAGGAGTGGCTTGGCGTTTTTTTTTTCTCTTAGTCATCTCAAAAGTAGAGATATTATATTTAAAGCAAAATATATATTTTTAAAACACATAAATACATTTTTGATAATGAAGCATTCGTAAAAATAAAACTTACCGTTGGGAAGCGTCGAACGAATTCGAAGACTTCGCTCTATCGACTGGCAAACCGCTTCAGACTTTTTTAGTAGTAGGGTGACATAATCAATAGCCTACTCTGATTGGGTAACAAGCCTTTCTATGTGCTATTCCATCAGACCCTGAGCAGACAGGCAAAACGGTTTTCTTCCGCTCTGAATACCCATGGCGCTGCAATCATGTTAAGAGTCAAACGATAGGTTCATTTTTTTCATTGATGGCCTGGCTACTACTGTCTATACTAGGTATTTGTCGCAAAGTTAAATAACCGCAAAAAGCATTTCCAATGCAGAGTCATTCTTTATGCCTAGGATCAAATGATTCTACGGACACAAACACAATTTGGAACGATTCTCTTCATTTTAATCGAAACTACAAACAACGCTTTTAGATTTCTATCCACGATTTCACCACATCGTGCCCATTTTTTTCAAAATTGAGGTTGTTCCACCATCTGCAAGATTATACCAGACTGTTTAATCATGCGAAGTTCTCTGGCAAATAAACATTATGGTACGTGAGATTTTGGGGATTTTAGATTGGGGTATCCGTGTAAGGACGACCAGAGTTCAAGCACCTTCTAGTAAAAACGATTATAGTCCAGACCAAATTTTTACTATATTTATTTGTGTATCAAAAAAAAAAAAAAAATCAAAATTTGTAATCTGTTAAGTAAGCCAATGTTCTTTGTTTTCATACCAAAGTTTTTCATTTTCCTCTGATGCAAGCCCTGAGACCAGAAACTTCAAATTCTCCCCCGTTTACATTTTTTGATGGATGTTTATTTAATTCAGAAGTAGATACTTATCCTAATTATGATGCTAATTCGAGGAGAAATAAATGAAATAAGGGGGATTTATATGTTACCGAATCAATTCCTTATTCGTAATATATATTTAAATGATCCTAACATTTAATAAATAATAACAATATGCTAATGTGATAAATTTTTGAATTTCTAAAAGCAATAAAATACCAAACCAATAAGACACTAAAAATGTCCCCGTTTCAAACGAAATTCTCCTCCTTGACTGTTTAATGTTGATCAAGAATGCAAAAGGCTCTTCGCTACCGTCCATCTTGATTCTCCCCCCTAATGTTAAGTCTATGGGAAAATCTCTATATGCCTATTCGTAAAATAGAAAGAAGTTATACGAATATTTTTATACGGTTTGTTTTGTTGGATCGACGTAACTTCTATCCGTGTTTTGCTATGTTGTTTTTGGCCTAAAATGTTGTTAAGTTTATTAAAATATCAATTGTTTACTTTAACATCATATTAAAAAAAGTTGAAAAGAGTTATTGAAAATATAACATTGCAATGACAAAGATTAAACTTTTTTCTATCCAGATCATATTTTAAAATTATTTTCGTGTTTCTTAAACAGTCAAAATTAGAGAAACATTCAAGCTATATTTTGAAAAAAAACCTCTTCGCAAGAAGACACACCTCCATAGGGGGACATAGATATTTCCCCCCCTCAAGAGCGAGGAGGGTCAAGTGATTTATTATCTTGGCTGGACCTGTTTTGCTGTATAAAGCGGTTCTTTATAAGCGGTCGTTAAGATGGTCTTATCCAAGCGGTCTTTAGCGTTAATTCCAGAAAACGTGCTTTACTGATGTATTTGAAGTTGCATCAAGGCGCGTTCTCAGGGGGGGGGGGGGGAAGGAAGTTTCACTGTCATAATCCACATAAAACCCCCGACATCCCGATGTTTTCTGACGAATGAATTACAAACACTAAAAGTAATCATAAATAATTTCAAAAAAATACTTTTTTAATTTACCATCATTCCGATAGGGTTAGCTTACGGTATCGCATTTAAACAAATAAAACACTTGTAACTCTCATTACATCAAAAAATCGTCATACTTTATTTTTTATCTACTTAGATTTAATATAAACTACATATTCAGGGTTATTCAGACTTCCTTCCTGGGTTTCGAAGCAAGGACTGGACTTATCGGCAGGAACTGGACTATCGCATTGATGCATGCCGTGTGACCAAGGGTCCTCACATAGAACACCTGTAAGCTATGTAAATAAAACTTGCATTGTTTCTGTATTCTTTCAAATGTTCTTATTTTCTGTATTAGTCTTAGTTTTTTTTACTATAGTGCTTCGAAACCTAGGAGGGAATTCTGAATAACCGTTTATATATATAAAAAAAGGAAATGTTTAAAATATATAGATGTTTTCCAAATGTAATTATAACATTTCAGTGCTACATGGCCTTTGTATTTCAAGCACCATAAATATGTAATAAAATCAGTCTGATATGATATTAGTGTATGTCCGTTTGCCTAAATATACTGCACCTTCTCTAAGTGAATATAAACAAACAAAATTTTTTGATTAAACTATATATAATCTAGATAATATTATTATACGTTTTCTAAGTAATATGTAGTCTCATGTTGAGGTATTTAATATAACTCGAATACTGGACTAGTTGCATATATAGGTGGCAGATTAAAAAACTGAAAAAATATTATGATATGGGACAAATATGGGATGTTTTAAAATCGTATTTGTAGAGAAATACAGCAGCAAATTAATTGTTTACTTGAAAACCCCTCCCACAGAAATTTTCTGGTTGTGCCCCTGTTTAATGTAACATAATGATAAGTAAAGTAGCACAGATGTAAAATAAAATGCAAAATGTACATGGGTCATATGCAATAGAGTACCATTATTGTACAGTTATACAGTTTTATCCATATTAAAAGTTACGCAACTCAAAGAGATATGAACTCCCCTGTCATCAGTGTTTACTTCCAGGGGCGGACTTGGAGGTCAATCAAGGAGGATGCGATTATGACCTTGAGTGTTTACAGTGGTGGTGATAGTTTGTGAACTTGGGGGACAGGGGGGAGGGTTATCATCAATTAGTATGATACTACTAGTGTTCAATGAAAGATAAAAATTAGAGGGTTTAACTATCCTCTTTTGCGCACATATAAGAAATTACCCCGAAAATGTAATACACTTTAATTCAATTAAATTATAAATATTTAGTATTTATTATTAGATGAAAAATATTTAAGAGCACAAAAAAAATATCCCATGCAGATCAGGTGAAGTGTAAAAAGTTCAACAACCCTGAAAATTCAACTTTTTTATACAAGTTAATTTACCAATATATTCAACATCACAAATCATTTAATGCAGAAAAAGGCGGCAAATCTTTTAACAACTTTAGACAACACTGCAGGTACGTAAAGCTCTATATTTATAAGGTTTTACTAATTTCCAAAGTTAAATAATGCTTTTCAACTCGGTTTGACATCGCATTAGTAAATTAAAATATAAGTTATATAAACTTGAGACTACACTATAATATTGATCATTGTATTCAAATATGGTATTATTTTCTGTTTCCATATTTTCATTTAAATGAAAATGGAGAATTTGGCGATATTTTTGGCAATAATTTTTACATGGGACTCCCCCTTCCCCCCAAAAAAAATAAATCCGCGTCTGTTTACTTCGAACAGTATTCTCATACTTAAAATGAGAATTTTTATAATTTCCAATCGATTAATTGCTCGTACTACCTTCAGAACTGTTTTAAAGTTATGGAAAGTTCTTAATACATTAACACTTTCCAAAAACGCATATCGTGGAAGCGTCCCACACAGAGGAGCTGCAGGAAGGTAGGAACGATATTGTGGTAAATGCCAATTCAAGACAACGATATGGTGGGGAAAGAGTTTTGGTCTTCAGAATGCAATATGTCGGATTGCTTTGTTAACTTCACAGGAACGCAAAGATAATTAAATTCGACTTTTTTTACTGTAATTTCGATAACTTGATCTAGGCAAATCTGTAATGGTGAAATATGAGTTTTTAAATCGTATTTATTGATCCCAAAGGCGCCGCTAAACAATTTTGCTAGTGGAGGGATGGGGGAGCAGTACTATTATATATTTTGAGGCGGAAATGACATTTAAAAAAAATTAAGAGCCAGAAAACGTGTTCGTGCATGAAAGAAAGATTATGGATATATACCAATAATCACCATAGGATGAAGAAATAAGTAGACAAAAAAATCAGTGCCACGGATATTTACTAAATGAACACAACACAAACTACTTACTACACATTCTTTTAAGAAAAATTAAGTTCTCCTTTTTTCTTTGGCAAACAAACCAATGGACTTTTGTATAAATTCTTTTAGGTTTCTATCAAAATTTTTCTCCAAATTTCAGTGGCATTAAGCATACTTTTCTTTTCAGCTTCTGCCAACGTGTTCAGTGTCGGTAAATTCAAAAGGACAGCAAACAGCGTGTGACAATCCCCCCTAAAAAAACGTTTGCCACAGGGTTGAAACAGGGGACAATGCTACTATGTCTATGTCCTGCAACTATCCCCATATCTCGGGGCCACACCCGACGGGTTGGTGGAAGAGGAGGGTATCGTTGAAGTAAAATGCCCCATGTCATGCGAAAACTTATCGCCAGAAGAGTCTGTGATTTCTCGCAAGTTTACGTTTTGGAGCCTTAATAAGGAAAAAGTAATATCCGGTATAAACAGACGACACAAATACTATTTTCGAATTCAAGGACAATTACACATAACAAAACGTAATTACTGCCTGTTTGTGCTTTGGAACAGGAGAGGAATGAAGTATGAAAAGGTATTACGGGTTGATTCTTTCTGGGAAAACGAAATGAAAGAAAAATTGACTAATTTTTATTTCGATTGCATACTGCCAGAATTAATTGAGCCACGCCATACAAGATCAATGGCAATAAGGGATCCAGCTTCCATTTTAGAAGCGATGGAAAAAAGAAAAGAATCGCTTAAAAGAAAAAAATAACGCCACTGTACCATTTTCATTGCATTGTAATTATGAAAATTTTATTTATCCTTTTATTTTTTGCTTATTTTTAAATTTTTGGTATTTCTCAATAAATGTATACAATTTTCTTTTATGTTAATTTTTGTTTAATTTGGAGATCTATTTTTATAAAATTATTCATTGATATTAAAATGATATAGGTTTAAATTTATTCGTGTGATCTTTTGTGTTAAAATAATGGTTTCGTTTTGAAGTAAACTCTTGAAGTACTTTTTAGTATTGACAGTAAGCAGATTGGCTTACGATTTTTTTAAAAATAATTTTGGAAAGATATGACATAAAAAACAGTTGTAACGTGCATTGGGATTTTTTCATCTAGAAATTAATTGAATATCAACACTTTCATTGGATTTTTCGGATCTTCTAAACTGTTCCAAACAATTTACAACAGGTGGTTCCCAAAACTGTTCGTGCACTAATTTCAATTAAATACTGCATTATCCATATCAAAAATTAATATTTGAAAATAAGATTTGTTTAATAATATCTCTAATTTCATCTTAATAAAACTACATAAAATATTTTTAATGCATAGCAAAACTTTTTTTTAGAAAATCATTAAACTGTAAGTAACATATAAAATATCTCCCAAAAGTTTTCGTAAACTTAAATTTTTTCTTACATATTGGTATTTGCTGCAATATTCTAGTACATTACGAAGACTTTTAGAGCCACTTTACATACAGATCAAATTGACGTATAGAAGTCGCAATACATTTGAAGAAAAAGTTTCTCATTTAAAAAAATTATAATTCCCTATTTTTAGTGCCAGAAAAGAAAAGATACATCGTAGTTTTCAAATTTATTTGTTGTAGAATAAATAATTGCAAACATTTCAAATGTAGAACATAAGAAAATGACTAGTGACTTCACTTTTGGAAAAACAACAACATTAAGATTGTTTATTCTTCAGTTGTGAAATAATGGAGGTGAATCAAATTAAAGTTAATAAGAAGATATGAGTGTGAAACATGCTATTTCTTTCCTTTTTTTTTTTTTTTTTTTTTTTTTTAAATAATAATTGTTTACTACAATGACCAGTGTTCCCCCCCCCCCCTTCTCCTTTTTTTTTAATATATATAGAGCCGAGGTTTTTATTCGATTCATATTCTTTCAGACATTCATTATTCGAAAATTCATCATGTTCAATATTCGAAAATATGTGAAGTGTTCTTATTTAAATTATTGTGAGTATTATCAAAAGTATTTTGCTGCGTGGAATGCTACCTCGCTCTTGTTTGATTTGATTAGATAATAAACGGTAAATTTTTCCAAACCATTTCCCCCGTACAACATGTCCTTGCGCAAGTAACTAAAAACACCCCTCTCTTTTCTGGGAGCAATAGTGAAGACCCAACTTTTTCCAAGTTAATTATCGGGGGGGGGGACAACTCACTGTAACGATCAACAAAAGAAAACCATGACCCCCTTTGAATTTTGGACCCCTTTTCCCCTGCTGTCAAACTGTCAATCCCCCGGTTCTCCTCGAATCAGATTCATTACCTCGTGGAGAAAGACACGCCTTAACTGTTGCCAACAATATCTGGTTTACTCGCAGAGAAAATAACGCTAGGGTAAAGAAGCGCCTTAAAGCCTTATAAATCAATAACGGATCGGAGTGAAATCATGTTACTTCTGCAGGGTTGCAAAAGAAATAATAATAAAATCCTTGACTACTTCTCCCACTTGTAACCTCACAAATCCATTCGTAATAGTAATGAGGGGCCGACAGAAGGGACAAGGGGAAACCACTGCTTTCTAAAAATGATTTATTGGAAAAAAGTGGTAATACACAGAGACGTACTAGCCCATAGCATTGACCGATGCAATCAACTGGTCGGTCAGTATCTGCAAAAAATGGGACAGTCCGGTATAAAAGTTATTTATTTTTTCCATATGTGTTTTTGCAGTCTTTGATAGTTTCTTTTAAAGCCAATGCATTCAAATCCCAATGATTCCCACTAGAACAATAATAAAATTCATTAATAATTCAAAGTATTTATTCATCAAAAATAACTGTTTAATTATTTAAATTATTTTTGTAATAATATTACTCATTAAAATTTGATTGATAATTATATTGAAAGTTTCGGTCGGCATAAATCCAAAATCAACCTTCGATTTTATGTCTCATTCATATATGCCTCTGTATAACATTCACTAAAGAAAAAATGCAAGAAATAGTCACCAAATTCAAATTTAAGAAAAAATAATTGCACAGCTATTATCTAAATTAATTTTTTTAATTAGGAAACCCAATTTTCATTTTCAGAACTGGCTTGTGTGACTGAGCGATCACCATTCTTTAGAGAGACTAAGATTGGAGCAATCCAGTGCTACACAAGAACATTGACGAAAGAAAAAGGTTCATTTCACATTTTCTATGCCGTCACTTGTTTTGCTTCATGAACTCTTAAAAACGTTGCGATAACTTAGGCACTATTCATGTAAAAATTTAACTTGGTTATGGCCATGAGAACTTTGAGAAAAACATTCATTAGTTCACTTGTAGATGGCAGCACTACTAAATGGATTAGCAATAAAATAATTTTTACACCTTGGGCATTTTACCTTTGGGAAAACCAGTGGCGTAGCCAGGATTTTTTTTCGGGGGGGGCCGAAACAAAAATTGTAAATCATGATAAAAGAATAATTTTGGTTTGTATACTTAGTAATTTCTGAGGTGCCAACTTCAGTTTGTATACATGTGATCTCCTTAATAATCACAAGTATCCCTCTTCAACTTTTAGTAATATTCAGAAATGGTTATTTTTCTTTACACCTTAAATTAAAATGTTAATAAATAGAATACCAAATGACACTATAACAATTCAACCTGCTAATAACACCAAATATTTCTAAAATTCAGAAACAAATCCCTAAAAATTCAGGGCAATCCATAAGAATTTGCATATCTCTGTATTTTCTCACTAGCCAATTTAACAACATGGCTTTTTTAACATAAATTTTTTTTTAAAGAATTCTTGTATAAGTCCACTTTAACTTAGAGAAGAAAAAAAGAAGGGGGGGGGGGAATAGAAAAAAAAAGGGGGGGGGGGGAAACAGTGTCCAATTAAAAATAAAAATCGGGGCTTCAAATCAGACACTATAATTAACACACATGTAAGCAAATTGTTTTGTACTCTTAGTGTTAATAAAATTCAGTTGTTTCGTGGGTTAGACACAGCTGAATTACACCAAATAATATTTTATTTTAATCCTTTCTTTAAAAGTTATAGGACACAATAGTTTCATTTATAAAAATCTTGTTTTATTCATAAAGTTCTTGTTTTATGGAAATAATGATGATAAAGAGTTGAAAACAACAGGATAATGACTGATTTCTTTAAAAAACTTATTCTGTAATTACTATATGTAAAACTATAATTTAAAAATTCCCATTTCAAAATATCAATTCGACATACAAACTCATTTTACACATTGGTTTGTTGGCAATAAGTTAGCTCGTGCAAATGCTTGTCTAAACGGTATTTCTTTGTGTACTTTTCTATCAGGTAGATTATCAAAGTATTAAAATATTATTGCAATAAAAATTTCGAATATATTTTTTCAATATTTTAAAATTACTTATTACTTACTTACCATGTTCTTATACAAGTGAGTAGCAACGATTACGAATTGTAAAGCGAGAGTTGCCATGGAGACTCTGGTGTAGTTTTAAAAAGAATATCTGTAATTCTAAAAATAATAATATCTGTTCGTATTCGAAAGATTGGTTGATGTTTGTCAAAATTAATGTGTTCGTCTTAATACTGTGGAATTCTTTATTAATAGTTATCCATAACTACGAAACTTCGAACCTGATCAGCGTGAAACCGCTCTTTCTCTCTTTAGTTGATCGGGCCAGAACATAGCAATAGTTTTCGCAGATGACGTCACACTTTCAACTCCACCAGGCTTGATTCTTCCATCAAGGACTTTTCTCCCCCAAAAATACATTGCATAAAAACTCTTGCAGATAATACAAAAATTATTAGCAGCTTTATCCACCACTCTAATAATCCAATTTGAATTATTACGCTGGTGGATAAAACTACTAATAATTTTTGTACTATTTGCAAGAGTTTTTTTTAGAAATTTAATGTTTAATGATTATAAAGGAAACGATACTTATGTTAAAGTTCATTCGACCAAAAAGGAATTGGATGACAGAAATTTGGTGTTTGCAAAAAAAAAATATTTAAGTTTAAGATCCCCCCCCCCCCCCCCCCTATGCATGAAATATCCTTATCTTTTCCCCTCAGTTAAATTTCATAAATCTGCTTAGAAATTTCCTTTCGTAACTTGCTCTACAAATTGTTACAATGATTACCTAAAAATTTGTTTTTAAATTTTTAAAACTTGTTTTGGACAAGGTAAAGATCATTGAAAATCATTTCTTGATTACAAATAATGAGATTTTGGATTTTTTAATAAAAACAAAATTGAGTTTGTTCATAGATTTGATTTCGAGAATTTATTCACCAGTATACCACATGATGATTTAATTAATACTTGATATTTATTATACTTATTTTTGATAACTTTCTTAAAGACTCCGATTTAAATAAGATAGAATTGTTAGAGTTTTGCTAATTTAATAGTTTTGAAAATAATTTATTTAATGGAAACCATTTTTATAGACAAACTAAAGGAATTCCTAGGGGGAAATAGCTTTTCTAGCGACTTTTCCGATTATTATTTACTCGAAAGGAGATTTCTAGAATATAATAATATTGAAGCTTTTAGATATATTGATGACTTAATTATTTTTAATTTCAATGATCTGGAAAAAATTATAGAGATTTACCTGAATATTTGATTATATTTATCTGAAAGGATTTGCTTTAAAATAATAATAATAATTACAAGAGAGCTCAGTATCTCGATTTATATTTAGAGATAATTCATAATTCATTATATTGGGGTTTATGACAAAAGATAGGATTTTAATTTTGAAGTTATTTGTCTTTCGAATTTTAATAGCAATTTCTAGATTTTTAGAAATATTTATTATATGCAACTAAATAAAATCAAGAGTATTTGCAATGATGCTACGGACTTTAATTTGGCATTTGGAATTTTTAAGGACAATTTGAGAAAAAATGGATTTACTAAATATTTTTGAATTTTCGTCTTTTGAATTTTTTTTTTCCCCCCCCGATTCCATTCTTTGGGCGATATTGAAATCCAGTTAAATAGCCCTAACTGGTTTAAATATTTTATTATAAATTTTTTAAATTTTTCGTGGAACATAGATGGCAGTGAAGTTTTAAATGTTTTATACGAGTCAATTTTGGGAATTATGTTTTTCAATACTTAAACTCTTGGTGCTGGACTGGGTTCATCTCGAATCAACGTGGACATTAAACTTAGGAAGACAGCTATTTTGTTAAGTTTGGTTTACAAGGTACGTTTCGTTTTAGTATTTGTGAATATTTTTGACTTCTTGTCTATCCGGTTGGATGCGTAGGGGCTTGAATGTGATTGGTATATTATATCAATCGGATTTGTGAAACTCATCTTTTGAAATCCCGGTTGGATACAAGCCCCCTGACGAAGAAACTCAGTCGGGATTTCAAATATTTTTAAGATTCATATTTTATTATCTGTTTTTGGCTGTTTAAGGTCTAACTTTGTACTCTTTATTTTTATTATATTTCAAGATTGTTCATACAATAATATTTTGTAGACCCAATAAATATTTTTTATGAATTAGCAGTTTGATTGTGTAGATTTTTATGAATTAGCAATTTGATTAGCAGTAATTGAATTGTATAAGAAATAGAACAAAGTATTCAAGCCAAGTAAGTAAGGAAAAAAAAATTGTCATGTTGCATCCACAAAAGTTTGTAACTGCATTACCTATTTTTTTATTAAGATTTCTCTAATGTTAGGTTAAATAAATGTTATAATACATAATAAACTTTAGGAACAAAAGTGAAACATTAACTTTTTCATATTTGTAAAAATTATGTGTGAATTTTAGCTTTATTAAACAAGTCCAATTCCTCCCTCGGTATAGGACATTTTTCTTACTATTTTAATTTACCTATAAAAATAATATATTATTAATTACCATCATATTTATATATTTCAAGTGAGTAAAAATGTTTGAATATGTTATTCTTAATGTTTCAATGCTGTAACGGTAGAAAATAATTTAAAGGACATATTTTTGTAAAAAATGACCCATCCTTCTCTATTCTCCCCTATCTGAAATGCTACTAGCGAGAGTTGAAGTTGTGACGTCACGTAAGCTATGGTCTGGCCCGATCAACTAAAGAGGGAAAAAGAGAGGTTTCACGATGGCCCCGACCTGATCTGCTTGATGGTTTTAATTCAACAAGGTCAACGAGGGAGAGGGTTAGTCCGCCATTGAGAACGGTCGGAAAAGTTCTTCATAAGTTTGAAATAAATATCGTTAAGTTTTTAAAAGACGGCAGTTAGAGTTACAGGAAGAACGAATAAAACTTGATAAATAAAAATAATATACAATCATGATACTTGAAAAATCGAATAAAATTTTTTCACTTTTAATCATTTCGGGGGGGGGGGGGGGCAGGGCCCGGTGGGCCCCTCCCTGTCTACGCCGCTGGGGAAAACCACATATCGTGAAACAAGTCTATAATTTTGAAGATCTATAATAATAAAACAAGCCCTGTGTCTGTCTGTCTTACTTAATTGTCATAAAATTGTGAATAAATACTATTAATACATTAAATATCAATGCTAAATAGCATTTATATAAAAAATGTTAATAGAGTTTAATTAAATTATATTAAAAAAAAGAAAAGAAAAAAGTAACTTGAATATCAGAAAATAAATATAAAAAGAATTATATTTTAAAAATATATATTCTTCCCTAATTCATATTACACATTATATAAATTGTATGTTTATTTACATTCATTCAGTTAAATTAACATTAATTATAACAAATATATTGTTATTATTTAACCATGTCATCCCTAGATGGCACTACGTTAGTTTTTGTAAGTAAGTAAACCTGCTTGAAGTATTCCAAAGTTGTGATTCGACGATTAGTTCTTGCTCAGAAAGAACCGAAAGTGCGAATAGATCTCTTGTAAAAGAATCGATCATCACGAGGAGCTGTGCGAACTCTAGCAACTACCAGTAGCAGGGAGAATCAACTTGGCGTGAAACGGAGCAGCGGAAACCAGTTTTGTAAGTCAATCGCAAATCGCGCCAAGCGAACATTAATACGGAAACTCTCCTCTAGAGAAACCTACTCTTAAAATTGGAGTAGAGCTCTGAAATTTTAAGCATAAGTAGTTCTGGCCTTCTATTTGTATGCATGTCAAAATTTTAATGAGTTATTTTTTAATTATTATTATTATTATTTTTTTTTTTTTTTTTTTTTTTTTTTTGCAAAGTAAATTAAAACAGAGATACTGCTCTGAAATTTTCAACATAAGTAGCTAAAGTGCGAGGTAATTTTCCAAGGGACGCATACAGAACTCCCCTTTTCTAGTGAACATAAGGGGGGGGGGGGGAGGGGACAAGAAAGCTGAAATTTTTAGTTTCTTTCATTGATCCATTGATCATTCGGGGACCGGTCGAAATGCAAATCATTTCCGATTGAACTTTTTTTACTGCTTTTTTAATCTTTCATCTAAACCTAATAATTTAACATATTACACATGTTAATAAAGCTCATAATTTGTCTGTGACCCCAAACATAACTATTTTTATTGATAAAAACGAAAATTTCATGCCTAACTTTGAACTAGTAAAAAAATTCGACCGGAAGTGAAATCCGAGTGACTCCACAAAATCATTTGCATTGTACGCGACAATTAGTTAAATTTCTTTTGAAAATTTTGGCTAAATATTAACTGTGAATATTCTTTAATAGTAAGAAACAAACTTTCCTGCAAAAACTAGTCTTGTTTTTTGTTTATTCGGTCTTTTTAATGTGTTCCTGAATCGTTTCAGTGACGTCAACTTTTCTCACGACGAAACCATCTAACGTAAACTGATGAACTTCCACATTTTAGTGCAAAACTAGTAATTCCCACGTGAACTCGTTAATTGTGTATTTGAAAATGTGTACACATCTATCCGAAATAAAGCTGATTTGACTGCAAATCCATTTAACATAAAACACAAATAACTGTATTAAGGATATAATCTAAATAACTGATTAGGAGCATTGAAAACAAATTTAATGAACATAATAAAACTATTTTTAAATCAATAATTTTCTGTTAAAAATGGGCCAGTCCGGTATATAAGTTTTTTTTTTCTCTTTTTCTTTTTTTTTTTTCTTCTTCTTTAAACTATTTATTTATTCAATATGCTTTTTGAAGCTTTCATTTAAAGATGAATGCATTCAAATTCCAATGACTCCCGCAAGAACTATAATAAAATACATTAATAATTCAAAGTATTTAATCATCAAATTTACAGTTTAATTTTAAAATTAGTTTTGAATTAATACTACTCATAAAAATTTGATAATAATATTGAAAGTTTTGGTCGGCATAAATCCAAAATCAGCCTTCGATTTTATGTCCCATTCCTGGTTGCCTCTGTGTAACATTCACTTAAGAAAAATATAAGAAATAGTCACAAAATTAAAATTTAAGAAGAAAATAATTGTACTGCTCTTAACTAAATTTTTTAATTAGGAAACCCAATTTTCATTTTCGAAACTGGCCTGTGTGGTGTGTGCCTAAGCGATCACCCTCTCATATTCTTTAAAGAGCTCATAATTTCAGCAATCCATATCCAGTGCTACACAAGAACAGTGACGAAAGAAAAAGGTTCATTTCACATTTTCCATGCCGTCATTTGTTTTGTTTCATGAACTCTTAAGAGCGGTGCGATAACTTAGGCAATATTCATGTAAAAATTTAACTTGGCTATGGTTAAGAGAACTTGGAAAACAAACTTTCATTAGTTTACTTGTAGATGGCAGCACCACTTAATGGGAGACCAATAAAATAATTTTTACCTTGGGCAAAACAGCATTTCGTGAAACAAATCAATAATTTTGCACCCCATTTATAGAATATGTCATTCTAATCATTTTACGAAGTGGAGTCACTCGGATTTCACTTCCGGTCGAGTTTTTATACTAATTGAAAGTTAGGCATAAAATGTTTGTTTTTATCAATAAAAATAGTTATATGTGGGGTCACAGCCAAAATCATGAACTTTATAGGCATGCGCAATATGTTAGATTATTAAGCTTAGATGAAAGATTGAAATAATGGTAAAAAAAGTTAAAGCGGAAGTGATATGCATTTCGACCGGAAGTCTATCTATAACAGCTAAAACCGCAACTAACAACTTAAACTATTTATATGAAATATATACTATTAATAAAAGTTAAATTCTAGTGATTTTTTTTTATGATGAACTAAAATTAAAAAGTGATTTCCAATCGATGTTTTAGATTTATTTAATCTAGAATTAAAAATGCGCTTCTTTATATTTTATCACCTTCATTTAAAGGGTCACTATTAAAAACTCTTAATACTTCATGTTGTTACATATAATTATAAGGATGGATATGCTGGATATAAAATGGAAAATTTCAATCGAAAATGACTGAAATTCTGACCGGATATATGCTTATAAGGAACTGATACTGCCATATACCAATAAATACATGTATCACAATAATATTGTCTCAGATAGCCGGAAGATTTCATTTAATGTGTCAGAAAAGGAAAGATGATTATGCTGAGTATAAAATGGTAAATTTAAACCACATGACTGAAATTCCGATCGGAAGTCTGTTCATACGAATTTTCTTTTTCATTACAATTAGTATACGACAAAAATATAAATCTAACTAGTTACAATCCTCTCGAATATGGGCTAAGCCAGGAGATTATTTTCAAAGGGATGCACATCATTCTCCCCTTTTTTTAGAGGAGGGGGGGGGGGGGGGGATGGAGAGAGAGACATGAAAGCTGAAAATTTTATTTTTTTCATTGATTATACTTTCAGATATTTAATTGTATATTAGACTCAGATTGAATTTTTTTTAAACTGTCTAGAAATATCTTTTTTTCTCTCATTTGTATGAGTCAATCCCAATTGAAATCCACGTATGTATTTATAAGAGCAGTGCAATGGTAATTAATGACTTGCTTAAATTCTTCGAGAGTTTACATTTATGTGACGGAAAGGTTAGTATAGACAGTTTATTTTTATAACTTAAGAGACAAAATTGCATAAAATGTCATTTTAGTTGCTCTTAACATCTTTTAGCTAGAAAATAATAACATTTATCTGAAAGTGATTTACGCATTGATCGGCTACTTAGTTTTACCTTTTTTACAAGAATGTGGGATGATTTGTACTCAACGACATTTGCTATCCATGATGGTCATTATGATGTCCGTTGTAGAACGCAACAGTCGTCAGTTACCAACTAAATAAAGTGCGCTTCCCAATAAA
This sequence comes from Linyphia triangularis, assembly GCA_963978545.1. Classification (NCBI taxonomy): domain Eukaryota; kingdom Metazoa; phylum Arthropoda; class Arachnida; order Araneae; family Linyphiidae; genus Linyphia; species Linyphia triangularis. The sequence continues at coordinate 16,509 of CAXBTE010000131.1, read as the reverse complement.
TGACTCTTTGATATGCAAATGCAAAAAGAGCTTTATAATTGGAAGAGAAACAATCTGAACAACAATCTTAACAGTTATCGTTGAAAAACGTACAATTCATTTTTTTTTAAACATTTATGTAGCTAATAAAGTGTTTCTGACGGGAGCTCACCTAAAAAGACTTCAGTCAGCAATTTCATGCTCTTTACGTAAAAAAAATAATATATTTTTGAATTCCACCATCAATGTACACTCTAAGAAAAACCCGTCACTTATACGGAAATTCCCAGTACTTTTAACGGTTTAAATCCGTAAACCTGATTTTACGGTTTAAAGCAGTTTCACAAATCAAGTTGACAGTAATTAACCGTCGTTCACCGAAACTCGCTCTCAGCGCATGCGCATTACGCCACCTTCAAAGATGACGTACTCAACGCCATCTTGTATTATTTTCTTTGGAAGAAGACGCTGGTCGCCAAAACGGTGTTTTTTGGAAAGAAAGTGGCTTCTTTTCATTATACAATTAATTTGTTCATTACTTGTCAATGAAATTCTAAATTAATGTATGTACATAAAATTACATCAGAATTAGAAAATGTTATTCTTTTATTCAGTGTAAGCAAACACAGCGATTGTTGTTCTATTGCATTTCTGAAACATGCGTATGATATAGAATATTGTACGTAATATTTCACGAGTTTGTAAGAGTTGTAAAACTAAATGAAGTTTAATTAACTGCATTGGCTTTCATTTAGAAATGTGCTCTATAGTTATGTAATAACTTTTCTAAATCGAATGTTTTGGCACAAATTTTGCAAATGAAACTTCGGAAGATCAGATTTGATATCTGAGAACTAAAATTTTATTTAAAAATTATTTACTACAGATGTAGTTTAGGACATTTTTTGGGGGCGATTTTATTTGGTATTTTTTTCTTTTGGATAAATACAGTTTCTGACAATAGGTTTTTATTTTAAGTTAGCATACTTTAATTTTATTACTTATATTTTAATTCGATTTTATTATTGTTTATGTTTTAACTTATTCAGTTACCATGTTTTTGATCTTGTTTTGATTTTTTTTATCGCCAAATGTCCTACTACAGGTAAATTCCTAGTTCACGTTTATGGGTTGGCGCACTTTTGAAAAGTTGGTGACAAAGCCAGAATGTCGCCAATTCGGAATTCCAAAATGAAAAATTGAGAAACGAACCAGCTCCATGATTTGTGGTTTAGGAAGGTTGAAGCCAAAGCACGTCAATAAAAAAAAAAAATGGGGTTGCCAAATTTAGAACTGTATCGCCTACAAAACCTCGCCAAATCGGCTTGGCGATATTTTAACGTCGACTCGGAATAGACCCTACTACATCTGTTCCATTGTGTGAAGTCTCAGTCAAAAGACACCGCAGTTTCATTGCGATTGTTTCAAATCAGTCTGTTGGGATTGCATTAGAAATCACTTGGGAACATTTTCAGTCCCTTACATGGCACCCATAGCCTTTGACTGAGGAAAATCATTTTCCTCAAGATTAGATAGCTTGTTTGTCAAGACAAGATCATCTGTCATAAATGTTATCGTACTTGGTCCCTGGCAAAAGTAAGGGAATGGCTGGTGATCTTTGGGATTGAATTAATCGCAAAACAGATACTTAAAATGTTGCTGTTTTCAAGTACTATAGCATTGGTGTGGTGATATAGCCTTTCAATGCAGGGGTTAAAAGACCTCTTCATTTTATGAAATGTGTTAATTGAATTAATGTAAAATTCTTTAGAAACGTAGCTGAAAAATGAGCCTACGTTTGTGAGCAAAGAAAAAAGATTTTTTTTCGATAAATTTCTTTTTTTAGCGTTAAAGGATAGTAGTAATTGAGAATTTCAAATCCATTCCTTCCGCAAATTATCGTTTTATCACTTATAACATTAAACGCCATGAACCTAAAGATATAATAAGAAATATTGTTGTGTGAAATATTGAGTCTTTATTTTAAGGAGATAATTAAATTTTATTTTTGAAGGTAATTAATCCATTTATCCCATCCCTAGACTAACCACCTGATGTGCAGATCCATGTTTTAAAATAAGGTTTTTAAAAGATGATTTCATGCTAGCTAGTTCATTTGACTCTGTTCACGAGGACAAATGGACCCGAATGTTCACGAGGACCCGATGACAAATTTTACAATATTTTTCATATTTTCTACAGTTTATTGGAATTTTTCAAAAAGAAACTACCAGTTGTGCTGAATGCCTTGAAGACATTGAAAGCTCTCTGCACTTTTCAGGTAAACTATCGAGATTCTTTTATTTTATTTTGTTGCTGGGATTAAGCTGTGGGTGCTTTTTTAACAAAATGCTTAAAAACTTTCTCGAATGCTGAAATTGGAAGGCTTTTTTGGGAAATATTTTGACTCGCCAAAATTTGCAGTTACTATTTTTGTTATCTTTAGTCAGCAAGCCAAAAGAACAAACAAGCAGAAGGGTGTAAATTATTTTTCCAGTTGATATTTGTTATAAAACAGCTTTATATTTAAAGTTAATAATGATTTTATAATAAAAAGTGTTTTCATTGAGTTAAATTAAACATCTCGAGGGATGTAGCTCATAACCATTTTAGCATTTTGTTGAAATGAAAATTGTGACTTAAGCTTTTTTGCTGAAGAAATTTTGTACAGCAGCTTAAACACTGTTTTATAGATAGGATTTAGGGACAAATACAACACTATTTAATTGAAGTGAGAATACTATTGGAATAAATTGTAGTGCTTTTAGAATAAATTTACTTAGTGTATTAGAATTAGAATTAAACATTTTTATTTCTTGCAACGTTCCGTGGGAAGCTAAGTTTTATAAAAACTTGCTTGTTTCACCTTTGTTAGAGGTGCTGTACTAAAATGACACTAATACAGAGTGGCCACAGAACCGGGAAAACTTGGAAATCAGGGAAATGTCAGGAAACTTTCTCATTCTGGAAAAAATCAGGGAATTTTTTAAAATTTCACAGAAATTAGGGAAATTTTCTTTGTTGTGAAGGCACGTTTCCCTGTTCATATACATTTTGGCGCCATTTACCCAGAGAATTGTGGGGGTAATTGTTGAAAATTTAATGTTTCGGAATAATTTGAACTTTTCATTACCGCCAAAACTATTTTTAAAAAATTGGCACGTTATCTCTTTAGCATACAGGTTCTATTTGATCAGGATGTCTACACTTCTGGATAAGTTGGGGAAATTGGATAAAAAGTTTGCAGTAAAATCAGGGAATATTTTCAGAAATCCATCGTGGAAATCAGGGAATTATCAGGGAACTTTTTTTTCGTAAATTTTGTGGCCACCCTGTAATAGTAGTTTTGATAATCTGCTATCATTTACATATAAGTGTTTATTTCATTTACTATTTGAGGTTTGTTTTAAAAATAGTTTTGCTTTTGTGAATGCTAATTATGACAATAGTATTGTAACAGAGCTATGCTAGTGGCATTTAAAAAGCTTTAACACTGGTTGTAATTGTACATAAAAGTTGCCAATGCATATAAGGGATTTATATTAAAAACTTTATTTTGATCTGTATCACAGGTGCTTCTGGCCATGTAAGGGTGCAACTGGTCCGCAATGATGTTCAGATACCCTGTAGCATTCATGGTCTGCTCTACCACAACCACGGGCAGCGCTGCCAGGTCTGGCGATTTTTCGCGAAGTTTGGCGATTTTCGAGGGCGTCTGGCGATAGGTTTTGATGGTTTGGCGACTGGCGATTTTTTGGCGATTTAAAAAAATTATTCTGGCGAATTTCCAACTATTTTTGGCGATTTTCTGATTTTCCAGTGATTTTCTGTATATTTGCTATTTTTTTATAAATATATATTTTTTATTTTATTTAAATCAGACTCAGTTAACTATCCTTATAACTGTCTGGTGAATGCAGGCGCCTGTTGTCTTGAGTTATTGAGGATTGGTTAGAAGATACATTTATTGCACTATCATTAAAATACTTTGGCTTGCTTTTTCTTCCTGTTTTGTTCTCAACCATTTACTTTTAAATACTTTGCTTTTTGTAGATTATTAGGCATCAAATATGGTACTTTGATATCTATTTTTAGAATTCGGTTCTTCATTTAGAATATGGCCTATTTTTTATTTTATTTTCATTGGGGAAAAACATTTCTTTGAATTTTGTATGTTGTATTTCTAAATCCTAACTTCGATTTTGTTTGCTTTTGTGTGTGGCGTACGAATCTGAGAAAATGAAAAGGACAAATTAATCCACTTGCCTAGCTTCATCTATTCGATCTGAGACTTAGCAGATAGATTAGATGTCGATGGGAATGTATTCTATCAAGTTTTAAGGGCTGTCACTAAAAGGCCTCTTTTACACACGTTTCTATTTGACTTGGAGGAACTAATTAACTCACTTACTGTAGTCCAATTGAACTTAAACTAAGTGCTGTAGTGTAAAATAAAAAGTGGTGGAAGAATTCGAAGTGCGTTTCAACTAATCACAAATTGTTTTCTTATTTCGTGCAAAGGATTTTTTCTTATTAAGAAACTTGATTCGTATCTAATCTAAAGGTGTTACCAGAAATAAAAAACGAGAGGAAGAAACAGTCTTCCCAAGTAGGAGGCACATGGAACGCGACAAAAAGAAAGAAAAAAAAAAGAAAGAAAAAAAAAAGAAAGAAAAAAAAAAAATTATTATAAGAAGTCAACCGATTCTCCGACAATCCGACTTTAAAATATGTTGCCCTGAAGTCAAAGTCAATGGAACAACTTCAAAAACTTTTTAGCATGTATTATGAAATGAGTATCTTATTTAAAATAATAAAAGTTTAATGATAAAAAAAAATCAAAATTTTGAAAATGTCGACATCAAAAATAAAGACAAAAAATTAAAATGTTAGATCGAAAACCAGTCATTCATTTTAAATTACTTTTTTCCGTTCATATACCAAACTAATCGGAAATTTTCAAATAATTTACAAAAATGTATCACATATTATAATCACATATAAAAATTTAATACGTTAACAAAGAGATACATTAGATTTGAGAAGTTTTTGACTATTGAGAAGTTCTAATTAAAGCCGATCCGATTGAAAAAAAATGTCATAGGAAATAGTTATTTATGCAACTAGTGGGCAAAGTATTACTTTTTCAAACAAGGTAAAATGCTTATTTGATGAGTGCGACCCTAAGTAGAATATCATAGATCAATCTGTTCGGGAGTTATGCTTACCAGGTCTACGGACGAACACCGACATTGTTCTAGACCACTCTTTTAAACTCGGAGCACATCCCAAAACATGAAAAAAAGCAAAAATTTTATAAGCCAATAGTTTTATTTCCCTGTTTTAACAAATGGGTAATTGAAATTCCTAAAAATAATTTATCTAGCTCCATATAAAAGCATAAAATTATTGAAATGCAATACTGTTCGCGTAACTAAGAAAATGATGAAATATTATTTCCAAATTTTCTATAACGTGGAAGAGTTCTGTGGTGATCTCAATTTTCAAAATATAAGTAGACCCGACAGGGATTGTGACAGATGTCCGATTATTGATGTAGTAACAATCTGAACTGTTAAAAAAACAAGTTTAAAATTTTTAACAAATTAAAATTTCAAAAGTTATAAGATTATTAAGAAAAATAATCGAATAATTTTTATTCAAAAACATAAATTCTTATTTTTATATCCAATTAAAGCATTGTAATCAGTCATGTTAATTATGTCAATATTTATTTTTCATTTCTCTCTAAAGTTAATTAACTCTTTTTAGAAATAATAATCTTGTGGTTAAAGCTTTACTATTTACATTTTTATCTACTATTTTCTTCATCATTTCCAGGTTCGTTGCATTTTCTTCTATTTATACTGTTTCCTCTATTGAACAAAATCAAATTGAATATAAATAATGATTTGCAGTCTTTTTTTATTCTTATTGTTAAGTTTTAAATGACAAGCATAAGCAAATAACCTAGGAATATCCAAAAAAAAATTCCAATATTATTTAGAATTTTTTGCATAACGAATAATACGTGACAGTCTAACTTTCCTAAATCCCAGCCCAGTTAATGGATAGAAATGGAAAGGAAAAAAGCCAAACCAAAATCGATTTCAGCTCAAGATTGGAACAAGGGAAAGGAAATGACACTGCACTTTTCTCTCCCCCCCCCCCCCCACTGCCTGCCCCCGCCGACAGTGCTACTAGTATTTTAACAAACACAACAGGAGTACCCTCTTGGTCCTTTATTCTGCTCGTTGCAATTTGGTTTTGCATGCGAGAAAGAAAGAAGGGGGAAAAAAGAAAAAAAAAGGAAAGAAGAGTGGAGCTGGAGGCCAAACTGCCCTAAAACGATTCTCTATAACCATTTGGGTTATAGAGAATCGCCATTGAGAGAACTATTGGGCCCGACAATTCGAACTAATTATATGTCAAGTAGGCCCCGATGTTTCTTTGTAAGAGAACTCCTGGAGGGAAAATAGGGAGGGATAGCTAACCTTAAAAACGGCTGCAAACTAATTGAATTGATCTCGTGTTTCGTCGCCTACTCGTGTTGTAATGACCCTTGTCTATTTAATCCATGCCTTCCCATTATCAGATTATCCGAAAAAATGACCTCTCCGTAGTAAAAAAAAATACATTCTTTTTTGGGAAAAAAAGGAAAAAAAACCACACACACACACTTCAGATACCCTCATTTTCAAATTACACTCCAACGTTGAAAAAACCAGGTTTGCGGGTATTTATCAGCCAATTGGCTTGGCTGGAAAGGCAATACTATTGATAAAAAACATCTCTTTTCTAAGATAATTAGTTGTTTTGGCGATATATTTTCAAATTTGGCGATTTTTAGCTATATTTTGGCGATTTTCTTAATTTTGAGATTTGGCGAATTTTGGCGATTTTTTAACAGGCTGTTGGCGATTCCCGCTCTCTGAGAGTTGGCAGCCCTGACCACGGGTCCCAGAGAACGGGTCCCAAGAGAACGTCCCCCAAACCCCAAAGCATAATACCGCCACCACCGGCCTGTGTATGACTTACTCCGATACTCTTCTACTTGGCCCTGCATTGTATTGGGCTGTCAGCTGAGCCATTGTCTGGCTCCGGTTTTGCTTCACCATGCGAGACAGTCTCCGACGATCTTTTTCTTTGATAGCGTGTGGACGTCCAACACCATGTTTCTTTATCACTAACAACTGCAGATTGCAGATCGCGAACAACCCCCGAGTCGTGCAGTTTCGGAAATACTTGTTTCGAGCTTTCGAGCCATTACAATATGCTCTCTATCAAAGTCGCTTAGATCCACAGCCTTTCCCATCACACACAGAAGTAAGTGAAAGAATGATTCTTCAGACTGACTGATTTGGATTGTAGAAGTTCCGACTGACTGACTGATTTTATATATAGTGCAGTTAGATCCGCAAGGATCTTCAATCTGCGGAATTAAAAGTGAGCAAAAACATATCATCCCTAGTACACGACATATAAGTTGCATAATTATAAAAAGGGATAAAATGAACACAGCAAGTCAGTAAACTGAACAGCCATGGGGACGGGGGGGGGGGGGGGAGGCGATGTAAACAACAAAAAGCAGGTGGTCCGAGGATCCCTCCATGCAAGTTGGTGCAGCCATCTGGTGGCCAAAAGAGGAACCAGGAAGGTAAACATCATAGGCAGTTGGGTGTTCCGGGATGGATACCTCCCAACTGCTAGCTATGATTTGTGATGAGAATAAAACAGTCTAATGGGTAAAAATAGGAATGACAGATTATAAAATCTCGAAGGGTGGAGGGGGGAAGAGTGAAGTTTATCAATTTAGGATCGTAACGAAACAAATGTTGGCAAAAAAGGGGTGTCCAAAAAGAAACATTGAAAAAACAAGAAAACGTTTAGATGAATAATTAAAAGAGAAACAATATTGAAGGTTAGTTGTACAGTTGAATAACCCTGGAAGGATTCAACTGTCCAGTACTTCAAAGTAAACAAAACAAAAATAAAAGCCCAAGTACTGACCGCGACCGAAGATGCTTAAGTTTGGTGTTCGAACTAGAACTGGAACGTTCATCATGGGATGTCCGAGTACAATATTTGCAGGCATAAAAGGGGGTGTAATAAAAGATTAAAAAAGGACAAAATTTGACGTTGAAAATAAAAAGGGGATAGTTCTTAGAGGAGGGATGGGAGGTAGAGGTAGGGAAACCCTAAAGGAAGTGTTCCATGATAAAGTCACGTGACTTTGAAGACCCTCGGCAAATTCTTCTCCCCGCAAAGCTGTGTTAGCATGGGTTTTCAATGGCGATTGCGTAGCCTTGAAAAAAAATTTGCTTAAATTTCCATTAAAAAAAGGTTGTTTACTGTTGCATCAACGCCTGTTATGGAAAGCACACATTATAAACTTTCTCAGGATCACCTGGAAAAGTTTTTAGTGCGTTTGTAGTAAAAGTGGATTCAATAATCCATCAAACAGCACGTCCATTCAAGACAGTGTATAAACAGTTGCTGACACAGATACTGGAAATTCAATTGTTTTAGATAACACTAATATCTTAAATGTCTTATGACAGTAAACCCGCATTTATCAGCACTTAACAAATGTGAGGATGTCATTGCTAATGATGAAGTCTTTACAAGAAAAAATTGCAAAAGAAACATACAGTAATCATTATGTAGTGTCGTGAGGCTAGTTAGTGTATGAAATTATAAATATTAAATAAGCAATACATATTGCACGTTACTTAATGAAGTCTATTATTTAAGGAAAAACTTTACAGGCATTTTACGTTAAGCAGTAACACAGCGAGGATTCATTAGCACGCTAATAAAAAGAAGCAAGTAAAAAAGGTGGATTGTTCGAATCCGAAGTAGTATTAATCCAACCGCACCGTAGTAGAAGTTATAGTTATTACGACGTCGCATAATGTCTGTTCATCATGACGTCATGTCCACTGCAGTAGTAAGAAATATTAAGATTAGGTTAAAATCATAAGAAAAAATAAGGTGGATTTACAAAGCCTACTTTAGATGCAATAAAATTAAGTAGAACTGCGGGGAAAAAATATTTTTTAAGTGATTGTGAAATTAAATTAAAAAATATAATGCATAGGGTAGTTTCTCAAAGTCTTTCTGGTATTGATTCAAATCTTCCATATTTAATTACTTGCCATGCTATGGACTAATCATCCTTGGAAAATTGGAAAATCATCGAATGTTGTTGATGAAATCAATTTTATTTTGTGAACCTGAAAATAAGACTGTCACTTGGGTAAAACCCAAGCAACGCAACCATGTTGTTTCAATGTGGTATCAACGTTAAATACCAACATGCACAATGTTGTTTCAACGTGGAACTGCAACGTTGTTTTCAAGTGGAAGTGTTCACTTAAAGGAGCGTGGATGCAATGTTGTGTGCCAACGTTGTTTCAACGTAGATATATCACGTGGTTTCAATTTTGAATGTCAATATTGTTTCAACGTGGATTTGTCACATTGTTTCCACGTGAGAGTGTTCATTTTTGCCCATGTGGTTTCCACGTTGAATGTCAATGTTGTTTCAACATGGATGCATCCCATTGTTACCACCATGATAGTGTTCACTTTTACCAATGTTGTTTAAACATGAATCTTCCACATGAGTATTCAATATTGAATCTTACCAATGTTGTTTCAAGACACACATCCCATAATGCTGTTTTTACAGCACTATAGTTCTTGAGCCCAAGAACTAGTGCTGTAGAAACAGTTTATCTGGAAAGTATGTCTTGAAACAACATTGGCAAGAATCAAGATTGAACACTCGTGTGGAAGATTCATATTTAAACAACATTGGTAAAAGTGAACACTATCATGTGGTAACAATGTGGAACACCCATGTTAAAACAGTATTGCTCATATTTTTCATATTCACATATATATATTCACATTGCTTTTTCATATTGCTCATATTTTTCGGAAGGGGTTATGAAATTCAAATTCAAAATACCATTTAAAGTTGCAATTTTAAGCAAAACAAATTATTGATTTTTGTATTTTAATAGATAACAGAAAAAATTTGGAAGCGAATGTATCCTGCCTACTTTTCTAAGCGCTTGTTTTGACACATATTTTTTTTTTCACATGAATGTGTTTAGTTTTATTAACACTGTAAAGTTTAAGAGTATATGCATTATAGAAACTCATTTAATGAAAAGAAAAAGTTAAAACTAGAATATTTTCCAAGTATTGGCTTTACGAGTTTCCAACTACTGTTACACTATGTATCATCTTTTAGTAGGTAGAATATCATTTTGTGAAAAATTAAACTTTCCTTTTATATGCAGAGGATTATTCTGTACAAAAATTTAATTTTGCTCCAATGAACCACAATTAAAATTACTTATAATATCTGCTACTTAATTATCTCTGAACTAATCGAATTTGAATAAAAATTATATATATATTTTTTAACTATAAAAATAAATCATTACATAACGTTCAAAATAATTTTATTTCAAAAATAGCACGCATAACATTAAAACAAATGTTAATAAAACAAATATTAATAATTACATGTAACAGTAACACACATGGTCCTAACACAATTACATAGGTACAAATACCTTTCAAATTGTTTTTAAGTTCCCACTTTAAACCAGCAAATGAAAAATTATAAGATGATTAAATATATATGTGCTAATTTTTAATGACATATCCCATTCAGAGCAACAGTAGGATCTTAACTTCAAGACCCCATTTAATAACAGTAAAATAAGAAAGGAGATACAAAATAATTATTTAAGTTTATGAACCATATGTTATAAACCATGTTTACAATCCTCAATATCATTCCCAAAAATATTCCACATCTCTGTCACCATCAGCAGCCTTAATGTCACTCCACGAGCTTCTTTCGCCTCCTCATTGGTTGTTTTCATAATCTCTAAAATAAAATTACCTTTATTTAATACAAAAACCATTCAAACATATATTTATATAGATATAACTGTTTTCCAATTTTTAAAAGTAGACACCATGCCAAAAATAATAATAAAGAAATATGACGTGTAAAAATGCTCAAATCCAACTCTGCTACTTAAATCGCCAACCAAATTCAAAGATTGAATATATTAATCAAAATAATATCCCTTTTTTATGACTTAAAAAAATCCCTCTCTCGTGTTGAAAGCGATCCCCTTGTTTTGGATGGTTTTAAGTCAATGCCAGTATGCGGAAGCACCCTTCATATTATGGTGTGCACATTGGACTGACCAAAGATCACATGACCATTTAAGGCAATAACAGACTTATTTCAGAATATCATGCAATGACGATACATAATATAGTTTAATCAAAAGTAGATTATGTAAAAAAAATTCGAAGGCAGATGCAGAATACCAATGTTGCCTACTCCCACCCCAGTATTTGAAAACTAAAATGAAGAGTAGAAAAATTTACAGGAAAAACGTATAATATAGGTTTTTATTAATGTTATATTTCAATAGGAAACCAATTATAATTTTTGAAAATTCTAGATTCAAACAACTTAGTTGCCTTTTACTCTTCGGTATACTTTTAGAAAAATTTACTGTATCATACAAATTTTGCTTTAAATTCAAAAACACTCTTTACTACTTTGAGGATAAATTAAATGAGCTGCTGCAACCAAGTTGAAGCCATGCTCTCTATTGGTTTCCAGTTCAAAGTCAGGAACTCATTTTTCATTACATAGTCGCCTGGAGGTTAAAATAGTCAATTAGGAAATTTTGGTACCTACGTATTAACGCCACCACAGCTACAGATTTGGCGGTTTTTAATTACTTACAAGGAATTATAGTTTTATACTTACAAGGAATCCAAAAGATAACTGCGTGCGAACAACAAGATTGCTCTTTATTGGTGGCACTGAAAAACCGTCAAATCTGTAGCTGCAGTGGCGTTAATACGTAAGTACCGATATTTTTCTTACCAAAAAAAGTTTTCTGGAGGCTAAAATAGTCACTTTAGTAAACGCCACTAGCAGCCTTGTTATAATACTGCCATAATTCAGACATGTTCATAACAGCAAAACTAATTTAAAAATAAAAAAATTATACTTAATATATAAATTATAGAGGATTATCAAAAGAACTATCAGTGTCATTTAACATGATGGCCACAAAATTTAGGTAAAAAGTTCCCTGACAGATTTAAAAAAAATTCCCTTCTTGCAAACTTTTTCCAAATTCCCCCAATTTTTCCAGATATGTTGACACATTTATCGAATAGAACTTGTATGCTAAAGAGATAATATGCCAATTTTTTAAAAATAGGTTTGGTGGTAGTTAAAAGTTAAAATTATTCCATAACATTAAAACTTCTAATGATTATCACAGCAAATCATCAGGAAAATGGTACCAAAATAGGGATAATGGAAAAACATACCCTAAACAGTAACAGTAAATTTTCCTGAATATTAAAAAAATTCCCTGATTTTTTCCACAATCGAAAAGTTTCTTGATTTCCAGGTTCTGTAGCCACACTGTTTAAGTACAACAGCTGTATAAGCAAGTCCACTGAACACTGAAAAAAAAAAAGAAGAATGTTCAATTCTAATACAATAAGTAAATTTATTCTAAAAAGTATTCCCAAATCTAATTACAGTCAAACCCTGTTAATGCGAAATCCGTTAACCTGAACTCCAGTTTAACGCAAAGTAAAAGCAGTTCTCCGTACTTAAAACTTAGCGTTAATTTATTCAGTTAGCACAAACAATTTCAGCGGCCCCATCGACTTCGTGTTAATGAAGTTTAGCCGCAGAGTTGGACCCCCCCCCCCCCAAAAAAAAAATGGGGTTTTTTTTTGTTTAAAAGTTGTTGTTTTTTTTAAATCCTTTTCTAATTTAAATGTATGCATATTTATAAATAAAATTTTACATTAACTAGAATAATAAATGTTTAAATAACAAATAATATTTCTTCTGAAAATCATTTACACTAAGTAAATAAACAATTGCTACTTATGTGAACAATTAAATCATTAAATTTTAATATTATATTTAGAGATATGTTTTTTTAAATCCAATGGAAACTATATAATACAATAGTAATTGTTTACTACTTCTACATGGAATGTTGCTCTTAGATTCATCAGTAATGGTGATAAGTTATACATAATTATATTTTTAAGGTTTAGAAATAAGTTATTTAAGCACAAAATCTCTATTTCACAAACAAGTTTAAAATGCAGCATATAATTTAATTTTAATTAATAATTTTGAATATTATTATAAAACAGTAATAAAACACTTAGATTAATATAAAAAGTTATTTTTGATACTTATAAAAAAAAAGTTCTATAGACTTTCACTATAAGATTTATTTAAAAAAGTTATTTACAACACTAATTATAAATAAACACACAAAAAAAGTGCAATTTTAAATTAATCTTTAAAAAGAGAAAAAACTATTTGGTTTAAACCATGCCAACCCTGTTCGACTGTATAACATAAAAGGGAGATTTAAAAAAAAATATATATATATTTTTTGCAAAAGAACAGAATTCCACTTTCTAATTTTAGTTTTTTAGAAAGTTCTTTTTGTAAATTTTTAAATAGAGAAATATCCTATACTGTACTGCATCTTTTCAATTTACCACAGTACCTGAAAAGGATAGGTTTCAGTTGTTAGGAGCCAGCGATCAGATTCCAGGCACTATACCTGTTCCGCATTCCACAGTGTTGTACATGGTGGCAGTAAACTGAAAATATGATAACTATTATAAAATGTATCATCCTTATGCACATGTATATATTTACACTGATGACGTCTTTTTTAAACCTTACTTTGAAATATCGATTTGATTACCAAGTGGGATAGGGAGAAATTCTCAATTTGTTATCCATCACTGCTTGAAAAAGAAAATTAACGAAAGAAATTCATTTTTTGCACACAAAACATCAGTTCATTTTGCAGCTATGTTTTTAAATAAACACTTAATTTTACATTAATTAAAACAACACATTACACAGAGTGGCCACAAAATTCAGGAAATAAAGTTTTCTGATAATACCCTGATAGATTTTTAAAAATTCTCTGATTTTACAGCAAGTTTTCTTCAAATTTCCTGAACTTTTCCAGATGTGTGATCGAATTAAACATGTTAAAGAGACTACGGGTGTGGAAAATCACATAACTTTCAATTATATTATATAACATTAAGAAATATTCTATACTACATCTGTATTCCACCTGAAATAAATTCCCGGCCCTGTTGACAATTTATAATATTACGGTGGAGGTTTTTTTTAACTGAATTAGTTCATTTAATTACCGCAAAAATTCTTTCAACAAGTTTAGAAATAATATTTATACAGCATGTTTAATTCTCAGTGATCAATCGTTTTAGAAAAACATACTTCTACAAGATAGCCCATTCAGTTTTATAGTTCATAAAAATACGTGAAATATACAATAGGTTTTTTTATTTATGTCACACGTGTGTCCCAAAAATCAACAAACCTCACTGAACATCATTATCTAATTTCATTTATAAATAGAAATACATCTAATTTAGAAAACCGGCAAATAATAGAGTATAATTTAATAATGTAATGAAGAAAACTTACCAGAAAAGGCATAAATCCAATCGTCAACAGACATCGTCAAGTTTCAAATCAACTTCAAAAGTGATGCCAACTACGTCATCACTGAAGGTAAAAGCGTATTGCGCATGCGTAGGATGATACAAATCGTGGATCAGTGGTGTAATGTTGAATTATCACATTGAAGCCATATTAAAAAACCACATTGAGTAAACGGATTTTTATTTTTTGCTTTTATAAATTGCTTTTACCAAAGTTTTCAATTAATATGATTCTTGGACAGGATTGGGACTTTCCAAAAACCAAAGAAGACACTTGTTTCATGTCTGGTTGAAATATCACATTGAAACAACATTGTGATATCACATTAGAAAAGTAAAGAAAACGAAATTCTGACTTTATTCGTACTACATAATTAAAACCCCTAAAAATTATACGAAATAAATTGATTTCTTCTAATATCTGTTATAAAATATCAGCTTCCTTAAAAATGCATTGGAATTGCACATTGATACAATGTGGTTACAATGTGCCTTTCTCACTTTCAACGTATCCACCAAAAAACCACATAGAAACAACATGAGTGTGTTGCTTGGGAACATTCACTGAAAGAATTCAAAGTGGCAGAATTCATCGTAAAAAGGCCAAAAATACTTTGTTTTGGGGGCAATAAATGTTAATATATGGTAAAATTGACTTCATTCAACAATGTTTGTTGGCAAAGCAATTAAATACATTTTTACAATTCCCCTATGTATATATGAGTCATAAACTGCATCTGTATACTCTGTCTGAAATTGGTTGGTTGTATTCAGATTATCTGGCGCCATCAGCAACACGAGGGCTATAATGCACCGAAACATTCGTCATTAGACAAGCCAACATACATTTACAAACACATATGCCTAACTCGGGACTCGAACCCGCAACCTTGCGGTCAAGAAGCTGGCACGCTAACCACTATACCGTTTGGTCGGCCTGTCTGAAATTGATTCAATATAATATATGTATTGTTTTATAACAAATACCATGGTAAAAATATACGATTTTTTACCCTTTTCATACTTTATTTTTCATATGATAGATTTTATTTTTTGCTCATCATGCGCAATCTACTATTGGCGAATTTTACTATTTAGCTTTAAAAACTTTCACAAATCAAACATTTTTAGTAAATTCGTATGTGTTTATCCGCCAGAATGCATTAATTATTAATGTGTAAGGGAAATTGATGAAAAGTACCAAAACAATAACTGAATGGGAAATTTCACTTGTAATGTAGTTTTAAAGTTCATCTTTTTCACCGTCGGATATATTAATATTGATTACCTGCCAAACTACAAACTCGTACTTAAAATTTATTTTGTATAGTGTAAAAGTCATATTTTTTTTTTCGCTAAATGTGGTTGCAAAATTATAACACAAGCTTTTGTACAATATTAAGTATAACAAACATTTAGTACCGGTAAATTCATAAAATTAGAAAAAAAAAAAGTACTGACTTTATTACAAAAGCTATATAAATGAATTTCAGATATCTCACAGATTTTTATTTTTACTCTTTTGCCAATTCCAAGAGAGAATGAACGAAATTTTGAATTGATTAAAAAAAATTGTTGATTGGAAGAACGTAAAAATTGCCTAAACACACTGCGCCAAAGATTTTCGCCAAATATGGTAGTTTGAAACCACGTGACTTTGGCTTAACAATGGGGCACCGAAACGCTAGCATAGCGTTGCTCTCTCTACTATATTTCTCCTCTAAAGTTTCTCTTTTCGTGTGGAGGGCCAGCTCTGAATTGTTTAGTGCGCATGCGCAACTACCGGCGCTTGGCCTTCAATGTGGAGATGTGGAAAAAGGGGGGGGTGGGAAAAAAGCACGAAACGATTGTGGATGTCTTTTTTTTTCGTTTGCTGCTGTAGCTTGGGTAGAATGGGGATTTCGAAGGGTGGAAGGGGGAGAGTGAGAATTATCTATT
>CAXBTE010000130.1:20000-30619 GCA_963978545.1 Linyphia triangularis | reverse complement strand
AACAATTGCCCCGACGTATTTTCTATAAAGTTAGAAATCCCTTTTTTTTAGTTGAAAATGTAATTTCTTAAATTTAATCACTATTCTAGGAATTGAGCATTTGTATTTTTAATTTTTCAAAAATAAACAAATACCTCCAGTACGTTTGTACATGGTTTTTGTTTTTGATGCTTTTGTGGAGATTTCTCGGTTGTATTATTTTGAATACATTGTTAGAATAGTTTTTTGTACTACATTTCCAGCAAAGTTGTTTTCCTCGTTCCGTGTGTCCTGGTGAGTGGGTGTATGTTTCCAAGTTGGAATTTGGAATTGCTGTGATTTACGGATTTTGATTTTTTTTATTATTATTTCCGAGTACCATAGTTTGTTTGTCAGTCTGTATGTTATGTACCAGGGTTCCCACGGTCATAGAGAGTCATTAAGAGTTCTTTTATTTGGAACTTGTTTTCTATTCCTTAAAAGTCCTTGAAAATGCTTAGAGGTCCTTAAAAGTCCTTAATTTTTACAGATGTTGTCCAGCTGCAGAATTTATAAAAATACAACTCGGACTTGCTATCCCCGCGTGACCACCACGTATCTGCACCGTATCAAAATTTTCCGACGTATTTGCGAATCCACCAACTTTAACTTTTTTGATAGAATATACTTTAATAAAATTTAAATACAGATATGATGCTTGAAAATAAAAACATTATTTAGGTCCTTAAAAGTCATTAATTTTCATTCTGTGATTTGAGTGGGAACCCTGTGTACAAGTTTCCGTGTTTGTACCTTGTTTGACCTAAGAAAAGATTGGATGTACATGCTTTCTGTTCCATTTTTAAGTCGCTTATTTTGTGTCGTCTTATTTTCTCTCTCCCACTTTTGAAGAAGCGGGTTTTACTATTCCGTTTTTGAATTTTTCTAATGTTGTAGTCTACGGTTGACGCGTGTTTTTTTTAACGATTTGTTAGTGAATTGTTTACTTCTTAACAGGTTAATTGCAACACCTACCATATGTTCTTCGCCTACCATACAGACGCTGTGTCATTCGTTCGAAAAAATTTTCAAATTTCTTTCAAATCACTGAATCCATTTAGTTTTATGCTAATTGATGCTGTGTCATTCGTTCGAAAAAACTGTGTCATTAGTTCGAAAAAAACCATCCCACAAGCCCCCACCCATCCACCCAGGCAGAGTAATAGTTATGTTTGTACGGGATTTCAATTTTTAGTGGTGACGATTACTAAATGATTTCCCGGTCGTTGAATTTGAACGAACCCTTTGAAAAATCAATATTTTGCATAACTTAAACTAATATTTTATTGTTGATTTAAAGGCCAGACTGTAGCAAACTACGCTCGCTGCGCCATTGCTTTGCAGCGGTCGGGCAACGCAACAGCCTAACTACGCTCGCAGCGCCATTGCTTTGCAGCGGTCAGGCAACGCAACGGGTTTGTCCCACGACAAATTATGAAATGTAATGCTTGCTGTCAAGCAGTCATTTTTTTTTTTTTTCTTTTCCTTTTTTAAAGGACTATAGTAATTGTTAACTAAAATTTCTCCCGATGTGCAGTGCCGCTCGAGAAATATCTTTTTACATGTAAATTTATATTTTAACCACCAGGTGGTGGAGCTTTGTAATTGTTTAAAAGACTTATATTTTTATGCTGGAGGAGACGATAATAAATATTTGGGCTATAATGAATGTCTCATTTGATAAAAGTTATATGACGAGCGTTGTAATGACTGATGTTTGTATATTTTTCAGGTTTTCCCTGGATGAAGAAGGAAAAACTTCAGCTGTTTCTGTGAATTTGTGTTTCATCTTGATTTTTCTGCGAAATGAGTAATTTTGTTTTTGGATCGAGGTTATACTACGTAATAAATGCAATAAATTAAATATATATGAATACTATAGGCATATACAAATGTAATCTGATTTTGTAAACCAATCAATCAATAATCTTCCATGTAATATGTAGTAAACAATGAATGGGAAAGGATTTTTAAAGAAAACTGTGATTAATGCAACGATCATTTTTAAAAAAATTAATTTGAATGAATATTTATATACAACTGAAGTAAATTTAGTTTTACGTTAATGCACAACAATGGTAATTGTAATTTGAGTTTGAATATCTATCGCTGCCTTTTGTTAATGTTAGCAAAAATGTCCAAACATACATCTGCCATTTCGCTTCTTTCTCCTAAAACTAACTAGAAAACCAAACACTTGTCCTCACTATTTAAAAGTACTATCTCGTGCAATTGTGTTTAACAAATTGTAAAAGCAGTTTGTTAAATTTCCCGTGACTAATATCTACCACATTAGAGAAATGTAAGTGCGTTATTAATTCGGAAACAAACGGCTAGTTTCGAAAGATAGTTTGTAGCCAAAGCAGATTAAAACTTGGAAGAGATTTATTTCGATGCATGACTCGGTGCAGATTCTGTTCTTCCTGTTGTAATGCACTCGATACAGTTCTTTACACAACAATGTATCGCAAACAGCAGTTAAAAACTAGAACGCTAAAGATTCAATGCTCGATGACTGGCAACAAAGTACAAACTCGATCACCCGCTCTATTGGCCTTCCTTTGTGAATCTTCCGTAGATAGTAATTAGGAGAATTCTCCACATTGCATTCGAAAAGCCAGAAGTACATGTACCTGGAGTGTACACCGAAAGTGTCGCCAAATTTGGCGATTAAGATGAGTTACCATTTTGACCGCAATGTTTAATGGCCTTCTTGTACAACACGTACTCAAGCATTCGTAGATGCATTGCGGGAATGAAATTCTTGCACTGCCTCTATGTACATACTTAACTTTTGTTTTTACATAAGTAATACTAACAAATATTTAGAAATATAAAGTAAATGCTAATTCATTGTTCTGTTGTACTGCAAGTCCACCTGATGGCTGTGTGGTTAGCGCTCTGGAACATGCCAAAAGTGCCGGGTTTAAATCCCGAAGATTTGGACGTGGATGTTTTTGGTGGTTCGGAATCCACGTTAAGCTGTAGGTCCCTGTCTGATTATTCAATGAAGATGGCCGCCTGAAGTTTTTATTCCATGTATTCATTTGTCAATCCTTTGATTTTGTTAATGAATTTTGTAAAAAAGTACATTTTCGACTTTCAGCATTTATATTTTTAAGTTAGGTTGCATGTGAATATGATGTCCCATCCATCCTTGACAGAAATGAAAAGAATAAAACCCGCAAGTATCAAATTAATTCTTAAAGTGTATAATGGAAATGGGTAAACATAGGATAATGAATTTGCTTATATATGCATAAATAAAATGCGTATTGTGCGCATTGTCAGTATGCGATAATTGAATAGTGTGGAACGGTCTGTAGTTGTAGTACGAATTGTGTTATTTTCCCGTTTGAAATTGGTATTATAATGAAATGGGATTTCAGGGTGACCACGTACCTGGAATTGTCAGGGAAAAAGAATGTATCTCTGATGAATTTATGTTCGTGGATTTCCGCTTTTTTTTATTTATTAATTGATGAAAATGCGTATTAAGATCTTGTAATTTTTTTTTTTTATTCTGTAGAATCCTTGTTTAAAATTAAAATTTTAACTGTTTACTTCGAATTGAAATGAAACCTGGAAATTTAATTAAAATGCCTGGAAAAGTTGAGGAACCCTGTGAATTGTTATGGGACACCCTCTTATTGTGTTACAAGCGCTTTTGTAATTAAAATCAATTGATATTCAGAGGTTTGTGACACATGTGTAGCATTATGTATGAACGTTGCAATGAAAGTTACTGGAATATTTGATTGTTTATACAGTAATTATGCTTCAAGTAGCCTATGCTGAAGTCGTTTTAGAAACGAACAAAGTAAGGAAAGCTGATACTTTAAATTTGAATGCCATTCTTAATGTCTTGTCATTGAACTATGAAATTCAATACCAATCAAATTAGTACTTAATCAAAGGATTATTTTGGGATTGGCCAAACTTGATTTTTTATTAAATTATAAGTATACTAGGGGGCTCTGCCCCCTGCTCACTGACGCTCGCCAACCCCCTGGATTGCTATGCAATCCCCTTGGCTAGCTTTGCTCGTCTTAAAGAGAAGCAATTAAAATATGCCCTAGCATAAAGCTATTTCAGCTGCATAATGCCATGAAACTGAACCTTTTATTATTTATGAAGAGTCGGAATACTTGCCACGTCATTATTCTGTTGCTGTCGAGACGCGTTAAGCAGGGACATTGTGGCAACGTAGTAGAAAGTTCTTGGAAAACAACCAAAGTAAACAGTTGTGTACATATATTTAAAAAAGATCGGTTATTTTATTGAACAAATAAAATTAACGGGCTGGTTTTGTACAAAGCGCCAAAATAATTAAAGTTGCTTATCGAAATTTCTTAACGAAGCAATCATATGTTCACTTAATCTTTTTTGTGATACTTGGAAAATAAAATGAAATCAACCGGAATTTTTTGAAAATCAAATTTGGCGAGAAAATTATCCATATTTCGCCAAAAGTTGTGTTTTAAAATTTTATATGAGATTTTGAATGGTTGAAATTTTATTCGTTATTTTGATAGTTTTTTCGTATTGTGATTGTTAATTCGTATTAGCTGGAAAGTTTTCAATTCGTATTAGCTATTGATTAAAGATGAGTATAGGTTCAGATTTACTGCACAACGCCTCTTAGCGATTTTTTTAAAATTGGCGATTTAGCACTGAATGCAACCCGGCGACCTCCGGAACATGTTCCAGCAGATAAATTTTCCGAAAAGTCTGATTTATCCGGAATTCTAATCCAAAAGAAATGTACACATCTTGGATCTATTTATTCTTGCATCATCATAACTATTAAATCAATACGTTTTAAATAGGCAATAATTTATATCTGTAGATTGTAATAATAAAAACAAAATATAGCGAATCCCAAGTTGTTGCCAGATGTATTTGTCAAATTTCAAAAGAAATATTGTGATTGGCTGGCTGGAATTTCTTGCATAAAGTGCATTTAGAAGATTGGTGATTGAAGTCGTTGTCATTCTGTTCACAGAAATGAAGCCAAATTTTGATGTTTCGCAAGAGAATTATATATATAGAAGGAATACATTGGAAAAATTGCAAATGTTTCTTATTCAGTTTAATAATGATGGGATGTAATAAAAAAAGCTTACAATGGAGGGCTGCAGCAACCTCTACATTTTTTTGAAATTGCCCAACAAAACATGGCAGCAAAACTGAATAGGCTACATTTTTGCGTAAACCCACCGAAACTTCATAAAAAAAATTGCAATGCCTGTACATTTTGAGGAAATCCGAGGTAGTGAGATGTAGCCAATATTATATAGATGAATTTTGTAACAATTTCGAATGTACCGAAAATTGCATTTCCTCCAATCGTGAATGAAATATAAAAGGATTCAAACGCGATGCAAATTTGTAACATGGCGTAACTATGTGTGTTGAGTATCATTTGACATTATAAATGAATTGATAAACTAGTAACAGTCTCAATAAAGCCAATGGCATTGCAATGTATTGAAAGCTACTTAAAATGGAGATTTAGAATTGTAATTTTCAACAAAAGGAACTTGTCAAACCACAAATGACGGGTCTCCGCAACGCTGTGCCACGCAAGTGCATCTAACCGTTTCTCGGTCTCGTCTTGGTTAGTGAACCAGGTACAGTATCGTTTCAGTTTCATTAATTTGTAATTTCCATCAAGTTTGTCTTGATACGCTAATTAAATATGTGGTTTCAAATGATATGAAGGGTGCAGATGCATTATGAGCACCTTATGTTTATTTCTGATGAATATTGTTGGGATTATATTAATAATAAACCTTCCTAATATTAATATTAAACATTCAATTTGAATTTAGAAAAGGCAAGCAACGTTTATTGTTTTGAAACGGAATGTTGGGAACGAAAGCGTCGTTATCTCGATCAGGCAATGCATAAGACACCATTGCTGGATAGTTATGAATATTGTGTGCTTTACAATAACAGATTTTTAAAAGTAAGCATCGTATCATTAATTTAATATGAATAGGTTCCTTATTTATGCAAGATAACGTGAATATAGATATCCAAATTGGAGTGTTTATCCATTTAAAATCTGCATTGCGGACCAGTGGCCTTAAAGAAAGTTGACAGCGTATGTAGTATACTTTTGTCGAGTTTTAAGTAATTAGGTGTAGGTTTGATAAGGGAATTGTTATGCCATATTGTGCACAGGATATCAATAATACTTGAGCACGATTAGCGAAGTTAATGAAGCGTCGCAAACGTTTTTTATTCCAATTTGATGACATCGACATCGCTGCTTACCTTAACGACGTGGTCATGGTTTACACACTCTTATATCTCCTTTGCATTTCCAAATAAATCCTCGCGGATTGTTGCCTTTTGTAGCGCAACTTTCGTACTTTTTGAATATAAATTGCAACAGTTTGGCTTTGTAGGAGGAACGTGGCAAAAGCGATGCGAGTTGTTGTAAATATCCACTTGTTGTCCGTATGCAGTGCTTGCGTAGAGGCTTGTTTCGTGCTTTTCTTGCGTCTTGCACGTTGCACTATTTATGGATCCGATTGAAGAATTTTGAAGCCCGTTTATTCCTCTTCCGATTGGTACTATGTAGAAAGGTGAGAGAAGCGTCGTTTATTTGCAAGTTCCAAATCAATGCTTCGATGTGTTTCTCCGATCTCGATCCGTTGTGCTTGTTCTGGATCCGTTGTGAAGTATTTCATTAATTTGAATTAATTCGAAGTCGAGATTTATTTCTAAGTTTTGATATGTTTCTAAGTGGAAAATTATTTCTAAGTCGAAAAATATTTCAAAGTCGTAACAAATTTCAAAGTTCAAAAATGAAAATAGTTCTAAGTGGAGAATTATTTCTAAGTGGGAAACGCTTTTAGATTCTATGTCCCGCTGATGCGGCGTAAGTACGCAAGTCGCGTCGAGTGAACCGGCGGCGAAAGACACTTTGTGCGGCATGACGAAATCGCGTCCAGCATGCAAGCAAGATTGCGTGTCGGAAACTACTGCAGTTCCGACAAAATAGGCCGAAGTGGTGGTAGTTGGTAAAAAATCGGGAAAAGCTGTGGATATGCTGCGCCTTATATATGTGGACACCTGTGTCTGCTAGGCGAGCCGATCGAACACGTTCTGTGTTGGAGACTCTCGCCGCTTCCAAATTGTCTCGGCCTCTGTGCGAGCCTCTCGACCTCCGCGTCGAGCAGGTGTAACGCAGTCGCAATGAACGAAGAAAAGGGTTCTCTGCCATTGTGCCCTACGCACCGAAAAAGCTCGACGCCTCCGAAAACTCGCCCCGCTGCGAAAGAAGCAGTCGGGGACGTCGTGAGTACCGAACCGTCTAGAGAATGACATGTTAAAAATTCGATTCGAGAAGTGACGCGGGGCCCATC
Source organism: Linyphia triangularis (assembly GCA_963978545.1). NCBI lineage: Eukaryota > Metazoa > Arthropoda > Arachnida > Araneae > Linyphiidae > Linyphia > Linyphia triangularis. The sequence continues at coordinate 23,222 of CAXBTE010000130.1, read as the reverse complement.
TCGGGCCCCCCGCGGCCTGCCGACACGTGGGCCGCGACTCGAAGAATTGGATTCGGCGGAGAAATCCCCGAACGAAAAGTTTCCACCCTCGAAAGCGGGTCGGTTACGAAAGATACCTGGTTGATCCTGCCAGTAGTCATATGCTTGTCTCAAAGATTAAGCCATGCATGTCTAAGTACATGCCGTATTAAGGCGAAACCGCGAATGGCTCATTAAATCAGTTATGGTTCCTTGGATCGTACTTTACTACTTGGATAACTGTGGCAATTCTAGAGCTAATACATGCAGCAGAGCTCCGACCTTCGGGGACGAGCGCTTTTATTAGACCAAAACCAATCGGGCCTCGTGTCCGTGAACTGTGGTGACTCTGTATAACTTTGGGCTGATCGCACGGGCTCGTCCCGGCGACGTATCTTTCAAGTGTCTGCCTTATCAACTGTCGATGGTAGGTTACGCGCCTACCATGGTTGTAACGGGTGACGGGGAATCAGGGTTCGATTCCGGAGAGGGAGCCTGAGAAACGGCTACCACATCCAAGGAAGGCAGCAGGCGCGCAAATTACCCACTCCCGGAACGGGGAGGTAGTGACGAAAAATAACAATACGGGACTCTTTTGAGACCCCGTAATTGGAATGAGTACACTCTAAATCCTTTAACGATTATCCATTGGAGGGCAAGTCTAGTGCCAGCAGCCGCGGTAATTCTAGCTCCAATAGCGTATATTAAAGTTGTTGCGGTTAAAAAGCTCGTAGTTGGATCTCAGTTCCAGACGGATGGTCCGCCTACCGGCGGTCACTGTCCGTTCTGAACAGGCCAGCCGGTTTCCCCTGATGATCTTCACCGGTTGTCTCGGGTGACCGGCAAGTTTACTTTGAAAAAATTAGAGTGCTCAAAGCAGGCGCGACGCCTGGATAATGGTGCATGGAATAATGGAATAGGACCTCGGTTCTATTTTGTTGGTTTTCGGAACGCGAGGTAATGATTAAGAGGGACAGACGGGGGCATCCGTACTGCGACGCTAGAGGTGAAATTCTTGGACCGTCGCAAGACGAACTACTGCGAAAGCATTTGCCAAGAATGTTTCCATTAATCAAGAACGAAAGTTAGAGGCTCGAAGGCGATCAGATACCGCCCTAGTTCTAACCATAAACGATGCCAGCCAGCGATCCGGCTGTGTTCCTCAAATGACACGCCGGGCAGCTTCCGGGAAACCAAAGCTTTTGGGTTCCGGGGGAAGTATGGTTGCAAAGCTGAAACTTAAAGGAATTGACGGAAGGCCACACAAGGTGTGGAGCCTGCGGCTTAATTTGACTCAACACGCGAAAACTCACCTGGCCCGGACACAGGAAGGATTGACAGATTGAGAGCTCTTTCTTGATTCTGTGGGTGGTGGTGCATGGCCGCTCTTAGTTGGTGGAGCGATTTGTCTGGTTAATTCCGTTAACGAACGAGACTCTAGCCTGCTAAATAGACGTTCCGATCCTCCGAGTCGGACGTTCTTCTTAGAGGGACGGGCGGCGTTTAGCCGCACGAAACAGAGCAATAGCAGGTCTGTGATGCCCTTTGATGTCCGGGGCCGCACGCGCGCTACATTGAAGGAACCAGCGTGTGCTTTCCCTGTCCGACAGGACTGGGTAACCCGTTGAACCTCCTTCGTGCTGGGGATAGCAAATTGTAATTGTTTTGCTTGAACGAGGAACACCTAGTAAGCGTGAGTCATCAGCTCATGTTGATTATGTCCCTGGCCTTTGTTCACACCGCCCGTCGCTACTACCGATTGAATGATTTAGTGAGGTCTTCGGACTGGCGCTCGGATTGGCTTTCGGGTCGAGCCGACGTGCCGGAAAGATGACCAAACTTGATCATTTAGAGGAAGTAAAAGTCGTAACAAGGTTTCCGTAGGTGAACCTGCGGAAGGATCATTATCGAAATCGATTCCCCTCTTGGGAGTTGTTTTGAAAAACTCTCCTCTCTCTCCCCTCCCCGGGAGTCCGAGGAAAGGAGCCTGCACCCGTCGGACGGCGGTGGAGAGGTCTCCGTTCGAACGCACCGCGACGCCTTGCCGAGGGTGTGCCTACTTTGTTCCCGGCCGCGTTTTCGGCAGGAGGGAGGTCTTCTCTTCTCTATTGCAGAGGGGGAGGCTAGGCTTGAAGAGCTGCGTCGCAGAACGCACCGCACCGAAGGCGTCCTCTTCCGACTCCGGTCGGAAGTGTCTCTTTAAATTGAAAAATTCGAACGCACTACGACGAGCTCTTTAGGGAGCGAGTCATAAAAAAAAAAAATTACAACTCTGAACAGTGGATCACTCGGCTCACGGGTCGATGAAGAACGCAGCCAGCTGCGAGATTTGGTGTGAATTGCAGGACACATTGAGCACTGATTTTTCGAACGCACATTGCGGCCTCGGGTCCTACCCGGGGCCTCGCCTGTCTGAGGGTCGGATAAGACTTGCCTAGGAAATTCGTTTCCAATTGGCCGCACCGGAAGACTCGTTTTCCGCCGGCTCAAGTAAGTAGAAACGGAATCCTCACCGGTCGAAAGAAGCGTCGCCGATGTGCACGCCCGTCGGCTGGAGAAGACGAGTGCTTTCTCCGCCTTGACGGGCCTTCGGTTCGATGCTGGCACGACCGCCTTTCCGTCCTTCCTCCGTTTTCGGATGGGAGAAAAAATATTTATTGTCGACCTCAGATCAGACGAGATGACCCGCTGAATTTAAGCATATAAATAAGCGGAGGAAAAGAAACCAACAGGGATTCCCCGAGTAATGGCGAACGAAACGGGAAGAGCCCAGCGCCGAATCCCCCGCTCGCAAGGGCGCGGGGAAATGTGGCGTTTAGGAGTGAGCGTGCCGGCGGCAGACTCTGCAGCAAGTCCCCCTGACCGGGGCTGTTGCCCACAGTGGGTGCGAGGCCCATAGCTGCTAGGTCGACGCCGGATGCGATCTCCTTGGAGTCGAGTTGCTTGGGAGTGCAGCTCTAATCGGGTGGTAAACTCCACCTAAGGCTAAATACCGCCGTGAGACCGATAGCAAACAAGTACCGTGAGGGAAAGTTGCAAAGAACTTTGAAGAGAGAGTTCAAAAGTACGTGAAACTGTTCAGAGGTAAACAGGTGGGCCCTCGAAATCCTGTGGCGGGAGCATTCAGCCGGGAAGACGAGACGCGCGCCGGGAGATGGAGAAGAAGGTTCCCGTGACGGGGCCGTCCCGGCGCCGCGCTTCGAG
>CAXBTE010000130.1:5000-15000 GCA_963978545.1 Linyphia triangularis | reverse complement strand
ATACCTCCAGTACGTTTGTACATGGTTTTTGTTTTTGATGCTTTTGTGGAGATTTCTCGGTTGTATTATTTTGAATACATTGTTAGAATAGTTTTTTGTACTACATTTCCAGCAAAGTTGTTTTCCTCGTTCCGTGTGTCCTGGTGAGTGGGTGTATGTTTCCAAGTTGGAATTTGGAATTGCTGTGATTTACGGATTTTGATTTTTTTTATTATTATTTCCGAGTACCATAGTTTGTTTGTCAGTCTGTATGTTATGTACCAGGGTTCCCACGGTCATAGAGAGTCATTAAGAGTTCTTTTATTTGGAACTTGTTTTCTATTCCTTAAAAGTCCTTGAAAATGCTTAGAGGTCCTTAAAAGTCCTTAATTTTTACAGATGTTGTCCAGCTGCAGAATTTATAAAAATACAACTCGGACTTGCTATCCCCGCGTGACCACCACGTATCTGCACCGTATCAAAATTTTCCGACGTATTTGCGAATCCACCAACTTTAACTTTTTTGATAGAATATACTTTAATAAAAATTTAAATACAGATATGATGCTTGAAAATAAAAACATTATTTAGGTCCTTAAAAGTCATTAATTTTCATTCTGTGATTTGAGTGGGAACCCTGTGTACAAGTTTCCGTGTTTGTACCTTGTTTGACCTAAGAAAAGATTGGATGTACATGCTTTCTGTTCCATTTTTAAGTCGCTTATTTTGTGTCGTCTTATTTTCTCTCTCCCACTTTTGAAGAAGCGGGTTTTACTATTCCGTTTTTGAATTTTTCTAATGTTGTAGTCTACGGTTGACGCGTGTTTTTTTTAACGATTTGTTAGTGAATTGTTTACTTCTTAACAGGTTAATTGCAACACCTACCATATGTTCTTCGCCTACCATACAGACGCTGTGTCATTCGTTCGAAAAAATTTTCAAATTTCTTTCAAATCACTGAATCCATTTAGTTTTATGCTAATTGATGCTGTGTCATTCGTTCGAAAAAACTGTGTCATTAGTTCGAAAAAAACCATCCCACAAGCCCCCACCCATCCACCCAGGCAGAGTAATAGTTATGTTTGTACGGGATTTCAATTTTTAGTGGTGACGATTACTAAATGATTTCCCGGTCGTTGAATTTGAACGAACCCTTTGAAAAATCAATATTTTGCATAACTTAAACTAATATTTTATTGTTGATTTAAAGGCCAGACTGTAGCAAACTACGCTCGCTGCGCCATTGCTTTGCAGCGGTCGGGCAACGCAACAGCCTAACTACGCTCGCAGCGCCATTGCTTTGCAGCGGTCAGGCAACGCAACGGGTTTGTCCCACGACAAATTATGAAATGTAATGCTTGCTGTCAAGCAGTCATTTTTTTTTTTTTTCTTTTCCTTTTTTAAAGGACTATAGTAATTGTTAACTAAAATTTCTCCCGATGTGCAGTGCCGCTCGAGAAATATCTTTTTACATGTAAATTTATATTTTAACCACCAGGTGGTGGAGCTTTGTAATTGTTTAAAAGACTTATATTTTTATGCTGGAGGAGACGATAATAAATATTTGGGCTATAATGAATGTCTCATTTGATAAAAGTTATATGACGAGCGTTGTAATGACTGATGTTTGTATATTTTTCAGGTTTTCCCTGGATGAAGAAGGAAAAACTTCAGCTGTTTCTGTGAATTTGTGTTTCATCTTGATTTTTCTGCGAAATGAGTAATTTTGTTTTTGGATCGAGGTTATACTACGTAATAAATGCAATAAATTAAATATATATGAATACTATAGGCATATACAAATGTAATCTGATTTTGTAAACCAATCAATCAATAATCTTCCATGTAATATGTAGTAAACAATGAATGGGAAAGGATTTTTAAAGAAAACTGTGATTAATGCAACGATCATTTTTAAAAAAATTAATTTGAATGAATATTTATATACAACTGAAGTAAATTTAGTTTTACGTTAATGCACAACAATGGTAATTGTAATTTGAGTTTGAATATCTATCGCTGCCTTTTGTTAATGTTAGCAAAAATGTCCAAACATACATCTGCCATTTCGCTTCTTTCTCCTAAAACTAACTAGAAAACCAAACACTTGTCCTCACTATTTAAAAGTACTATCTCGTGCAATTGTGTTTAACAAATTGTAAAAGCAGTTTGTTAAATTTCCCGTGACTAATATCTACCACATTAGAGAAATGTAAGTGCGTTATTAATTCGGAAACAAACGGCTAGTTTCGAAAGATAGTTTGTAGCCAAAGCAGATTAAAAACTTGGAAGAGATTTATTTCGATGCATGACTCGGTGCAGATTCTGTTCTTCCTGTTGTAATGCACTCGATACAGTTCTTTACACAACAATGTATCGCAAACAGCAGTTAAAAACTAGAACGCTAAAGATTCAATGCTCGATGACTGGCAACAAAGTACAAACTCGATCACCCGCTCTATTGGCCTTCCTTTGTGAATCTTCCGTAGATAGTAATTAGGAGAATTCTCCACATTGCATTCGAAAAGCCAGAAGTACATGTACCTGGAGTGTACACCGAAAGTGTCGCCAAATTTGGCGATTAAGATGAGTTACCATTTTGACCGCAATGTTTAATGGCCTTCTTGTACAACACGTACTCAAGCATTCGTAGATGCATTGCGGGAATGAAATTCTTGCACTGCCTCTATGTACATACTTAACTTTTGTTTTTACATAAGTAATACTAACAAATATTTAGAAATATAAAGTAAATGCTAATTCATTGTTCTGTTGTACTGCAAGTCCACCTGATGGCTGTGTGGTTAGCGCTCTGGAACATGCCAAAAGTGCCGGGTTTAAATCCCGAAGATTTGGACGTGGATGTTTTTGGTGGTTCGGAATCCACGTTAAGCTGTAGGTCCCTGTCTGATTATTCAATGAAGATGGCCGCCTGAAGTTTTTATTCCATGTATTCATTTGTCAATCCTTTGATTTTGTTAATGAATTTTGTAAAAAAGTACATTTTCGACTTTCAGCATTTATATTTTTAAGTTAGGTTGCATGTGAATATGATGTCCCATCCATCCTTGACAGAAATGAAAAGAATAAAACCCGCAAGTATCAAATTAATTCTTAAAGTGTATAATGGAAATGGGTAAACATAGGATAATGAATTTGCTTATATATGCATAAATAAAATGCGTATTGTGGCATTGTCAGTATGCGATAATTGAATAGTGTGGAACGGTCTGTAGTTGTAGTACGAATTGTGTTATTTTCCCGTTTGAAATTGGTATTATAATGAAATGGGATTTCAGGGTGACCACGTACCTGGAATTGTCAGGGAAAAAGAATGTATCTCTGATGAATTTATGTTCGTGGATTTCCGCTTTTTTTTATTTATTAATTGATGAAAATGCGTATTAAGATCTTGTAATTTTTTTTTTTTATTCTGTAGAATCCTTGTTTAAAATTAAAATTTTAACTGTTTACTTCGAATTGAAATGAAACCTGGAAATTTAATTAAAATGCCTGGAAAAGTTGAGGAACCCTGTGAATTGTTATGGGACACCCTCTTATTGTGTTACAAGCGCTTTTGTAATTAAAATCAATTGATATTCAGAGGTTTGTGACACATGTGTAGCATTATGTATGAACGTTGCAATGAAAGTTACTGGAATATTTGATTGTTTATACAGTAATTATGCTTCAAGTAGCCTATGCTGAAGTCGTTTTAGAAACGAACAAAGTAAGGAAAGCTGATACTTTAAATTTGAATGCCATTCTTAATGTCTTGTCATTGAACTATGAAATTCAATACCAATCAAATTAGTACTTAATCAAAGGATTATTTTGGGATTGGCCAAACTTGATTTTTTATTAAATTATAAGTATACTAGGGGGCTCTGCCCCCTGCTCACTGACGCTCGCCAACCCCCTGGATTGCTATGCAATCCCCTTGGCTAGCTTTGCTCGTCTTAAAGAGAAGCAATTAAAATATGCCCTAGCATAAAGCTATTTCAGCTGCATAATGCCATGAAACTGAACCTTTTATTATTTATGAAGAGTCGGAATACTTGCCACGTCATTATTCTGTTGCTGTCGAGACGCGTTAAGCAGGGACATTGTGGCAACGTAGTAGAAAGTTCTTGGAAAACAACCAAAGTAAACAGTTGTGTACATATATTTAAAAAAGATCGGTTATTTTATTGAACAAATAAAATTAACGGGCTGGTTTTGTACAAAGCGCCAAAATAATTAAAGTTGCTTATCGAAATTTCTTAACGAAGCAATCATATGTTCACTTAATCTTTTTTGTGATACTTGGAAAATAAAATGAAATCAACCGGAATTTTTTGAAAATCAAATTTGGCGAGAAAATTATCCATATTTCGCCAAAAGTTGTGTTTTAAAATTTTATATGAGATTTTGAATGGTTGAAATTTTATTCGTTATTTTGATAGTTTTTTCGTATTGTGATTGTTAATTCGTATTAGCTGGAAAGTTTTCAATTCGTATTAGCTATTGATTAAAGATGAGTATAGGTTCAGATTTACTGCACAACGCCTCTTAGCGATTTTTTTAAAATTGGCGATTTAGCACTGAATGCAACCCGGCGACCTCCGGAACATGTTCCAGCAGATAAATTTTCCGAAAAGTCTGATTTATCCGGAATTCTAATCCAAAAGAAATGTACACATCTTGGATCTATTTATTCTTGCATCATCATAACTATTAAATCAATACGTTTTAAATAGGCAATAATTTATATCTGTAGATTGTAATAATAAAAACAAAATATAGCGAATCCCAAGTTGTTGCCAGATGTATTTGTCAAATTTCAAAAGAAATATTGTGATTGGCTGGCTGGAATTTCTTGCATAAAGTGCATTTAGAAGATTGGTGATTGAAGTCGTTGTCATTCTGTTCACAGAAATGAAGCCAAATTTTGATGTTTCGCAAGAGAATTATATATATAGAAGGAATACATTGGAAAAATTGCAAATGTTTCTTATTCAGTTTAATAATGATGGGATGTAATAAAAAAAGCTTACAATGGAGGGCTGCAGCAACCTCTACATTTTTTTGAAATTGCCCAACAAAACATGGCAGCAAAACTGAATAGGCTACATTTTTGCGTAAACCCACCGAAACTTCATAAAAAAAATTGCAATGCCTGTACATTTTGAGGAAATCCGAGGTAGTGAGATGTAGCCAATATTATATAGATGAATTTTGTAACAATTTCGAATGTACCGAAAATTGCATTTCCTCCAATCGTGAATGAAATATAAAAGGATTCAAACGCGATGCAAATTTGTAACATGGCGTAACTATGTGTGTTGAGTATCATTTGACATTATAAATGAATTGATAAACTAGTAACAGTCTCAATAAAGCCAATGGCATTGCAATGTATTGAAAGCTACTTAAAATGGAGATTTAGAATTGTAATTTTCAACAAAAGGAACTTGTCAAACCACAAATGACGGGTCTCCGCAACGCTGTGCCACGCAAGTGCATCTAACCGTTTCTCGGTCTCGTCTTGGTTAGTGAACCAGGTACAGTATCGTTTCAGTTTCATTAATTTGTAATTTCCATCAAGTTTGTCTTGATACGCTAATTAAATATGTGGTTTCAAATGATATGAAGGGTGCAGATGCATTATGAGCACCTTATGTTTATTTCTGATGAATATTGTTGGGATTATATTAATAATAAACCTTCCTAATATTAATATTAAACATTCAATTTGAATTTAGAAAAGGCAAGCAACGTTTATTGTTTTGAAACGGAATGTTGGGAACGAAAGCGTCGTTATCTCGATCAGGCAATGCATAAGACACCATTGCTGGATAGTTATGAATATTGTGTGCTTTACAATAACAGATTTTTAAAAGTAAGCATCGTATCATTAATTTAATATGAATAGGTTCCTTATTTATGCAAGATAACGTGAATATAGATATCCAAATTGGAGTGTTTATCCATTTAAAATCTGCATTGCGGACCAGTGGCCTTAAAGAAAGTTGACAGCGTATGTAGTATACTTTTGTCGAGTTTTAAGTAATTAGGTGTAGGTTTGATAAGGGAATTGTTATGCCATATTGTGCACAGGATATCAATAATACTTGAGCACGATTAGCGAAGTTAATGAAGCGTCGCAAACGTTTTTTATTCCAATTTGATGACATCGACATCGCTGCTTACCTTAACGACGTGGTCATGGTTTACACACTCTTATATCTCCTTTGCATTTCCAAATAAATCCTCGCGGATTGTTGCCTTTTGTAGCGCAACTTTCGTACTTTTTGAATATAAATTGCAACAGTTTGGCTTTGTAGGAGGAACGTGGCAAAAGCGATGCGAGTTGTTGTAAATATCCACTTGTTGTCCGTATGCAGTGCTTGCGTAGAGGCTTGTTTCGTGCTTTTCTTGCGTCTTGCACGTTGCACTATTTATGGATCCGATTGAAGAATTTTGAAGCCCGTTTATTCCTCTTCCGATTGGTACTATGTAGAAAGGTGAGAGAAGCGTCGTTTATTTGCAAGTTCCAAATCAATGCTTCGATGTGTTTCTCCGATCTCGATCCGTTGTGCTTGTTCTGGATCCGTTGTGAAGTATTTCATTAATTTGAATTAATTCGAAGTCGAGATTTATTTCTAAGTTTTGATATGTTTCTAAGTGGAAAATTATTTCTAAGTCGAAAAATATTTCAAAGTCGTAACAAATTTCAAAGTTCAAAAATGAAAATAGTTCTAAGTGGAGAATTATTTCTAAGTGGGAAACGCTTTTAGATTCTATGTCCCGCTGATGCGGCGTAAGTACGCAAGTCGCGTCGAGTGAACCGGCGGCGAAAGACACTTTGTGCGGCATGACGAAATCGCGTCCAGCATGCAAGCAAGATTGCGTGTCGGAAACTACTGCAGTTCCGACAAAATAGGCCGAAGTGGTGGTAGTTGGTAAAAAATCGGGAAAAGCTGTGGATATGCTGCGCCTTATATATGTGGACACCTGTGTCTGCTAGGCGAGCCGATCGAACACGTTCTGTGTTGGAGACTCTCGCCGCTTCCAAATTGTCTCGGCCTCTGTGCGAGCCTCTCGACCTCCGCGTCGAGCAGGTGTAACGCAGTCGCAATGAACGAAGAAAAGGGTTCTCTGCCATTGTGCCCTACGCACCGAAAAAGCTCGACGCCTCCGAAAACTCGCCCCGCTGCGAAAGAAGCAGTCGGGGACGTCGTGAGTACCGAACCGTCTAGAGAATGACATGTTAAAAATTCGATTCGAGAAGTGACGCGGGGCCCATCTCGGGCCCCCCGCGGCCTGCCGACACGTGGGCCGCGACTCGAAGAATTGGATTCGGCGGAGAAATCCCCGAACGAAAAGTTTCCACCCTCGAAAGCGGGTCGGTTACGAAAGATACCTGGTTGATCCTGCCAGTAGTCATATGCTTGTCTCAAAGATTAAGCCATGCATGTCTAAGTACATGCCGTATTAAGGCGAAACCGCGAATGGCTCATTAAATCAGTTATGGTTCCTTGGATCGTACTTTACTACTTGGATAACTGTGGCAATTCTAGAGCTAATACATGCAGCAGAGCTCCGACCTTCGGGGACGAGCGCTTTTATTAGACCAAAACCAATCGGGCCTCGTGTCCGTGAACTGTGGTGACTCTGTATAACTTTGGGCTGATCGCACGGGCTCGTCCCGGCGACGTATCTTTCAAGTGTCTGCCTTATCAACTGTCGATGGTAGGTTACGCGCCTACCATGGTTGTAACGGGTGACGGGGAATCAGGGTTCGATTCCGGAGAGGGAGCCTGAGAAACGGCTACCACATCCAAGGAAGGCAGCAGGCGCGCAAATTACCCACTCCCGGAACGGGGAGGTAGTGACGAAAAATAACAATACGGGACTCTTTTGAGACCCCGTAATTGGAATGAGTACACTCTAAATCCTTTAACGATTATCCATTGGAGGGCAAGTCTAGTGCCAGCAGCCGCGGTAATTCTAGCTCCAATAGCGTATATTAAAGTTGTTGCGGTTAAAAAGCTCGTAGTTGGATCTCAGTTCCAGACGGATGGTCCGCCTACCGGCGGTCACTGTCCGTTCTGAACAGGCCAGCCGGTTTCCCCTGATGATCTTCACCGGTTGTCTCGGGTGACCGGCAAGTTTACTTTGAAAAAATTAGAGTGCTCAAAGCAGGCGCGACGCCTGGATAATGGTGCATGGAATAATGGAATAGGACCTCGGTTCTATTTTGTTGGTTTTCGGAACGCGAGGTAATGATTAAGAGGGACAGACGGGGGCATCCGTACTGCGACGCTAGAGGTGAAATTCTTGGACCGTCGCAAGACGAACTACTGCGAAAGCATTTGCCAAGAATGTTTCCATTAATCAAGAACGAAAGTTAGAGGCTCGAAGGCGATCAGATACCGCCCTAGTTCTAACCATAAACGATGCCAGCCAGCGATCCGGCTGTGTTCCTCAAATGACACGCCGGGCAGCTTCCGGGAAACCAAAGCTTTTGGGTTCCGGGGGAAGTATGGTTGCAAAGCTGAAACTTAAAGGAATTGACGGAAGGCCACACAAGGTGTGGAGCCTGCGGCTTAATTTGACTCAACACGCGAAAACTCACCTGGCCCGGACACAGGAAGGATTGACAGATTGAGAGCTCTTTCTTGATTCTGTGGGTGGTGGTGCATGGCCGCTCTTAGTTGGTGGAGCGATTTGTCTGGTTAATTCCGTTAACGAACGAGACTCTAGCCTGCTAAATAGACGTTCCGATCCTCCGAGTCGGACGTTCTTCTTAGAGGGACGGGCGGCGTTTAGCCGCACGAAACAGAGCAATAGCAGGTCTGTGATGCCCTTTGATGTCCGGGGCCGCACGCGCGCTACATTGAAGGAACCAGCGTGTGCTTTCCCTGTCCGACAGGACTGGGTAACCCGTTGAACCTCCTTCGTGCTGGGGATAGCAAATTGTAATTGTTTTGCTTGAACGAGGAACACCTAGTAAGCGTGAGTCATCAGCTCATGTTGATTATGTCCCTGGCCTTTGTTCACACCGCCCGTCGCTACTACCGATTGAATGATTTAGTGAGGTCTTCGGACTGGCGCTCGGATTGGCTTTCGGGTCGAGCCGACGTGCCGGAAAGATGACCAAACTTGATCATTTAGAGGAAGTAAAAGTCGTAACAAGGTTTCCGTAGGTGAACCTGCGGAAGGATCATTATCGAAATCGATTCCCCTCTTGGGAGTTGTTTTGAAAAACTCTCCTCTCTCTCCCCTCCCCGGGAGTCCGAGGAAAGGAGCCTGCACCCGTCGGACGGCGGTGGAGAGGTCTCCGTTCGAACGCACCGCGACGCCTTGCCGAGGGTGTGCCTACTTTGTTCCCGGCCGCGTTTTCGGCAGGAGGGAGGTCTTCTCTTCTCTATTGCAGAGGGGGAGGCTAGGCTTGAAGAGCTGCGTCGCAGAACGCACCGCACCGAAGGCGTCCTCTTCCGACTCCGGTCGGAAGTGTCTCTTTAAATTGAAAAATTCGAACGCACTACGACGAGCTCTTTAGGGAGCGAGTCATAAAAAAAAAAAATTACAACTCTGAACAGTGGATCACTCGGCTCACGGGTCGATGAAGAACGCAGCCAGCTGCGAGATTTGGTGTGAATTGCAGGACACATTGAGCACTGATTTTTCGAACGCACATTGCGGCCTCGGGTCCTACCCGGGGCCTCGCCTGTCTGAGGGTCGGATAAGACTTGCCTAGGAAATTCGTTTCCAATTGGCCGCACCGGAAGACTCGTTTTCCGCCGGCTCAAGTAAGTAGAAACGGAATCCTCACCGGTCGAAAGAAGCGTCGCCGATGTGCACGCCCGTCGGCTGGAGAAGACGAGTGCTTTCTCCGCCTTGACGGGCCTTCGGTTCGATGCTGGCACGACCGCCTTTCCGTCCTTCCTCCGTTTTCGGATGGGAGAAAAAATATTTATTGTCGACCTCAGATCAGACGAGATGACCCGCTGAATTTAAGCATATAAATAAGCGG
>CAXBTE010000129.1:0-59218 GCA_963978545.1 Linyphia triangularis | reverse complement strand
CCCTCCCAATTACTGACCGTGCCCGATGATGCTTGACTTTGGTGACCCCTGTGGTGGCGTCCTCTATGATTTGGAAACTATATCATAAGATATAATGGTTTTCTTACACAGATAGATTTTGGAAAGGTGGTATTGATGGGGTTAATAATTTTGGAGGGGTGATATCGATGGGGAATTGGGGGTCCAGGATATATAAATATATTTAGATATGTGAATAAACAGGGAAAAAGGTACATTAAATTGTTTTATGTAATGATGGGGGGAAGGGGTTGCAACCCTGTCCCTGACAATTGGAGTTAAATCCCTAAAAATATTGATTAATAATTGGAAATAAATCCCTAAAAATATTGAGAGGAAGGAATAGTTGCATATCCTCTAAATACTTAAAATAGATGCATAGGAATAGGGTATTTAAATTGATCCAAACATTTTTTAGAACAAGCAACTCATGAAAAACTAAAACATTCAAAAAGATTATGAAATTAATGTCTGTGCCCCCTCCCTTGTAATAGCCTGTCCATGATTGAAGTCCTCCTCAACTGTAAAATGATATTGTGCAGGGAGTTATTTAAAAAAAAAAAGGTCAAGGGAAGATACACTTTTTGGCCCTGAAAAGGACCATTGTTTGGGTCCACAGACGATTGACAAAAACAATTGGAATAATACACATATGGAAACAACAATGTACAATGACATAACTGTGTGTGTCACAATAATGTAAACGAAGAAACACAGTAATGTAGTGTTTGTCTAAGCGAGTTACAGGGATAGCATTGAAGGAGTATCTACAAAAATCAAAAGAATGCCAACAGCACGCAACAGCAGCAAAAGAATGGTCACCCTCCCAAGTACTGACCGCGCCCGATGATGCTTGACTTCGGTGATCGAACGAGAGCCGGTTTGTTCATCATGGTATGGCCGTTGACACAAATAAAGTACACGAGATTGATGACCTCTCGCTATAATGAAAGGTCACCCTCCCAATTACTGACCGTGCCCGATGATGCTTGACTTTGGTGACCCCTGTGGTGGCGTCCTCTATGATTTGGAAACTATATCATAAGATATAATGGTTTTCTTACACAGATAGATTTTGGAAAGGTGGTATTGATGGGGTTAATAATTTTGGAGGGGTGATATCGATGGGGAATTGGGGGTCCAGGATATATAAATATATTTAGATATGTGAATAAACAGGGAAAAAGGTACATTAAATTGTTTTATGTAATGATGGGGGGAAGGGGTTGCAACCCTGTCCCTGACAATTGGAGTTAAATCCCTAAAAATATTGATTAATAATTGGAAATAAATCCCTAAAAATATTGAGAGGAAGGAATAGTTGCATATCCTCTAAATACTTAAAATAGATGCATAGGAATAGGGTATTTAAATTGATCCAAACATTTTTTAGAACAAGCAACTCATGAAAAACTAAAACATTCAAAAAGATTATGAAATTAATGTCTGTGCCCCCTCCCTTGTAATAGCCTGTCCATGATTGAAGTCCTCCTCAACTGTAAAATGATATTGTGCAGGGAGTTATTTAAAAAAAAAAAGGTCAAGGGAAGATACACTTTTTGGCCCTGAAAAGGACCATTGTTTGGGTCCACAGACGATTGACAAAAACAATTGGAATAATACACATATGGAAACAACAATGTACAATGACATAACTGTGTGTGTCACAATAATGTAAACGAAGAAACACAGTAATGTAGTGTTTGTCTAAGCGAGTTACAGGGATAGCATTGAAGGAGTATCTACAAAAATCAAAAGAATGCCAACAGCACGCAACAGCAGCAAAAGAATGGTCACCCTCCCAAGTACTGACCGCGCCCGATGATGCTTGACTTCGGTGATCGAACGAGAGCCGGTTTGTTCATCATGGTATGGCCGTTGACACAAATAAAGTACACGAGATTGATGACCTCTCGCTATAATGAAAGGTCACCCTCCCAATTACTGACCGTGCCCGATGATGCTTGACTTTGGTGACCCCTGTGGTGGCGTCCTCTATGATTTGGAAACTATATCATAAGATATAATGGTTTTCTTACACAGATAGATTTTGGAAAGGTGGTATTGATGGGGTTAATAATTTTGGAGGGGTGATATCGATGGGGAATTGGGGGTCCAGGATATATAAATATATTTAGATATGTGAATAAACAGGGAAAAAGGTACATTAAATTGTTTTATGTAATGATGGGGGGAAGGGGTTGCAACCCTGTCCCTGACAATTGGAGTTAAATCCCTAAAAATATTGATTAATAATTGGAAATAAATCCCTAAAAATATTGAGAGGAAGGAATAGTTGCATATCCTCTAAATACTTAAAATAGATGCATAGGAATAGGGTATTTAAATTGATCCAAACATTTTTTAGAACAAGCAACTCATGAAAAACTAAAACATTCAAAAAGATTATGAAATTAATGTCTGTGCCCCCTCCCTTGTAATAGCCTGTCCATGATTGAAGTCCTCCTCAACTGTAAAATGATATTGTGCAGGGAGTTATTTAAAAAAAAAAAGGTCAAGGGAAGATACACTTTTTGGCCCTGAAAAGGACCATTGTTTGGGTCCACAGACGATTGACAAAAACAATTGGAATAATACACATATGGAAACAACAATGTACAATGACATAACTGTGTGTGTCACAATAATGTAAACGAAGAAACACAGTAATGTAGTGTTTGTCTAAGCGAGTTACAGGGATAGCATTGAAGGAGTATCTACAAAAATCAAAAGAATGCCAACAGCACGCAACAGCAGCAAAAGAATGGTCACCCTCCCAAGTACTGACCGCGCCCGATGATGCTTGACTTCGGTGATCGAACGAGAGCCGGTTTGTTCATCATGGTATGGCCGTTGACACAAATAAAGTACACGAGATTGATGACCTCTCGCTATAATGAAAGGTCACCCTCCCAATTACTGACCGTGCCCGATGATGCTTGACTTTGGTGACCCCTGTGGTGGCGTCCTCTATGATTTGGAAACTATATCATAAGATATAATGGTTTTCTTACACAGATAGATTTTGGAAAGGTGGTATTGATGGGGTTAATAATTTTGGAGGGGTGATATCGATGGGGAATTGGGGGTCCAGGATATATAAATATATTTAGATATGTGAATAAACAGGGAAAAAGGTACATTAAATTGTTTTATGTAATGATGGGGGGAAGGGGTTGCAACCCTGTCCCTGACAATTGGAGTTAAATCCCTAAAAATATTGATTAATAATTGGAAATAAATCCCTAAAAATATTGAGAGGAAGGAATAGTTGCATATCCTCTAAATACTTAAAATAGATGCATAGGAATAGGGTATTTAAATTGATCCAAACATTTTTTAGAACAAGCAACTCATGAAAAACTAAAACATTCAAAAAGATTATGAAATTAATGTCTGTGCCCCCTCCCTTGTAATAGCCTGTCCATGATTGAAGTCCTCCTCAACTGTAAAATGATATTGTGCAGGGAGTTATTTAAAAAAAAAAAGGTCAAGGGAAGATACACTTTTTGGCCCTGAAAAGGACCATTGTTTGGGTCCACAGACGATTGACAAAAACAATTGGAATAATACACATATGGAAACAACAATGTACAATGACATAACTGTGTGTGTCACAATAATGTAAACGAAGAAACACAGTAATGTAGTGTTTGTCTAAGCGAGTTACAGGGATAGCATTGAAGGAGTATCTACAAAAATCAAAAGAATGCCAACAGCACGCAACAGCAGCAAAAGAATGGTCACCCTCCCAAGTACTGACCGCGCCCGATGATGCTTGACTTCGGTGATCGAACGAGAGCCGGTTTGTTCATCATGGTATGGCCGTTGACACAAATAAAGTACACGAGATTGATGACCTCTCGCTATAATGAAAGGTCACCCTCCCAATTACTGACCGTGCCCGATGATGCTTGACTTTGGTGACCCCTGTGGTGGCGTCCTCTATGATTTGGAAACTATATCATAAGATATAATGGTTTTCTTACACAGATAGATTTTGGAAAGGTGGTATTGATGGGGTTAATAATTTTGGAGGGGTGATATCGATGGGGAATTGGGGGTCCAGGATATATAAATATATTTAGATATGTGAATAAACAGGGAAAAAGGTACATTAAATTGTTTTATGTAATGATGGGGGGAAGGGGTTGCAACCCTGTCCCTGACAATTGGAGTTAAATCCCTAAAAATATTGATTAATAATTGGAAATAAATCCCTAAAAATATTGAGAGGAAGGAATAGTTGCATATCCTCTAAATACTTAAAATAGATGCATAGGAATAGGGTATTTAAATTGATCCAAACATTTTTTAGAACAAGCAACTCATGAAAAACTAAAACATTCAAAAAGATTATGAAATTAATGTCTGTGCCCCCTCCCTTGTAATAGCCTGTCCATGATTGAAGTCCTCCTCAACTGTAAAATGATATTGTGCAGGGAGTTATTTAAAAAAAAAAAGGTCAAGGGAAGATACACTTTTTGGCCCTGAAAAGGACCATTGTTTGGGTCCACAGACGATTGACAAAAACAATTGGAATAATACACATATGGAAACAACAATGTACAATGACATAACTGTGTGTGTCACAATAATGTAAACGAAGAAACACAGTAATGTAGTGTTTGTCTAAGCGAGTTACAGGGATAGCATTGAAGGAGTATCTACAAAAATCAAAAGAATGCCAACAGCACGCAACAGCAGCAAAAGAATGGTCACCCTCCCAAGTACTGACCGCGCCCGATGATGCTTGACTTCGGTGATCGAACGAGAGCCGGTTTGTTCATCATGGTATGGCCGTTGACACAAATAAAGTACACGAGATTGATGACCTCTCGCTATAATGAAAGGTCACCCTCCCAATTACTGACCGTGCCCGATGATGCTTGACTTTGGTGACCCCTGTGGTGGCGTCCTCTATGATTTGGAAACTATATCATAAGATATAATGGTTTTCTTACACAGATAGATTTTGGAAAGGTGGTATTGATGGGGTTAATAATTTTGGAGGGGTGATATCGATGGGGAATTGGGGGTCCAGGATATATAAATATATTTAGATATGTGAATAAACAGGGAAAAAGGTACATTAAATTGTTTTATGTAATGATGGGGGGAAGGGGTTGCAACCCTGTCCCTGACAATTGGAGTTAAATCCCTAAAAATATTGATTAATAATTGGAAATAAATCCCTAAAAATATTGAGAGGAAGGAATAGTTGCATATCCTCTAAATACTTAAAATAGATGCATAGGAATAGGGTATTTAAATTGATCCAAACATTTTTTAGAACAAGCAACTCATGAAAAACTAAAACATTCAAAAAGATTATGAAATTAATGTCTGTGCCCCCTCCCTTGTAATAGCCTGTCCATGATTGAAGTCCTCCTCAACTGTAAAATGATATTGTGCAGGGAGTTATTTAAAAAAAAAAAGGTCAAGGGAAGATACACTTTTTGGCCCTGAAAAGGACCATTGTTTGGGTCCACAGACGATTGACAAAAACAATTGGAATAATACACATATGGAAACAACAATGTACAATGACATAACTGTGTGTGTCACAATAATGTAAACGAAGAAACACAGTAATGTAGTGTTTGTCTAAGCGAGTTACAGGGATAGCATTGAAGGAGTATCTACAAAAATCAAAAGAATGCCAACAGCACGCAACAGCAGCAAAAGAATGGTCACCCTCCCAAGTACTGACCGCGCCCGATGATGCTTGACTTCGGTGATCGAACGAGAGCCGGTTTGTTCATCATGGTATGGCCGTTGACACAAATAAAGTACACGAGATTGATGACCTCTCGCTATAATGAAAGGTCACCCTCCCAATTACTGACCGTGCCCGATGATGCTTGACTTTGGTGACCCCTGTGGTGGCGTCCTCTATGATTTGGAAACTATATCATAAGATATAATGGTTTTCTTACACAGATAGATTTTGGAAAGGTGGTATTGATGGGGTTAATAATTTTGGAGGGGTGATATCGATGGGGAATTGGGGGTCCAGGATATATAAATATATTTAGATATGTGAATAAACAGGGAAAAAGGTACATTAAATTGTTTTATGTAATGATGGGGGGAAGGGGTTGCAACCCTGTCCCTGACAATTGGAGTTAAATCCCTAAAAATATTGATTAATAATTGGAAATAAATCCCTAAAAATATTGAGAGGAAGGAATAGTTGCATATCCTCTAAATACTTAAAATAGATGCATAGGAATAGGGTATTTAAATTGATCCAAACATTTTTTAGAACAAGCAACTCATGAAAAACTAAAACATTCAAAAAGATTATGAAATTAATGTCTGTGCCCCCTCCCTTGTAATAGCCTGTCCATGATTGAAGTCCTCCTCAACTGTAAAATGATATTGTGCAGGGAGTTATTTAAAAAAAAAAAGGTCAAGGGAAGATACACTTTTTGGCCCTGAAAAGGACCATTGTTTGGGTCCACAGACGATTGACAAAAACAATTGGAATAATACACATATGGAAACAACAATGTACAATGACATAACTGTGTGTGTCACAATAATGTAAACGAAGAAACACAGTAATGTAGTGTTTGTCTAAGCGAGTTACAGGGATAGCATTGAAGGAGTATCTACAAAAATCAAAAGAATGCCAACAGCACGCAACAGCAGCAAAAGAATGGTCACCCTCCCAAGTACTGACCGCGCCCGATGATGCTTGACTTCGGTGATCGAACGAGAGCCGGTTTGTTCATCATGGTATGGCCGTTGACACAAATAAAGTACACGAGATTGATGACCTCTCGCTATAATGAAAGGTCACCCTCCCAATTACTGACCGTGCCCGATGATGCTTGACTTTGGTGACCCCTGTGGTGGCGTCCTCTATGATTTGGAAACTATATCATAAGATATAATGGTTTTCTTACACAGATAGATTTTGGAAAGGTGGTATTGATGGGGTTAATAATTTTGGAGGGGTGATATCGATGGGGAATTGGGGGTCCAGGATATATAAATATATTTAGATATGTGAATAAACAGGGAAAAAGGTACATTAAATTGTTTTATGTAATGATGGGGGGAAGGGGTTGCAACCCTGTCCCTGACAATTGGAGTTAAATCCCTAAAAATATTGATTAATAATTGGAAATAAATCCCTAAAAATATTGAGAGGAAGGAATAGTTGCATATCCTCTAAATACTTAAAATAGATGCATAGGAATAGGGTATTTAAATTGATCCAAACATTTTTTAGAACAAGCAACTCATGAAAAACTAAAACATTCAAAAAGATTATGAAATTAATGTCTGTGCCCCCTCCCTTGTAATAGCCTGTCCATGATTGAAGTCCTCCTCAACTGTAAAATGATATTGTGCAGGGAGTTATTTAAAAAAAAAAAGGTCAAGGGAAGATACACTTTTTGGCCCTGAAAAGGACCATTGTTTGGGTCCACAGACGATTGACAAAAACAATTGGAATAATACACATATGGAAACAACAATGTACAATGACATAACTGTGTGTGTCACAATAATGTAAACGAAGAAACACAGTAATGTAGTGTTTGTCTAAGCGAGTTACAGGGATAGCATTGAAGGAGTATCTACAAAAATCAAAAGAATGCCAACAGCACGCAACAGCAGCAAAAGAATGGTCACCCTCCCAAGTACTGACCGCGCCCGATGATGCTTGACTTCGGTGATCGAACGAGAGCCGGTTTGTTCATCATGGTATGGCCGTTGACACAAATAAAGTACACGAGATTGATGACCTCTCGCTATAATGAAAGGTCACCCTCCCAATTACTGACCGTGCCCGATGATGCTTGACTTTGGTGACCCCTGTGGTGGCGTCCTCTATGATTTGGAAACTATATCATAAGATATAATGGTTTTCTTACACAGATAGATTTTGGAAAGGTGGTATTGATGGGGTTAATAATTTTGGAGGGGTGATATCGATGGGGAATTGGGGGTCCAGGATATATAAATATATTTAGATATGTGAATAAACAGGGAAAAAGGTACATTAAATTGTTTTATGTAATGATGGGGGGAAGGGGTTGCAACCCTGTCCCTGACAATTGGAGTTAAATCCCTAAAAATATTGATTAATAATTGGAAATAAATCCCTAAAAATATTGAGAGGAAGGAATAGTTGCATATCCTCTAAATACTTAAAATAGATGCATAGGAATAGGGTATTTAAATTGATCCAAACATTTTTTAGAACAAGCAACTCATGAAAAACTAAAACATTCAAAAAGATTATGAAATTAATGTCTGTGCCCCCTCCCTTGTAATAGCCTGTCCATGATTGAAGTCCTCCTCAACTGTAAAATGATATTGTGCAGGGAGTTATTTAAAAAAAAAAAGGTCAAGGGAAGATACACTTTTTGGCCCTGAAAAGGACCATTGTTTGGGTCCACAGACGATTGACAAAAACAATTGGAATAATACACATATGGAAACAACAATGTACAATGACATAACTGTGTGTGTCACAATAATGTAAACGAAGAAACACAGTAATGTAGTGTTTGTCTAAGCGAGTTACAGGGATAGCATTGAAGGAGTATCTACAAAAATCAAAAGAATGCCAACAGCACGCAACAGCAGCAAAAGAATGGTCACCCTCCCAAGTACTGACCGCGCCCGATGATGCTTGACTTCGGTGATCGAACGAGAGCCGGTTTGTTCATCATGGTATGGCCGTTGACACAAATAAAGTACACGAGATTGATGACCTCTCGCTATAATGAAAGGTCACCCTCCCAATTACTGACCGTGCCCGATGATGCTTGACTTTGGTGACCCCTGTGGTGGCGTCCTCTATGATTTGGAAACTATATCATAAGATATAATGGTTTTCTTACACAGATAGATTTTGGAAAGGTGGTATTGATGGGGTTAATAATTTTGGAGGGGTGATATCGATGGGGAATTGGGGGTCCAGGATATATAAATATATTTAGATATGTGAATAAACAGGGAAAAAGGTACATTAAATTGTTTTATGTAATGATGGGGGGAAGGGGTTGCAACCCTGTCCCTGACAATTGGAGTTAAATCCCTAAAAATATTGATTAATAATTGGAAATAAATCCCTAAAAATATTGAGAGGAAGGAATAGTTGCATATCCTCTAAATACTTAAAATAGATGCATAGGAATAGGGTATTTAAATTGATCCAAACATTTTTTAGAACAAGCAACTCATGAAAAACTAAAACATTCAAAAAGATTATGAAATTAATGTCTGTGCCCCCTCCCTTGTAATAGCCTGTCCATGATTGAAGTCCTCCTCAACTGTAAAATGATATTGTGCAGGGAGTTATTTAAAAAAAAAAAGGTCAAGGGAAGATACACTTTTTGGCCCTGAAAAGGACCATTGTTTGGGTCCACAGACGATTGACAAAAACAATTGGAATAATACACATATGGAAACAACAATGTACAATGACATAACTGTGTGTGTCACAATAATGTAAACGAAGAAACACAGTAATGTAGTGTTTGTCTAAGCGAGTTACAGGGATAGCATTGAAGGAGTATCTACAAAAATCAAAAGAATGCCAACAGCACGCAACAGCAGCAAAAGAATGGTCACCCTCCCAAGTACTGACCGCGCCCGATGATGCTTGACTTCGGTGATCGAACGAGAGCCGGTTTGTTCATCATGGTATGGCCGTTGACACAAATAAAGTACACGAGATTGATGACCTCTCGCTATAATGAAAGGTCACCCTCCCAATTACTGACCGTGCCCGATGATGCTTGACTTTGGTGACCCCTGTGGTGGCGTCCTCTATGATTTGGAAACTATATCATAAGATATAATGGTTTTCTTACACAGATAGATTTTGGAAAGGTGGTATTGATGGGGTTAATAATTTTGGAGGGGTGATATCGATGGGGAATTGGGGGTCCAGGATATATAAATATATTTAGATATGTGAATAAACAGGGAAAAAGGTACATTAAATTGTTTTATGTAATGATGGGGGGAAGGGGTTGCAACCCTGTCCCTGACAATTGGAGTTAAATCCCTAAAAATATTGATTAATAATTGGAAATAAATCCCTAAAAATATTGAGAGGAAGGAATAGTTGCATATCCTCTAAATACTTAAAATAGATGCATAGGAATAGGGTATTTAAATTGATCCAAACATTTTTTAGAACAAGCAACTCATGAAAAACTAAAACATTCAAAAAGATTATGAAATTAATGTCTGTGCCCCCTCCCTTGTAATAGCCTGTCCATGATTGAAGTCCTCCTCAACTGTAAAATGATATTGTGCAGGGAGTTATTTAAAAAAAAAAAGGTCAAGGGAAGATACACTTTTTGGCCCTGAAAAGGACCATTGTTTGGGTCCACAGACGATTGACAAAAACAATTGGAATAATACACATATGGAAACAACAATGTACAATGACATAACTGTGTGTGTCACAATAATGTAAACGAAGAAACACAGTAATGTAGTGTTTGTCTAAGCGAGTTACAGGGATAGCATTGAAGGAGTATCTACAAAAATCAAAAGAATGCCAACAGCACGCAACAGCAGCAAAAGAATGGTCACCCTCCCAAGTACTGACCGCGCCCGATGATGCTTGACTTCGGTGATCGAACGAGAGCCGGTTTGTTCATCATGGTATGGCCGTTGACACAAATAAAGTACACGAGATTGATGACCTCTCGCTATAATGAAAGGTCACCCTCCCAATTACTGACCGTGCCCGATGATGCTTGACTTTGGTGACCCCTGTGGTGGCGTCCTCTATGATTTGGAAACTATATCATAAGATATAATGGTTTTCTTACACAGATAGATTTTGGAAAGGTGGTATTGATGGGGTTAATAATTTTGGAGGGGTGATATCGATGGGGAATTGGGGGTCCAGGATATATAAATATATTTAGATATGTGAATAAACAGGGAAAAAGGTACATTAAATTGTTTTATGTAATGATGGGGGGAAGGGGTTGCAACCCTGTCCCTGACAATTGGAGTTAAATCCCTAAAAATATTGATTAATAATTGGAAATAAATCCCTAAAAATATTGAGAGGAAGGAATAGTTGCATATCCTCTAAATACTTAAAATAGATGCATAGGAATAGGGTATTTAAATTGATCCAAACATTTTTTAGAACAAGCAACTCATGAAAAACTAAAACATTCAAAAAGATTATGAAATTAATGTCTGTGCCCCCTCCCTTGTAATAGCCTGTCCATGATTGAAGTCCTCCTCAACTGTAAAATGATATTGTGCAGGGAGTTATTTAAAAAAAAAAAGGTCAAGGGAAGATACACTTTTTGGCCCTGAAAAGGACCATTGTTTGGGTCCACAGACGATTGACAAAAACAATTGGAATAATACACATATGGAAACAACAATGTACAATGACATAACTGTGTGTGTCACAATAATGTAAACGAAGAAACACAGTAATGTAGTGTTTGTCTAAGCGAGTTACAGGGATAGCATTGAAGGAGTATCTACAAAAATCAAAAGAATGCCAACAGCACGCAACAGCAGCAAAAGAATGGTCACCCTCCCAAGTACTGACCGCGCCCGATGATGCTTGACTTCGGTGATCGAACGAGAGCCGGTTTGTTCATCATGGTATGGCCGTTGACACAAATAAAGTACACGAGATTGATGACCTCTCGCTATAATGAAAGGTCACCCTCCCAATTACTGACCGTGCCCGATGATGCTTGACTTTGGTGACCCCTGTGGTGGCGTCCTCTATGATTTGGAAACTATATCATAAGATATAATGGTTTTCTTACACAGATAGATTTTGGAAAGGTGGTATTGATGGGGTTAATAATTTTGGAGGGGTGATATCGATGGGGAATTGGGGGTCCAGGATATATAAATATATTTAGATATGTGAATAAACAGGGAAAAAGGTACATTAAATTGTTTTATGTAATGATGGGGGGAAGGGGTTGCAACCCTGTCCCTGACAATTGGAGTTAAATCCCTAAAAATATTGATTAATAATTGGAAATAAATCCCTAAAAATATTGAGAGGAAGGAATAGTTGCATATCCTCTAAATACTTAAAATAGATGCATAGGAATAGGGTATTTAAATTGATCCAAACATTTTTTAGAACAAGCAACTCATGAAAAACTAAAACATTCAAAAAGATTATGAAATTAATGTCTGTGCCCCCTCCCTTGTAATAGCCTGTCCATGATTGAAGTCCTCCTCAACTGTAAAATGATATTGTGCAGGGAGTTATTTAAAAAAAAAAAGGTCAAGGGAAGATACACTTTTTGGCCCTGAAAAGGACCATTGTTTGGGTCCACAGACGATTGACAAAAACAATTGGAATAATACACATATGGAAACAACAATGTACAATGACATAACTGTGTGTGTCACAATAATGTAAACGAAGAAACACAGTAATGTAGTGTTTGTCTAAGCGAGTTACAGGGATAGCATTGAAGGAGTATCTACAAAAATCAAAAGAATGCCAACAGCACGCAACAGCAGCAAAAGAATGGTCACCCTCCCAAGTACTGACCGCGCCCGATGATGCTTGACTTCGGTGATCGAACGAGAGCCGGTTTGTTCATCATGGTATGGCCGTTGACACAAATAAAGTACACGAGATTGATGACCTCTCGCTATAATGAAAGGTCACCCTCCCAATTACTGACCGTGCCCGATGATGCTTGACTTTGGTGACCCCTGTGGTGGCGTCCTCTATGATTTGGAAACTATATCATAAGATATAATGGTTTTCTTACACAGATAGATTTTGGAAAGGTGGTATTGATGGGGTTAATAATTTTGGAGGGGTGATATCGATGGGGAATTGGGGGTCCAGGATATATAAATATATTTAGATATGTGAATAAACAGGGAAAAAGGTACATTAAATTGTTTTATGTAATGATGGGGGGAAGGGGTTGCAACCCTGTCCCTGACAATTGGAGTTAAATCCCTAAAAATATTGATTAATAATTGGAAATAAATCCCTAAAAATATTGAGAGGAAGGAATAGTTGCATATCCTCTAAATACTTAAAATAGATGCATAGGAATAGGGTATTTAAATTGATCCAAACATTTTTTAGAACAAGCAACTCATGAAAAACTAAAACATTCAAAAAGATTATGAAATTAATGTCTGTGCCCCCTCCCTTGTAATAGCCTGTCCATGATTGAAGTCCTCCTCAACTGTAAAATGATATTGTGCAGGGAGTTATTTAAAAAAAAAAAGGTCAAGGGAAGATACACTTTTTGGCCCTGAAAAGGACCATTGTTTGGGTCCACAGACGATTGACAAAAACAATTGGAATAATACACATATGGAAACAACAATGTACAATGACATAACTGTGTGTGTCACAATAATGTAAACGAAGAAACACAGTAATGTAGTGTTTGTCTAAGCGAGTTACAGGGATAGCATTGAAGGAGTATCTACAAAAATCAAAAGAATGCCAACAGCACGCAACAGCAGCAAAAGAATGGTCACCCTCCCAAGTACTGACCGCGCCCGATGATGCTTGACTTCGGTGATCGAACGAGAGCCGGTTTGTTCATCATGGTATGGCCGTTGACACAAATAAAGTACACGAGATTGATGACCTCTCGCTATAATGAAAGGTCACCCTCCCAATTACTGACCGTGCCCGATGATGCTTGACTTTGGTGACCCCTGTGGTGGCGTCCTCTATGATTTGGAAACTATATCATAAGATATAATGGTTTTCTTACACAGATAGATTTTGGAAAGGTGGTATTGATGGGGTTAATAATTTTGGAGGGGTGATATCGATGGGGAATTGGGGGTCCAGGATATATAAATATATTTAGATATGTGAATAAACAGGGAAAAAGGTACATTAAATTGTTTTATGTAATGATGGGGGGAAGGGGTTGCAACCCTGTCCCTGACAATTGGAGTTAAATCCCTAAAAATATTGATTAATAATTGGAAATAAATCCCTAAAAATATTGAGAGGAAGGAATAGTTGCATATCCTCTAAATACTTAAAATAGATGCATAGGAATAGGGTATTTAAATTGATCCAAACATTTTTTAGAACAAGCAACTCATGAAAAACTAAAACATTCAAAAAGATTATGAAATTAATGTCTGTGCCCCCTCCCTTGTAATAGCCTGTCCATGATTGAAGTCCTCCTCAACTGTAAAATGATATTGTGCAGGGAGTTATTTAAAAAAAAAAAGGTCAAGGGAAGATACACTTTTTGGCCCTGAAAAGGACCATTGTTTGGGTCCACAGACGATTGACAAAAACAATTGGAATAATACACATATGGAAACAACAATGTACAATGACATAACTGTGTGTGTCACAATAATGTAAACGAAGAAACACAGTAATGTAGTGTTTGTCTAAGCGAGTTACAGGGATAGCATTGAAGGAGTATCTACAAAAATCAAAAGAATGCCAACAGCACGCAACAGCAGCAAAAGAATGGTCACCCTCCCAAGTACTGACCGCGCCCGATGATGCTTGACTTCGGTGATCGAACGAGAGCCGGTTTGTTCATCATGGTATGGCCGTTGACACAAATAAAGTACACGAGATTGATGACCTCTCGCTATAATGAAAGGTCACCCTCCCAATTACTGACCGTGCCCGATGATGCTTGACTTTGGTGACCCCTGTGGTGGCGTCCTCTATGATTTGGAAACTATATCATAAGATATAATGGTTTTCTTACACAGATAGATTTTGGAAAGGTGGTATTGATGGGGTTAATAATTTTGGAGGGGTGATATCGATGGGGAATTGGGGGTCCAGGATATATAAATATATTTAGATATGTGAATAAACAGGGAAAAAGGTACATTAAATTGTTTTATGTAATGATGGGGGGAAGGGGTTGCAACCCTGTCCCTGACAATTGGAGTTAAATCCCTAAAAATATTGATTAATAATTGGAAATAAATCCCTAAAAATATTGAGAGGAAGGAATAGTTGCATATCCTCTAAATACTTAAAATAGATGCATAGGAATAGGGTATTTAAATTGATCCAAACATTTTTTAGAACAAGCAACTCATGAAAAACTAAAACATTCAAAAAGATTATGAAATTAATGTCTGTGCCCCCTCCCTTGTAATAGCCTGTCCATGATTGAAGTCCTCCTCAACTGTAAAATGATATTGTGCAGGGAGTTATTTAAAAAAAAAAAGGTCAAGGGAAGATACACTTTTTGGCCCTGAAAAGGACCATTGTTTGGGTCCACAGACGATTGACAAAAACAATTGGAATAATACACATATGGAAACAACAATGTACAATGACATAACTGTGTGTGTCACAATAATGTAAACGAAGAAACACAGTAATGTAGTGTTTGTCTAAGCGAGTTACAGGGATAGCATTGAAGGAGTATCTACAAAAATCAAAAGAATGCCAACAGCACGCAACAGCAGCAAAAGAATGGTCACCCTCCCAAGTACTGACCGCGCCCGATGATGCTTGACTTCGGTGATCGAACGAGAGCCGGTTTGTTCATCATGGTATGGCCGTTGACACAAATAAAGTACACGAGATTGATGACCTCTCGCTATAATGAAAGGTCACCCTCCCAATTACTGACCGTGCCCGATGATGCTTGACTTTGGTGACCCCTGTGGTGGCGTCCTCTATGATTTGGAAACTATATCATAAGATATAATGGTTTTCTTACACAGATAGATTTTGGAAAGGTGGTATTGATGGGGTTAATAATTTTGGAGGGGTGATATCGATGGGGAATTGGGGGTCCAGGATATATAAATATATTTAGATATGTGAATAAACAGGGAAAAAGGTACATTAAATTGTTTTATGTAATGATGGGGGGAAGGGGTTGCAACCCTGTCCCTGACAATTGGAGTTAAATCCCTAAAAATATTGATTAATAATTGGAAATAAATCCCTAAAAATATTGAGAGGAAGGAATAGTTGCATATCCTCTAAATACTTAAAATAGATGCATAGGAATAGGGTATTTAAATTGATCCAAACATTTTTTAGAACAAGCAACTCATGAAAAACTAAAACATTCAAAAAGATTATGAAATTAATGTCTGTGCCCCCTCCCTTGTAATAGCCTGTCCATGATTGAAGTCCTCCTCAACTGTAAAATGATATTGTGCAGGGAGTTATTTAAAAAAAAAAAGGTCAAGGGAAGATACACTTTTTGGCCCTGAAAAGGACCATTGTTTGGGTCCACAGACGATTGACAAAAACAATTGGAATAATACACATATGGAAACAACAATGTACAATGACATAACTGTGTGTGTCACAATAATGTAAACGAAGAAACACAGTAATGTAGTGTTTGTCTAAGCGAGTTACAGGGATAGCATTGAAGGAGTATCTACAAAAATCAAAAGAATGCCAACAGCACGCAACAGCAGCAAAAGAATGGTCACCCTCCCAAGTACTGACCGCGCCCGATGATGCTTGACTTCGGTGATCGAACGAGAGCCGGTTTGTTCATCATGGTATGGCCGTTGACACAAATAAAGTACACGAGATTGATGACCTCTCGCTATAATGAAAGGTCACCCTCCCAATTACTGACCGTGCCCGATGATGCTTGACTTTGGTGACCCCTGTGGTGGCGTCCTCTATGATTTGGAAACTATATCATAAGATATAATGGTTTTCTTACACAGATAGATTTTGGAAAGGTGGTATTGATGGGGTTAATAATTTTGGAGGGGTGATATCGATGGGGAATTGGGGGTCCAGGATATATAAATATATTTAGATATGTGAATAAACAGGGAAAAAGGTACATTAAATTGTTTTATGTAATGATGGGGGGAAGGGGTTGCAACCCTGTCCCTGACAATTGGAGTTAAATCCCTAAAAATATTGATTAATAATTGGAAATAAATCCCTAAAAATATTGAGAGGAAGGAATAGTTGCATATCCTCTAAATACTTAAAATAGATGCATAGGAATAGGGTATTTAAATTGATCCAAACATTTTTTAGAACAAGCAACTCATGAAAAACTAAAACATTCAAAAAGATTATGAAATTAATGTCTGTGCCCCCTCCCTTGTAATAGCCTGTCCATGATTGAAGTCCTCCTCAACTGTAAAATGATATTGTGCAGGGAGTTATTTAAAAAAAAAAAGGTCAAGGGAAGATACACTTTTTGGCCCTGAAAAGGACCATTGTTTGGGTCCACAGACGATTGACAAAAACAATTGGAATAATACACATATGGAAACAACAATGTACAATGACATAACTGTGTGTGTCACAATAATGTAAACGAAGAAACACAGTAATGTAGTGTTTGTCTAAGCGAGTTACAGGGATAGCATTGAAGGAGTATCTACAAAAATCAAAAGAATGCCAACAGCACGCAACAGCAGCAAAAGAATGGTCACCCTCCCAAGTACTGACCGCGCCCGATGATGCTTGACTTCGGTGATCGAACGAGAGCCGGTTTGTTCATCATGGTATGGCCGTTGACACAAATAAAGTACACGAGATTGATGACCTCTCGCTATAATGAAAGGTCACCCTCCCAATTACTGACCGTGCCCGATGATGCTTGACTTTGGTGACCCCTGTGGTGGCGTCCTCTATGATTTGGAAACTATATCATAAGATATAATGGATTTCTTACACAGATAGATTTTGGAAAGGTGGTATTGATGGGGTTAATAATTTTGGAGGGGTGATATCGATGGGGAATTGGGGGTCCAGGATATATAAATATATTTAGATATGTGAATAAACAGGGAAAAAGGTACATTAAATTGTTTTATGTAATGATGGGGGGAAGGGGTTGCAACCCTGTCCCTGACAATTGGAGTTAAATCCCTAAAAATATTGATTAATAATTGGAAATAAATCCCTAAAAATATTGAGAGGAAGGAATAGTTGCATATCCTCTAAATACTTAAAATAGATGCATAGGAATAGGGTATTTAAATTGATCCAAACATTTTTTAGAACAAGCAACTCATGAAAAACTAAAACATTCAAAAAGATTATGAAATTAATGTCTGTGCCCCCTCCCTTGTAATAGCCTGTCCATGATTGAAGTCCTCCTCAACTGTAAAATGATATTGTGCAGGGAGTTATTTAAAAAAAAAAAGGTCAAGGGAAGATACACTTTTTGGCCCTGAAAAGGACCATTGTTTGGGTCCACAGACGATTGACAAAAACAATTGGAATAATACACATATGGAAACAACAATGTACAATGACATAACTGTGTGTGTCACAATAATGTAAACGAAGAAACACAGTAATGTAGTGTTTGTCTAAGCGAGTTACAGGGATAGCATTGAAGGAGTATCTACAAAAATCAAAAGAATGCCAACAGCACGCAACAGCAGCAAAAGAATGGTCACCCTCCCAAGTACTGACCGCGCCCGATGATGCTTGACTTCGGTGATCGAACGAGAGCCGGTTTGTTCATCATGGTATGGCCGTTGACACAAATAAAGTACACGAGATTGATGACCTCTCGCTATAATGAAAGGTCACCCTCCCAATTACTGACCGTGCCCGATGATGCTTGACTTTGGTGACCCCTGTGGTGGCGTCCTCTATGATTTGGAAACTATATCATAAGATATAATGGTTTTCTTACACAGATAGATTTTGGAAAGGTGGTATTGATGGGGTTAATAATTTTGGAGGGGTGATATCGATGGGGAATTGGGGGTCCAGGATATATAAATATATTTAGATATGTGAATAAACAGGGAAAAAGGTACATTAAATTGTTTTATGTAATGATGGGGGGAAGGGGTTGCAACCCTGTCCCTGACAATTGGAGTTAAATCCCTAAAAATATTGATTAATAATTGGAAATAAATCCCTAAAAATATTGAGAGGAAGGAATAGTTGCATATCCTCTAAATACTTAAAATAGATGCATAGGAATAGGGTATTTAAATTGATCCAAACATTTTTTAGAACAAGCAACTCATGAAAAACTAAAACATTCAAAAAGATTATGAAATTAATGTCTGTGCCCCCTCCCTTGTAATAGCCTGTCCATGATTGAAGTCCTCCTCAACTGTAAAATGATATTGTGCAGGGAGTTATTTAAAAAAAAAAAGGTCAAGGGAAGATACACTTTTTGGCCCTGAAAAGGACCATTGTTTGGGTCCACAGACGATTGACAAAAACAATTGGAATAATACACATATGGAAACAACAATGTACAATGACATAACTGTGTGTGTCACAATAATGTAAACGAAGAAACACAGTAATGTAGTGTTTGTCTAAGCGAGTTACAGGGATAGCATTGAAGGAGTATCTACAAAAATCAAAAGAATGCCAACAGCACGCAACAGCAGCAAAAGAATGGTCACCCTCCCAAGTACTGACCGCGCCCGATGATGCTTGACTTCGGTGATCGAACGAGAGCCGGTTTGTTCATCATGGTATGGCCGTTGACACAAATAAAGTACACGAGATTGATGACCTCTCGCTATAATGAAAGGTCACCCTCCCAATTACTGACCGTGCCCGATGATGCTTGACTTTGGTGACCCCTGTGGTGGCGTCCTCTATGATTTGGAAACTATATCATAAGATATAATGGTTTTCTTACACAGATAGATTTTGGAAAGGTGGTATTGATGGGGTTAATAATTTTGGAGGGGTGATATCGATGGGGAATTGGGGGTCCAGGATATATAAATATATTTAGATATGTGAATAAACAGGGAAAAAGGTACATTAAATTGTTTTATGTAATGATGGGGGGAAGGGGTTGCAACCCTGTCCCTGACAATTGGAGTTAAATCCCTAAAAATATTGATTAATAATTGGAAATAAATCCCTAAAAATATTGAGAGGAAGGAATAGTTGCATATCCTCTAAATACTTAAAATAGATGCATAGGAATAGGGTATTTAAATTGATCCAAACATTTTTTAGAACAAGCAACTCATGAAAAACTAAAACATTCAAAAAGATTATGAAATTAATGTCTGTGCCCCCTCCCTTGTAATAGCCTGTCCATGATTGAAGTCCTCCTCAACTGTAAAATGATATTGTGCAGGGAGTTATTTAAAAAAAAAAAGGTCAAGGGAAGATACACTTTTTGGCCCTGAAAAGGACCATTGTTTGGGTCCACAGACGATTGACAAAAACAATTGGAATAATACACATATGGAAACAACAATGTACAATGACATAACTGTGTGTGTCACAATAATGTAAACGAAGAAACACAGTAATGTAGTGTTTGTCTAAGCGAGTTACAGGGATAGCATTGAAGGAGTATCTACAAAAATCAAAAGAATGCCAACAGCACGCAACAGCAGCAAAAGAATGGTCACCCTCCCAAGTACTGACCGCGCCCGATGATGCTTGACTTCGGTGATCGAACGAGAGCCGGTTTGTTCATCATGGTATGGCCGTTGACACAAATAAAGTACACGAGATTGATGACCTCTCGCTATAATGAAAGGTCACCCTCCCAATTACTGACCGTGCCCGATGATGCTTGACTTTGGTGACCCCTGTGGTGGCGTCCTCTATGATTTGGAAACTATATCATAAGATATAATGGTTTTCTTACACAGATAGATTTTGGAAAGGTGGTATTGATGGGGTTAATAATTTTGGAGGGGTGATATCGATGGGGAATTGGGGGTCCAGGATATATAAATATATTTAGATATGTGAATAAACAGGGAAAAAGGTACATTAAATTGTTTTATGTAATGATGGGGGGAAGGGGTTGCAACCCTGTCCCTGACAATTGGAGTTAAATCCCTAAAAATATTGATTAATAATTGGAAATAAATCCCTAAAAATATTGAGAGGAAGGAATAGTTGCATATCCTCTAAATACTTAAAATAGATGCATAGGAATAGGGTATTTAAATTGATCCAAACATTTTTTAGAACAAGCAACTCATGAAAAACTAAAACATTCAAAAAGATTATGAAATTAATGTCTGTGCCCCCTCCCTTGTAATAGCCTGTCCATGATTGAAGTCCTCCTCAACTGTAAAATGATATTGTGCAGGGAGTTATTTAAAAAAAAAAAGGTCAAGGGAAGATACACTTTTTGGCCCTGAAAAGGACCATTGTTTGGGTCCACAGACGATTGACAAAAACAATTGGAATAATACACATATGGAAACAACAATGTACAATGACATAACTGTGTGTGTCACAATAATGTAAACGAAGAAACACAGTAATGTAGTGTTTGTCTAAGCGAGTTACAGGGATAGCATTGAAGGAGTATCTACAAAAATCAAAAGAATGCCAACAGCACGCAACAGCAGCAAAAGAATGGTCACCCTCCCAAGTACTGACCGCGCCCGATGATGCTTGACTTCGGTGATCGAACGAGAGCCGGTTTGTTCATCATGGTATGGCCGTTGACACAAATAAAGTACACGAGATTGATGACCTCTCGCTATAATGAAAGGTCACCCTCCCAATTACTGACCGTGCCCGATGATGCTTGACTTTGGTGACCCCTGTGGTGGCGTCCTCTATGATTTGGAAACTATATCATAAGATATAATGGTTTTCTTACACAGATAGATTTTGGAAAGGTGGTATTGATGGGGTTAATAATTTTGGAGGGGTGATATCGATGGGGAATTGGGGGTCCAGGATATATAAATATATTTAGATATGTGAATAAACAGGGAAAAAGGTACAT
Source organism: Linyphia triangularis (assembly GCA_963978545.1). NCBI lineage: Eukaryota > Metazoa > Arthropoda > Arachnida > Araneae > Linyphiidae > Linyphia > Linyphia triangularis. Next base: position 37,532 of record CAXBTE010000129.1, on the reverse strand, counting down.
TAAATTGTTTTATGTAATGATGGGGGGAAGGGGTTGCAACCCTGTCCCTGACAATTGGAGTTAAATCCCTAAAAATATTGATTAATAATTGGAAATAAATCCCTAAAAATATTGAGAGGAAGGAATAGTTGCATATCCTCTAAATACTTAAAATAGATGCATAGGAATAGGGTATTTAAATTGATCCAAACATTTTTTAGAACAAGCAACTCATGAAAAACTAAAACATTCAAAAAGATTATGAAATTAATGTCTGTGCCCCCTCCCTTGTAATAGCCTGTCCATGATTGAAGTCCTCCTCAACTGTAAAATGATATTGTGCAGGGAGTTATTTAAAAAAAAAAAGGTCAAGGGAAGATACACTTTTTGGCCCTGAAAAGGACCATTGTTTGGGTCCACAGACGATTGACAAAAACAATTGGAATAATACACATATGGAAACAACAATGTACAATGACATAACTGTGTGTGTCACAATAATGTAAACGAAGAAACACAGTAATGTAGTGTTTGTCTAAGCGAGTTACAGGGATAGCATTGAAGGAGTATCTACAAAAATCAAAAGAATGCCAACAGCACGCAACAGCAGCAAAAGAATGGTCACCCTCCCAAGTACTGACCGCGCCCGATGATGCTTGACTTCGGTGATCGAACGAGAGCCGGTTTGTTCATCATGGTATGGCCGTTGACACAAATAAAGTACACGAGATTGATGACCTCTCGCTATAATGAAAGGTCACCCTCCCAATTACTGACCGTGCCCGATGATGCTTGACTTTGGTGACCCCTGTGGTGGCGTCCTCTATGATTTGGAAACTATATCATAAGATATAATGGTTTTCTTACACAGATAGATTTTGGAAAGGTGGTATTGATGGGGTTAATAATTTTGGAGGGGTGATATCGATGGGGAATTGGGGGTCCAGGATATATAAATATATTTAGATATGTGAATAAACAGGGAAAAAGGTACATTAAATTGTTTTATGTAATGATGGGGGGAAGGGGTTGCAACCCTGTCCCTGACAATTGGAGTTAAATCCCTAAAAATATTGATTAATAATTGGAAATAAATCCCTAAAAATATTGAGAGGAAGGAATAGTTGCATATCCTCTAAATACTTAAAATAGATGCATAGGAATAGGGTATTTAAATTGATCCAAACATTTTTTAGAACAAGCAACTCATGAAAAACTAAAACATTCAAAAAGATTATGAAATTAATGTCTGTGCCCCCTCCCTTGTAATAGCCTGTCCATGATTGAAGTCCTCCTCAACTGTAAAATGATATTGTGCAGGGAGTTATTTAAAAAAAAAAAGGTCAAGGGAAGATACACTTTTTGGCCCTGAAAAGGACCATTGTTTGGGTCCACAGACGATTGACAAAAACAATTGGAATAATACACATATGGAAACAACAATGTACAATGACATAACTGTGTGTGTCACAATAATGTAAACGAAGAAACACAGTAATGTAGTGTTTGTCTAAGCGAGTTACAGGGATAGCATTGAAGGAGTATCTACAAAAATCAAAAGAATGCCAACAGCACGCAACAGCAGCAAAAGAATGGTCACCCTCCCAAGTACTGACCGCGCCCGATGATGCTTGACTTCGGTGATCGAACGAGAGCCGGTTTGTTCATCATGGTATGGCCGTTGACACAAATAAAGTACACGAGATTGATGACCTCTCGCTATAATGAAAGGTCACCCTCCCAATTACTGACCGTGCCCGATGATGCTTGACTTTGGTGACCCCTGTGGTGGCGTCCTCTATGATTTGGAAACTATATCATAAGATATAATGGTTTTCTTACACAGATAGATTTTGGAAAGGTGGTATTGATGGGGTTAATAATTTTGGAGGGGTGATATCGATGGGGAATTGGGGGTCCAGGATATATAAATATATTTAGATATGTGAATAAACAGGGAAAAAGGTACATTAAATTGTTTTATGTAATGATGGGGGGAAGGGGTTGCAACCCTGTCCCTGACAATTGGAGTTAAATCCCTAAAAATATTGATTAATAATTGGAAATAAATCCCTAAAAATATTGAGAGGAAGGAATAGTTGCATATCCTCTAAATACTTAAAATAGATGCATAGGAATAGGGTATTTAAATTGATCCAAACATTTTTTAGAACAAGCAACTCATGAAAAACTAAAACATTCAAAAAGATTATGAAATTAATGTCTGTGCCCCCTCCCTTGTAATAGCCTGTCCATGATTGAAGTCCTCCTCAACTGTAAAATGATATTGTGCAGGGAGTTATTTAAAAAAAAAAAGGTCAAGGGAAGATACACTTTTTGGCCCTGAAAAGGACCATTGTTTGGGTCCACAGACGATTGACAAAAACAATTGGAATAATACACATATGGAAACAACAATGTACAATGACATAACTGTGTGTGTCACAATAATGTAAACGAAGAAACACAGTAATGTAGTGTTTGTCTAAGCGAGTTACAGGGATAGCATTGAAGGAGTATCTACAAAAATCAAAAGAATGCCAACAGCACGCAACAGCAGCAAAAGAATGGTCACCCTCCCAAGTACTGACCGCGCCCGATGATGCTTGACTTCGGTGATCGAACGAGAGCCGGTTTGTTCATCATGGTATGGCCGTTGACACAAATAAAGTACACGAGATTGATGACCTCTCGCTATAATGAAAGGTCACCCTCCCAATTACTGACCGTGCCCGATGATGCTTGACTTTGGTGACCCCTGTGGTGGCGTCCTCTATGATTTGGAAACTATATCATAAGATATAATGGTTTTCTTACACAGATAGATTTTGGAAAGGTGGTATTGATGGGGTTAATAATTTTGGAGGGGTGATATCGATGGGGAATTGGGGGTCCAGGATATATAAATATATTTAGATATGTGAATAAACAGGGAAAAAGGTACATTAAATTGTTTTATGTAATGATGGGGGGAAGGGGTTGCAACCCTGTCCCTGACAATTGGAGTTAAATCCCTAAAAATATTGATTAATAATTGGAAATAAATCCCTAAAAATATTGAGAGGAAGGAATAGTTGCATATCCTCTAAATACTTAAAATAGATGCATAGGAATAGGGTATTTAAATTGATCCAAACATTTTTTAGAACAAGCAACTCATGAAAAACTAAAACATTCAAAAAGATTATGAAATTAATGTCTGTGCCCCCTCCCTTGTAATAGCCTGTCCATGATTGAAGTCCTCCTCAACTGTAAAATGATATTGTGCAGGGAGTTATTTAAAAAAAAAAAGGTCAAGGGAAGATACACTTTTTGGCCCTGAAAAGGACCATTGTTTGGGTCCACAGACGATTGACAAAAACAATTGGAATAATACACATATGGAAACAACAATGTACAATGACATAACTGTGTGTGTCACAATAATGTAAACGAAGAAACACAGTAATGTAGTGTTTGTCTAAGCGAGTTACAGGGATAGCATTGAAGGAGTATCTACAAAAATCAAAAGAATGCCAACAGCACGCAACAGCAGCAAAAGAATGGTCACCCTCCCAAGTACTGACCGCGCCCGATGATGCTTGACTTCGGTGATCGAACGAGAGCCGGTTTGTTCATCATGGTATGGCCGTTGACACAAATAAAGTACACGAGATTGATGACCTCTCGCTATAATGAAAGGTCACCCTCCCAATTACTGACCGTGCCCGATGATGCTTGACTTTGGTGACCCCTGTGGTGGCGTCCTCTATGATTTGGAAACTATATCATAAGATATAATGGTTTTCTTACACAGATAGATTTTGGAAAGGTGGTATTGATGGGGTTAATAATTTTGGAGGGGTGATATCGATGGGGAATTGGGGGTCCAGGATATATAAATATATTTAGATATGTGAATAAACAGGGAAAAAGGTACATTAAATTGTTTTATGTAATGATGGGGGGAAGGGGTTGCAACCCTGTCCCTGACAATTGGAGTTAAATCCCTAAAAATATTGATTAATAATTGGAAATAAATCCCTAAAAATATTGAGAGGAAGGAATAGTTGCATATCCTCTAAATACTTAAAATAGATGCATAGGAATAGGGTATTTAAATTGATCCAAACATTTTTTAGAACAAGCAACTCATGAAAAACTAAAACATTCAAAAAGATTATGAAATTAATGTCTGTGCCCCCTCCCTTGTAATAGCCTGTCCATGATTGAAGTCCTCCTCAACTGTAAAATGATATTGTGCAGGGAGTTATTTAAAAAAAAAAAGGTCAAGGGAAGATACACTTTTTGGCCCTGAAAAGGACCATTGTTTGGGTCCACAGACGATTGACAAAAACAATTGGAATAATACACATATGGAAACAACAATGTACAATGACATAACTGTGTGTGTCACAATAATGTAAACGAAGAAACACAGTAATGTAGTGTTTGTCTAAGCGAGTTACAGGGATAGCATTGAAGGAGTATCTACAAAAATCAAAAGAATGCCAACAGCACGCAACAGCAGCAAAAGAATGGTCACCCTCCCAAGTACTGACCGCGCCCGATGATGCTTGACTTCGGTGATCGAACGAGAGCCGGTTTGTTCATCATGGTATGGCCGTTGACACAAATAAAGTACACGAGATTGATGACCTCTCGCTATAATGAAAGGTCACCCTCCCAATTACTGACCGTGCCCGATGATGCTTGACTTTGGTGACCCCTGTGGTGGCGTCCTCTATGATTTGGAAACTATATCATAAGATATAATGGTTTTCTTACACAGATAGATTTTGGAAAGGTGGTATTGATGGGGTTAATAATTTTGGAGGGGTGATATCGATGGGGAATTGGGGGTCCAGGATATATAAATATATTTAGATATGTGAATAAACAGGGAAAAAGGTACATTAAATTGTTTTATGTAATGATGGGGGGAAGGGGTTGCAACCCTGTCCCTGACAATTGGAGTTAAATCCCTAAAAATATTGATTAATAATTGGAAATAAATCCCTAAAAATATTGAGAGGAAGGAATAGTTGCATATCCTCTAAATACTTAAAATAGATGCATAGGAATAGGGTATTTAAATTGATCCAAACATTTTTTAGAACAAGCAACTCATGAAAAACTAAAACATTCAAAAAGATTATGAAATTAATGTCTGTGCCCCCTCCCTTGTAATAGCCTGTCCATGATTGAAGTCCTCCTCAACTGTAAAATGATATTGTGCAGGGAGTTATTTAAAAAAAAAAAGGTCAAGGGAAGATACACTTTTTGGCCCTGAAAAGGACCATTGTTTGGGTCCACAGACGATTGACAAAAACAATTGGAATAATACACATATGGAAACAACAATGTACAATGACATAACTGTGTGTGTCACAATAATGTAAACGAAGAAACACAGTAATGTAGTGTTTGTCTAAGCGAGTTACAGGGATAGCATTGAAGGAGTATCTACAAAAATCAAAAAATGCCAACAGCACGCAACAGCAGCAAAAGAATGGTCACCCTCCCAAGTACTGACCGCGCCCGATGATGCTTGACTTCGGTGATCGAACGAGAGCCGGTTTGTTCATCATGGTATGGCCGTTGACACAAATAAAGTACACGAGATTGATGACCTCTCGCTATAATGAAAGGTCACCCTCCCAATTACTGACCGTGCCCGATGATGCTTGACTTTGGTGACCCCTGTGGTGGCGTCCTCTATGATTTGGAAACTATATCATAAGATATAATGGTTTTCTTACACAGATAGATTTTGGAAAGGTGGTATTGATGGGGTTAATAATTTTGGAGGGGTGATATCGATGGGGAATTGGGGGTCCAGGATATATAAATATATTTAGATATGTGAATAAACAGGGAAAAAGGTACATTAAATTGTTTTATGTAATGATGGGGGGAAGGGGTTGCAACCCTGTCCCTGACAATTGGAGTTAAATCCCTAAAAATATTGATTAATAATTGGAAATAAATCCCTAAAAATATTGAGAGGAAGGAATAGTTGCATATCCTCTAAATACTTAAAATAGATGCATAGGAATAGGGTATTTAAATTGATCCAAACATTTTTTAGAACAAGCAACTCATGAAAAACTAAAACATTCAAAAAGATTATGAAATTAATGTCTGTGCCCCCTCCCTTGTAATAGCCTGTCCATGATTGAAGTCCTCCTCAACTGTAAAATGATATTGTGCAGGGAGTTATTTAAAAAAAAAAAGGTCAAGGGAAGATACACTTTTTGGCCCTGAAAAGGACCATTGTTTGGGTCCACAGACGATTGACAAAAACAATTGGAATAATACACATATGGAAACAACAATGTACAATGACATAACTGTGTGTGTCACAATAATGTAAACGAAGAAACACAGTAATGTAGTGTTTGTCTAAGCGAGTTACAGGGATAGCATTGAAGGAGTATCTACAAAAATCAAAAGAATGCCAACAGCACGCAACAGCAGCAAAAGAATGGTCACCCTCCCAAGTACTGACCGCGCCCGATGATGCTTGACTTCGGTGATCGAACGAGAGCCGGTTTGTTCATCATGGTATGGCCGTTGACACAAATAAAGTACACGAGATTGATGACCTCTCGCTATAATGAAAGGTCACCCTCCCAATTACTGACCGTGCCCGATGATGCTTGACTTTGGTGACCCCTGTGGTGGCGTCCTCTATGATTTGGAAACTATATCATAAGATATAATGGTTTTCTTACACAGATAGATTTTGGAAAGGTGGTATTGATGGGGTTAATAATTTTGGAGGGGTGATATCGATGGGGAATTGGGGGTCCAGGATATATAAATATATTTAGATATGTGAATAAACAGGGAAAAAGGTACATTAAATTGTTTTATGTAATGATGGGGGGAAGGGGTTGCAACCCTGTCCCTGACAATTGGAGTTAAATCCCTAAAAATATTGATTAATAATTGGAAATAAATCCCTAAAAATATTGAGAGGAAGGAATAGTTGCATATCCTCTAAATACTTAAAATAGATGCATAGGAATAGGGTATTTAAATTGATCCAAACATTTTTTAGAACAAGCAACTCATGAAAAACTAAAACATTCAAAAAGATTATGAAATTAATGTCTGTGCCCCCTCCCTTGTAATAGCCTGTCCATGATTGAAGTCCTCCTCAACTGTAAAATGATATTGTGCAGGGAGTTATTTAAAAAAAAAAAGGTCAAGGGAAGATACACTTTTTGGCCCTGAAAAGGACCATTGTTTGGGTCCACAGACGATTGACAAAAACAATTGGAATAATACACATATGGAAACAACAATGTACAATGACATAACTGTGTGTGTCACAATAATGTAAACGAAGAAACACAGTAATGTAGTGTTTGTCTAAGCGAGTTACAGGGATAGCATTGAAGGAGTATCTACAAAAATCAAAAGAATGCCAACAGCACGCAACAGCAGCAAAAGAATGGTCACCCTCCCAAGTACTGACCGCGCCCGATGATGCTTGACTTCGGTGATCGAACGAGAGCCGGTTTGTTCATCATGGTATGGCCGTTGACACAAATAAAGTACACGAGATTGATGACCTCTCGCTATAATGAAAGGTCACCCTCCCAATTACTGACCGTGCCCGATGATGCTTGACTTTGGTGACCCCTGTGGTGGCGTCCTCTATGATTTGGAAACTATATCATAAGATATAATGGTTTTCTTACACAGATAGATTTTGGAAAGGTGGTATTGATGGGGTTAATAATTTTGGAGGGGTGATATCGATGGGGAATTGGGGGTCCAGGATATATAAATATATTTAGATATGTGAATAAACAGGGAAAAAGGTACATTAAATTGTTTTATGTAATGATGGGGGGAAGGGGTTGCAACCCTGTCCCTGACAATTGGAGTTAAATCCCTAAAAATATTGATTAATAATTGGAAATAAATCCCTAAAAATATTGAGAGGAAGGAATAGTTGCATATCCTCTAAATACTTAAAATAGATGCATAGGAATAGGGTATTTAAATTGATCCAAACATTTTTTAGAACAAGCAACTCATGAAAAACTAAAACATTCAAAAAGATTATGAAATTAATGTCTGTGCCCCCTCCCTTGTAATAGCCTGTCCATGATTGAAGTCCTCCTCAACTGTAAAATGATATTGTGCAGGGAGTTATTTAAAAAAAAAAAGGTCAAGGGAAGATACACTTTTTGGCCCTGAAAAGGACCATTGTTTGGGTCCACAGACGATTGACAAAAACAATTGGAATAATACACATATGGAAACAACAATGTACAATGACATAACTGTGTGTGTCACAATAATGTAAACGAAGAAACACAGTAATGTAGTGTTTGTCTAAGCGAGTTACAGGGATAGCATTGAAGGAGTATCTACAAAAATCAAAAGAATGCCAACAGCACGCAACAGCAGCAAAAGAATGGTCACCCTCCCAAGTACTGACCGCGCCCGATGATGCTTGACTTCGGTGATCGAACGAGAGCCGGTTTGTTCATCATGGTATGGCCGTTGACACAAATAAAGTACACGAGATTGATGACCTCTCGCTATAATGAAAGGTCACCCTCCCAATTACTGACCGTGTGCCCGATGATGCTTGACTTTGGTGACCCCTGTGGTGGCGTCCTCTATGATTTGGAAACTATATCATAAGATATAATGGTTTTCTTACACAGATAGATTTTGGAAAGGTGGTATTGATGGGGTTAATAATTTTGGAGGGGTGATATCGATGGGGAATTGGGGGTCCAGGATATATAAATATATTTAGATATGTGAATAAACAGGGAAAAAGGTACATTAAATTGTTTTATGTAATGATGGGGGGAAGGGGTTGCAACCCTGTCCCTGACAATTGGAGTTAAATCCCTAAAAATATTGATTAATAATTGGAAATAAATCCCTAAAAATATTGAGAGGAAGGAATAGTTGCATATCCTCTAAATACTTAAAATAGATGCATAGGAATAGGGTATTTAAATTGATCCAAACATTTTTTAGAACAAGCAACTCATGAAAAACTAAAACATTCAAAAAGATTATGAAATTAATGTCTGTGCCCCCTCCCTTGTAATAGCCTGTCCATGATTGAAGTCCTCCTCAACTGTAAAATGATATTGTGCAGGGAGTTATTTAAAAAAAAAAAGGTCAAGGGAAGATACACTTTTTGGCCCTGAAAAGGACCATTGTTTGGGTCCACAGACGATTGACAAAAACAATTGGAATAATACACATATGGAAACAACAATGTACAATGACATAACTGTGTGTGTCACAATAATGTAAACGAAGAAACACAGTAATGTAGTGTTTGTCTAAGCGAGTTACAGGGATAGCATTGAAGGAGTATCTACAAAAATCAAAAGAATGCCAACAGCACGCAACAGCAGCAAAAGAATGGTCACCCTCCCAAGTACTGACCGCGCCCGATGATGCTTGACTTCGGTGATCGAACGAGAGCCGGTTTGTTCATCATGGTATGGCCGTTGACACAAATAAAGTACACGAGATTGATGACCTCTCGCTATAATGAAAGGTCACCCTCCCAATTACTGACCGTGCCCGATGATGCTTGACTTTGGTGACCCCTGTGGTGGCGTCCTCTATGATTTGGAAACTATATCATAAGATATAATGGTTTTCTTACACAGATAGATTTTGGAAAGGTGGTATTGATGGGGTTAATAATTTTGGAGGGGTGATATCGATGGGGAATTGGGGGTCCAGGATATATAAATATATTTAGATATGTGAATAAACAGGGAAAAAGGTACATTAAATTGTTTTATGTAATGATGGGGGGAAGGGGTTGCAACCCTGTCCCTGACAATTGGAGTTAAATCCCTAAAAATATTGATTAATAATTGGAAATAAATCCCTAAAAATATTGAGAGGAAGGAATAGTTGCATATCCTCTAAATACTTAAAATAGATGCATAGGAATAGGGTATTTAAATTGATCCAAACATTTTTTAGAACAAGCAACTCATGAAAAACTAAAACATTCAAAAAGATTATGAAATTAATGTCTGTGCCCCCTCCCTTGTAATAGCCTGTCCATGATTGAAGTCCTCCTCAACTGTAAAATGATATTGTGCAGGGAGTTATTTAAAAAAAAAAAGGTCAAGGGAAGATACACTTTTTGGCCCTGAAAAGGACCATTGTTTGGGTCCACAGACGATTGACAAAAACAATTGGAATAATACACATATGGAAACAACAATGTACAATGACATAACTGTGTGTGTCACAATAATGTAAACGAAGAAACACAGTAATGTAGTGTTTGTCTAAGCGAGTTACAGGGATAGCATTGAAGGAGTATCTACAAAAATCAAAAGAATGCCAACAGCACGCAACAGCAGCAAAAGAATGGTCACCCTCCCAAGTACTGACCGCGCCCGATGATGCTTGACTTCGGTGATCGAACGAGAGCCGGTTTGTTCATCATGGTATGGCCGTTGACACAAATAAAGTACACGAGATTGATGACCTCTCGCTATAATGAAAGGTCACCCTCCCAATTACTGACCGTGCCCGATGATGCTTGACTTTGGTGACCCCTGTGGTGGCGTCCTCTATGATTTGGAAACTATATCATAAGATATAATGGTTTTCTTACACAGATAGATTTTGGAAAGGTGGTATTGATGGGGTTAATAATTTTGGAGGGGTGATATCGATGGGGAATTGGGGGTCCAGGATATATAAATATATTTAGATATGTGAATAAACAGGGAAAAAGGTACATTAAATTGTTTTATGTAATGATGGGGGGAAGGGGTTGCAACCCTGTCCCTGACAATTGGAGTTAAATCCCTAAAAATATTGATTAATAATTGGAAATAAATCCCTAAAAATATTGAGAGGAAGGAATAGTTGCATATCCTCTAAATACTTAAAATAGATGCATAGGAATAGGGTATTTAAATTGATCCAAACATTTTTTAGAACAAGCAACTCATGAAAAACTAAAACATTCAAAAAGATTATGAAATTAATGTCTGTGCCCCCTCCCTTGTAATAGCCTGTCCATGATTGAAGTCCTCCTCAACTGTAAAATGATATTGTGCAGGGAGTTATTTAAAAAAAAAAAGGTCAAGGGAAGATACACTTTTTGGCCCTGAAAAGGACCATTGTTTGGGTCCACAGACGATTGACAAAAACAATTGGAATAATACACATATGGAAACAACAATGTACAATGACATAACTGTGTGTGTCACAATAATGTAAACGAAGAAACACAGTAATGTAGTGTTTGTCTAAGCGAGTTACAGGGATAGCATTGAAGGAGTATCTACAAAAATCAAAAGAATGCCAACAGCACGCAACAGCAGCAAAAGAATGGTCACCCTCCCAAGTACTGACCGCGCCCGATGATGCTTGACTTCGGTGATCGAACGAGAGCCGGTTTGTTCATCATGGTATGGCCGTTGACACAAATAAAGTACACGAGATTGATGACCTCTCGCTATAATGAAAGGTCACCCTCCCAATTACTGACCGTGCCCGATGATGCTTGACTTTGGTGACCCCTGTGGTGGCGTCCTCTATGATTTGGAAACTATATCATAAGATATAATGGTTTTCTTACACAGATAGATTTTGGAAAGGTGGTATTGATGGGGTTAATAATTTTGGAGGGGTGATATCGATGGGGAATTGGGGGTCCAGGATATATAAATATATTTAGATATGTGAATAAACAGGGAAAAAGGTACATTAAATTGTTTTATGTAATGATGGGGGGAAGGGGTTGCAACCCTGTCCCTGACAATTGGAGTTAAATCCCTAAAAATATTGATTAATAATTGGAAATAAATCCCTAAAAATATTGAGAGGAAGGAATAGTTGCATATCCTCTAAATACTTAAAATAGATGCATAGGAATAGGGTATTTAAATTGATCCAAACATTTTTTAGAACAAGCAACTCATGAAAAACTAAAACATTCAAAAAGATTATGAAATTAATGTCTGTGCCCCCTCCCTTGTAATAGCCTGTCCATGATTGAAGTCCTCCTCAACTGTAAAATGATATTGTGCAGGGAGTTATTTAAAAAAAAAAAGGTCAAGGGAAGATACACTTTTTGGCCCTGAAAAGGACCATTGTTTGGGTCCACAGACGATTGACAAAAACAATTGGAATAATACACATATGGAAACAACAATGTACAATGACATAACTGTGTGTGTCACAATAATGTAAACGAAGAAACACAGTAATGTAGTGTTTGTCTAAGCGAGTTACAGGGATAGCATTGAAGGAGTATCTACAAAAATCAAAAGAATGCCAACAGCACGCAACAGCAGCAAAAGAATGGTCACCCTCCCAAGTACTGACCGCGCCCGATGATGCTTGACTTCGGTGATCGAACGAGAGCCGGTTTGTTCATCATGGTATGGCCGTTGACACAAATAAAGTACACGAGATTGATGACCTCTCGCTATAATGAAAGGTCACCCTCCCAATTACTGACCGTGCCCGATGATGCTTGACTTTGGTGACCCCTGTGGTGGCGTCCTCTATGATTTGGAAACTATATCATAAGATATAATGGTTTTCTTACACAGATAGATTTTGGAAAGGTGGTATTGATGGGGTTAATAATTTTGGAGGGGTGATATCGATGGGGAATTGGGGGTCCAGGATATATAAATATATTTAGATATGTGAATAAACAGGGAAAAAGGTACATTAAATTGTTTTATGTAATGATGGGGGGAAGGGGTTGCAACCCTGTCCCTGACAATTGGAGTTAAATCCCTAAAAATATTGATTAATAATTGGAAATAAATCCCTAAAAATATTGAGAGGAAGGAATAGTTGCATATCCTCTAAATACTTAAAATAGATGCATAGGAATAGGGTATTTAAATTGATCCAAACATTTTTTAGAACAAGCAACTCATGAAAAACTAAAACATTCAAAAAGATTATGAAATTAATGTCTGTGCCCCCTCCCTTGTAATAGCCTGTCCATGATTGAAGTCCTCCTCAACTGTAAAATGATATTGTGCAGGGAGTTATTTAAAAAAAAAAAGGTCAAGGGAAGATACACTTTTTGGCCCTGAAAAGGACCATTGTTTGGGTCCACAGACGATTGACAAAAACAATTGGAATAATACACATATGGAAACAACAATGTACAATGACATAACTGTGTGTGTCACAATAATGTAAACGAAGAAACACAGTAATGTAGTGTTTGTCTAAGCGAGTTACAGGGATAGCATTGAAGGAGTATCTACAAAAATCAAAAGAATGCCAACAGCACGCAACAGCAGCAAAAGAATGGTCACCCTCCCAAGTACTGACCGCGCCCGATGATGCTTGACTTCGGTGATCGAACGAGAGCCGGTTTGTTCATCATGGTATGGCCGTTGACACAAATAAAGTACACGAGATTGATGACCTCTCGCTATAATGAAAGGTCACCCTCCCAATTACTGACCGTGCCCGATGATGCTTGACTTTGGTGACCCCTGTGGTGGCGTCCTCTATGATTTGGAAACTATATCATAAGATATAATGGTTTTCTTACACAGATAGATTTTGGAAAGGTGGTATTGATGGGGTTAATAATTTTGGAGGGGTGATATCGATGGGGAATTGGGGGTCCAGGATATATAAATATATTTAGATATGTGAATAAACAGGGAAAAAGGTACATTAAATTGTTTTATGTAATGATGGGGGGAAGGGGTTGCAACCCTGTCCCTGACAATTGGAGTTAAATCCCTAAAAATATTGATTAATAATTGGAAATAAATCCCTAAAAATATTGAGAGGAAGGAATAGTTGCATATCCTCTAAATACTTAAAATAGATGCATAGGAATAGGGTATTTAAATTGATCCAAACATTTTTTAGAACAAGCAACTCATGAAAAACTAAAACATTCAAAAAGATTATGAAATTAATGTCTGTGCCCCCTCCCTTGTAATAGCCTGTCCATGATTGAAGTCCTCCTCAACTGTAAAATGATATTGTGCAGGGAGTTATTTAAAAAAAAAAAGGTCAAGGGAAGATACACTTTTTGGCCCTGAAAAGGACCATTGTTTGGGTCCACAGACGATTGACAAAAACAATTGGAATAATACACATATGGAAACAACAATGTACAATGACATAACTGTGTGTGTCACAATAATGTAAACGAAGAAACACAGTAATGTAGTGTTTGTCTAAGCGAGTTACAGGGATAGCATTGAAGGAGTATCTACAAAAATCAAAAGAATGCCAACAGCACGCAACAGCAGCAAAAGAATGGTCACCCTCCCAAGTACTGACCGCGCCCGATGATGCTTGACTTCGGTGATCGAACGAGAGCCGGTTTGTTCATCATGGTATGGCCGTTGACACAAATAAAGTACACGAGATTGATGACCTCTCGCTATAATGAAAGGTCACCCTCCCAATTACTGACCGTGCCCGATGATGCTTGACTTTGGTGACCCCTGTGGTGGCGTCCTCTATGATTTGGAAACTATATCATAAGATATAATGGTTTTCTTACACAGATAGATTTTGGAAAGGTGGTATTGATGGGGTTAATAATTTTGGAGGGGTGATATCGATGGGGAATTGGGGGTCCAGGATATATAAATATATTTAGATATGTGAATAAACAGGGAAAAAGGTACATTAAATTGTTTTATGTAATGATGGGGGGAAGGGGTTGCAACCCTGTCCCTGACAATTGGAGTTAAATCCCTAAAAATATTGATTAATAATTGGAAATAAATCCCTAAAAATATTGAGAGGAAGGAATAGTTGCATATCCTCTAAATACTTAAAATAGATGCATAGGAATAGGGTATTTAAATTGATCCAAACATTTTTTAGAACAAGCAACTCATGAAAAACTAAAACATTCAAAAAGATTATGAAATTAATGTCTGTGCCCCCTCCCTTGTAATAGCCTGTCCATGATTGAAGTCCTCCTCAACTGTAAAATGATATTGTGCAGGGAGTTATTTAAAAAAAAAAAGGTCAAGGGAAGATACACTTTTTGGCCCTGAAAAGGACCATTGTTTGGGTCCACAGACGATTGACAAAAACAATTGGAATAATACACATATGGAAACAACAATGTACAATGACATAACTGTGTGTGTCACAATAATGTAAACGAAGAAACACAGTAATGTAGTGTTTGTCTAAGCGAGTTACAGGGATAGCATTGAAGGAGTATCTACAAAAATCAAAAGAATGCCAACAGCACGCAACAGCAGCAAAAGAATGGTCACCCTCCCAAGTACTGACCGCGCCCGATGATGCTTGACTTCGGTGATCGAACGAGAGCCGGTTTGTTCATCATGGTATGGCCGTTGACACAAATAAAGTACACGAGATTGATGACCTCTCGCTATAATGAAAGGTCACCCTCCCAATTACTGACCGTGCCCGATGATGCTTGACTTTGGTGACCCCTGTGGTGGCGTCCTCTATGATTTGGAAACTATATCATAAGATATAATGGTTTTCTTACACAGATAGATTTTGGAAAGGTGGTATTGATGGGGTTAATAATTTTGGAGGGGTGATATCGATGGGGAATTGGGGGTCCAGGATATATAAATATATTTAGATATGTGAATAAACAGGGAAAAAGGTACATTAAATTGTTTTATGTAATGATGGGGGGAAGGGGTTGCAACCCTGTCCCTGACAATTGGAGTTAAATCCCTAAAAATATTGATTAATAATTGGAAATAAATCCCTAAAAATATTGAGAGGAAGGAATAGTTGCATATCCTCTAAATACTTAAAATAGATGCATAGGAATAGGGTATTTAAATTGATCCAAACATTTTTTAGAACAAGCAACTCATGAAAAACTAAAACATTCAAAAAGATTATGAAATTAATGTCTGTGCCCCCTCCCTTGTAATAGCCTGTCCATGATTGAAGTCCTCCTCAACTGTAAAATGATATTGTGCAGGGAGTTATTTAAAAAAAAAAAGGTCAAGGGAAGATACACTTTTTGGCCCTGAAAAGGACCATTGTTTGGGTCCACAGACGATTGACAAAAACAATTGGAATAATACACATATGGAAACAACAATGTACAATGACATAACTGTGTGTGTCACAATAATGTAAACGAAGAAACACAGTAATGTAGTGTTTGTCTAAGCGAGTTACAGGGATAGCATTGAAGGAGTATCTACAAAAATCAAAAGAATGCCAACAGCACGCAACAGCAGCAAAAGAATGGTCACCCTCCCAAGTACTGACCGCGCCCGATGATGCTTGACTTCGGTGATCGAACGAGAGCCGGTTTGTTCATCATGGTATGGCCGTTGACACAAATAAAGTACACGAGATTGATGACCTCTCGCTATAATGAAAGGTCACCCTCCCAATTACTGACCGTGCCCGATGATGCTTGACTTTGGTGACCCCTGTGGTGGCGTCCTCTATGATTTGGAAACTATATCATAAGATATAATGGTTTTCTTACACAGATAGATTTTGGAAAGGTGGTATTGATGGGGTTAATAATTTTGGAGGGGTGATATCGATGGGGAATTGGGGGTCCAGGATATATAAATATATTTAGATATGTGAATAAACAGGGAAAAAGGTACATTAAATTGTTTTATGTAATGATGGGGGGAAGGGGTTGCAACCCTGTCCCTGACAATTGGAGTTAAATCCCTAAAAATATTGATTAATAATTGGAAATAAATCCCTAAAAATATTGAGAGGAAGGAATAGTTGCATATCCTCTAAATACTTAAAATAGATGCATAGGAATAGGGTATTTAAATTGATCCAAACATTTTTTAGAACAAGCAACTCATGAAAAACTAAAACATTCAAAAAGATTATGAAATTAATGTCTGTGCCCCCTCCCTTGTAATAGCCTGTCCATGATTGAAGTCCTCCTCAACTGTAAAATGATATTGTGCAGGGAGTTATTTAAAAAAAAAAAGGTCAAGGGAAGATACACTTTTTGGCCCTGAAAAGGACCATTGTTTGGGTCCACAGACGATTGACAAAAACAATTGGAATAATACACTATGGAAACAACAATGTACAATGACATAACTGTGTGTGTCACAATAATGTAAACGAAGAAACACAGTAATGTAGTGTTTGTCTAAGCGAGTTACAGGGATAGCATTGAAGGAGTATCTACAAAAATCAAAAGAATGCCAACAGCACGCAACAGCAGCAAAAGAATGGTCACCCTCCCAAGTACTGACCGCGCCCGATGATGCTTGACTTCGGTGATCGAACGAGAGCCGGTTTGTTCATCATGGTATGGCCGTTGACACAAATAAAGTACACGAGATTGATGACCTCTCGCTATAATGAAAGGTCACCCTCCCAATTACTGACCGTGCCCGATGATGCTTGACTTTGGTGACCCCTGTGGTGGCGTCCTCTATGATTTGGAAACTATATCATAAGATATAATGGTTTTCTTACACAGATAGATTTTGGAAAGGTGGTATTGATGGGGTTAATAATTTTGGAGGGGTGATATCGATGGGGAATTGGGGGTCCAGGATATATAAATATATTTAGATATGTGAATAAACAGGGAAAAAGGTACATTAAATTGTTTTATGTAATGATGGGGGGAAGGGGTTGCAACCCTGTCCCTGACAATTGGAGTTAAATCCCTAAAAATATTGATTAATAATTGGAAATAAATCCCTAAAAATATTGAGAGGAAGGAATAGTTGCATATCCTCTAAATACTTAAAATAGATGCATAGGAATAGGGTATTTAAATTGATCCAAACATTTTTTAGAACAAGCAACTCATGAAAAACTAAAACATTCAAAAAGATTATGAAATTAATGTCTGTGCCCCCTCCCTTGTAATAGCCTGTCCATGATTGAAGTCCTCCTCAACTGTAAAATGATATTGTGCAGGGAGTTATTTAAAAAAAAAAAGGTCAAGGGAAGATACACTTTTTGGCCCTGAAAAGGACCATTGTTTGGGTCCACAGACGATTGACAAAAACAATTGGAATAATACACATATGGAAACAACAATGTACAATGACATAACTGTGTGTGTCACAATAATGTAAACGAAGAAACACAGTAATGTAGTGTTTGTCTAAGCGAGTTACAGGGATAGCATTGAAGGAGTATCTACAAAAATCAAAAGAATGCCAACAGCACGCAACAGCAGCAAAAGAATGGTCACCCTCCCAAGTACTGACCGCGCCCGATGATGCTTGACTTCGGTGATCGAACGAGAGCCGGTTTGTTCATCATGGTATGGCCGTTGACACAAATAAAGTACACGAGATTGATGACCTCTCGCTATAATGAAAGGTCACCCTCCCAATTACTGACCGTGCCCGATGATGCTTGACTTTGGTGACCCCTGTGGTGGCGTCCTCTATGATTTGGAAACTATATCATAAGATATAATGGTTTTCTTACACAGATAGATTTTGGAAAGGTGGTATTGATGGGGTTAATAATTTTGGAGGGGTGATATCGATGGGGAATTGGGGGTCCAGGATATATAAATATATTTAGATATGTGAATAAACAGGGAAAAAGGTACATTAAATTGTTTTATGTAATGATGGGGGGAAGGGGTTGCAACCCTGTCCCTGACAATTGGAGTTAAATCCCTAAAAATATTGATTAATAATTGGAAATAAATCCCTAAAAATATTGAGAGGAAGGAATAGTTGCATATCCTCTAAATACTTAAAATAGATGCATAGGAATAGGGTATTTAAATTGATCCAAACATTTTTTAGAACAAGCAACTCATGAAAAACTAAAACATTCAAAAAGATTATGAAATTAATGTCTGTGCCCCCTCCCTTGTAATAGCCTGTCCATGATTGAAGTCCTCCTCAACTGTAAAATGATATTGTGCAGGGAGTTATTTAAAAAAAAAAAGGTCAAGGGAAGATACACTTTTTGGCCCTGAAAAGGACCATTGTTTGGGTCCACAGACGATTGACAAAAACAATTGGAATAATACACATATGGAAACAACAATGTACAATGACATAACTGTGTGTGTCACAATAATGTAAACGAAGAAACACAGTAATGTAGTGTTTGTCTAAGCGAGTTACAGGGATAGCATTGAAGGAGTATCTACAAAAATCAAAAGAATGCCAACAGCACGCAACAGCAGCAAAAGAATGGTCACCCTCCCAAGTACTGACCGCGCCCGATGATGCTTGACTTCGGTGATCGAACGAGAGCCGGTTTGTTCATCATGGTATGGCCGTTGACACAAATAAAGTACACGAGATTGATGACCTCTCGCTATAATGAAAGGTCACCCTCCCAATTACTGACCGTGCCCGATGATGCTTGACTTTGGTGACCCCTGTGGTGGCGTCCTCTATGATTTGGAAACTATATCATAAGATATAATGGTTTTCTTACACAGATAGATTTTGGAAAGGTGGTATTGATGGGGTTAATAATTTTGGAGGGGTGATATCGATGGGGAATTGGGGGTCCAGGATATATAAATATATTTAGATATGTGAATAAACAGGGAAAAAGGTACATTAAATTGTTTTATGTAATGATGGGGGGAAGGGGTTGCAACCCTGTCCCTGACAATTGGAGTTAAATCCCTAAAAATATTGATTAATAATTGGAAATAAATCCCTAAAAATATTGAGAGGAAGGAATAGTTGCATATCCTCTAAATACTTAAAATAGATGCATAGGAATAGGGTATTTAAATTGATCCAAACATTTTTTAGAACAAGCAACTCATGAAAAACTAAAACATTCAAAAAGATTATGAAATTAATGTCTGTGCCCCCTCCCTTGTAATAGCCTGTCCATGATTGAAGTCCTCCTCAACTGTAAAATGATATTGTGCAGGGAGTTATTTAAAAAAAAAAAGGTCAAGGGAAGATACACTTTTTGGCCCTGAAAAGGACCATTGTTTGGGTCCACAGACGATTGACAAAAACAATTGGAATAATACACATATGGAAACAACAATGTACAATGACATAACTGTGTGTGTCACAATAATGTAAACGAAGAAACACAGTAATGTAGTGTTTGTCTAAGCGAGTTACAGGGATAGCATTGAAGGAGTATCTACAAAAATCAAAAGAATGCCAACAGCACGCAACAGCAGCAAAAGAATGGTCACCCTCCCAAGTACTGACCGCGCCCGATGATGCTTGACTTCGGTGATCGAACGAGAGCCGGTTTGTTCATCATGGTATGGCCGTTGACACAAATAAAGTACACGAGATTGATGACCTCTCGCTATAATGAAAGGTCACCCTCCCAATTACTGACCGTGCCCGATGATGCTTGACTTTGGTGACCCCTGTGGTGGCGTCCTCTATGATTTGGAAACTATATCATAAGATATAATGGTTTTCTTACACAGATAGATTTTGGAAAGGTGGTATTGATGGGGTTAATAATTTTGGAGGGGTGATATCGATGGGGAATTGGGGGTCCAGGATATATAAATATATTTAGATATGTGAATAAACAGGGAAAAAGGTACATTAAATTGTTTTATGTAATGATGGGGGGAAGGGGTTGCAACCCTGTCCCTGACAATTGGAGTTAAATCCCTAAAAATATTGATTAATAATTGGAAATAAATCCCTAAAAATATTGAGAGGAAGGAATAGTTGCATATCCTCTAAATACTTAAAATAGATGCATAGGAATAGGGTATTTAAATTGATCCAAACATTTTTTAGAACAAGCAACTCATGAAAAACTAAAACATTCAAAAAGATTATGAAATTAATGTCTGTGCCCCCTCCCTTGTAATAGCCTGTCCATGATTGAAGTCCTCCTCAACTGTAAAATGATATTGTGCAGGGAGTTATTTAAAAAAAAAAAGGTCAAGGGAAGATACACTTTTTGGCCCTGAAAAGGACCATTGTTTGGGTCCACAGACGATTGACAAAAACAATTGGAATAATACACATATGGAAACAACAATGTACAATGACATAACTGTGTGTGTCACAATAATGTAAACGAAGAAACACAGTAATGTAGTGTTTGTCTAAGCGAGTTACAGGGATAGCATTGAAGGAGTATCTACAAAAATCAAAAGAATGCCAACAGCACGCAACAGCAGCAAAAGAATGGTCACCCTCCCAAGTACTGACCGCGCCCGATGATGCTTGACTTCGGTGATCGAACGAGAGCCGGTTTGTTCATCATGGTATGGCCGTTGACACAAATAAAGTACACGAGATTGATGACCTCTCGCTATAATGAAAGGTCACCCTCCCAATTACTGACCGTGCCCGATGATGCTTGACTTTGGTGACCCCTGTGGTGGCGTCCTCTATGATTTGGAAACTATATCATAAGATATAATGGTTTTCTTACACAGATAGATTTTGGAAAGGTGGTATTGATGGGGTTAATAATTTTGGAGGGGTGATATCGATGGGGAATTGGGGGTCCAGGATATATAAATATATTTAGATATGTGAATAAACAGGGAAAAAGGTACATTAAATTGTTTTATGTAATGATGGGGGGAAGGGGTTGCAACCCTGTCCCTGACAATTGGAGTTAAATCCCTAAAAATATTGATTAATAATTGGAAATAAATCCCTAAAAATATTGAGAGGAAGGAATAGTTGCATATCCTCTAAATACTTAAAATAGATGCATAGGAATAGGGTATTTAAATTGATCCAAACATTTTTTAGAACAAGCAACTCATGAAAAACTAAAACATTCAAAAAGATTATGAAATTAATGTCTGTGCCCCCTCCCTTGTAATAGCCTGTCCATGATTGAAGTCCTCCTCAACTGTAAAATGATATTGTGCAGGGAGTTATTTAAAAAAAAAAAGGTCAAGGGAAGATACACTTTTTGGCCCTGAAAAGGACCATTGTTTGGGTCCACAGACGATTGACAAAAACAATTGGAATAATACACATATGGAAACAACAATGTACAATGACATAACTGTGTGTGTCACAATAATGT
Organism: Linyphia triangularis; assembly: GCA_963978545.1. Lineage (NCBI taxonomy): Eukaryota > Metazoa > Arthropoda > Arachnida > Araneae > Linyphiidae > Linyphia > Linyphia triangularis. The sequence goes on along the minus strand of CAXBTE010000129.1, from coordinate 15,599 downwards.
AAACGAAGAAACACAGTAATGTAGTGTTTGTCTAAGCGAGTTACAGGGATAGCATTGAAGGAGTATCTACAAAAATCAAAAGAATGCCAACAGCACGCAACAGCAGCAAAAGAATGGTCACCCTCCCAAGTACTGACCGCGCCCGATGATGCTTGACTTCGGTGATCGAACGAGAGCCGGTTTGTTCATCATGGTATGGCCGTTGACACAAATAAAGTACACGAGATTGATGACCTCTCGCTATAATGAAAGGTCACCCTCCCAATTACTGACCGTGCCCGATGATGCTTGACTTTGGTGACCCCTGTGGTGGCGTCCTCTATGATTTGGAAACTATATCATAAGATATAATGGTTTTCTTACACAGATAGATTTTGGAAAGGTGGTATTGATGGGGTTAATAATTTTGGAGGGGTGATATCGATGGGGAATTGGGGGTCCAGGATATATAAATATATTTAGATATGTGAATAAACAGGGAAAAAGGTACATTAAATTGTTTTATGTAATGATGGGGGGAAGGGGTTGCAACCCTGTCCCTGACAATTGGAGTTAAATCCCTAAAAATATTGATTAATAATTGGAAATAAATCCCTAAAAATATTGAGAGGAAGGAATAGTTGCATATCCTCTAAATACTTAAAATAGATGCATAGGAATAGGGTATTTAAATTGATCCAAACATTTTTTAGAACAAGCAACTCATGAAAAACTAAAACATTCAAAAAGATTATGAAATTAATGTCTGTGCCCCCTCCCTTGTAATAGCCTGTCCATGATTGAAGTCCTCCTCAACTGTAAAATGATATTGTGCAGGGAGTTATTTAAAAAAAAAAAGGTCAAGGGAAGATACACTTTTTGGCCCTGAAAAGGACCATTGTTTGGGTCCACAGACGATTGACAAAAACAATTGGAATAATACACATATGGAAACAACAATGTACAATGACATAACTGTGTGTGTCACAATAATGTAAACGAAGAAACACAGTAATGTAGTGTTTGTCTAAGCGAGTTACAGGGATAGCATTGAAGGAGTATCTACAAAAATCAAAAGAATGCCAACAGCACGCAACAGCAGCAAAAGAATGGTCACCCTCCCAAGTACTGACCGCGCCCGATGATGCTTGACTTCGGTGATCGAACGAGAGCCGGTTTGTTCATCATGGTATGGCCGTTGACACAAATAAAGTACACGAGATTGATGACCTCTCGCTATAATGAAAGGTCACCCTCCCAATTACTGACCGTGCCCGATGATGCTTGACTTTGGTGACCCCTGTGGTGGCGTCCTCTATGATTTGGAAACTATATCATAAGATATAATGGTTTTCTTACACAGATAGATTTTGGAAAGGTGGTATTGATGGGGTTAATAATTTTGGAGGGGTGATATCGATGGGGAATTGGGGGTCCAGGATATATAAATATATTTAGATATGTGAATAAACAGGGAAAAAGGTACATTAAATTGTTTTATGTAATGATGGGGGGAAGGGGTTGCAACCCTGTCCCTGACAATTGGAGTTAAATCCCTAAAAATATTGATTAATAATTGGAAATAAATCCCTAAAAATATTGAGAGGAAGGAATAGTTGCATATCCTCTAAATACTTAAAATAGATGCATAGGAATAGGGTATTTAAATTGATCCAAACATTTTTTAGAACAAGCAACTCATGAAAAACTAAAACATTCAAAAAGATTATGAAATTAATGTCTGTGCCCCCTCCCTTGTAATAGCCTGTCCATGATTGAAGTCCTCCTCAACTGTAAAATGATATTGTGCAGGGAGTTATTTAAAAAAAAAAAGGTCAAGGGAAGATACACTTTTTGGCCCTGAAAAGGACCATTGTTTGGGTCCACAGACGATTGACAAAAACAATTGGAATAATACACATATGGAAACAACAATGTACAATGACATAACTGTGTGTGTCACAATAATGTAAACGAAGAAACACAGTAATGTAGTGTTTGTCTAAGCGAGTTACAGGGATAGCATTGAAGGAGTATCTACAAAAATCAAAAGAATGCCAACAGCACGCAACAGCAGCAAAAGAATGGTCACCCTCCCAAGTACTGACCGCGCCCGATGATGCTTGACTTCGGTGATCGAACGAGAGCCGGTTTGTTCATCATGGTATGGCCGTTGACACAAATAAAGTACACGAGATTGATGACCTCTCGCTATAATGAAAGGTCACCCTCCCAATTACTGACCGTGCCCGATGATGCTTGACTTTGGTGACCCCTGTGGTGGCGTCCTCTATGATTTGGAAACTATATCATAAGATATAATGGTTTTCTTACACAGATAGATTTTGGAAAGGTGGTATTGATGGGGTTAATAATTTTGGAGGGGTGATATCGATGGGGAATTGGGGGTCCAGGATATATAAATATATTTAGATATGTGAATAAACAGGGAAAAAGGTACATTAAATTGTTTTATGTAATGATGGGGGGAAGGGGTTGCAACCCTGTCCCTGACAATTGGAGTTAAATCCCTAAAAATATTGATTAATAATTGGAAATAAATCCCTAAAAATATTGAGAGGAAGGAATAGTTGCATATCCTCTAAATACTTAAAATAGATGCATAGGAATAGGGTATTTAAATTGATCCAAACATTTTTTAGAACAAGCAACTCATGAAAAACTAAAACATTCAAAAAGATTATGAAATTAATGTCTGTGCCCCCTCCCTTGTAATAGCCTGTCCATGATTGAAGTCCTCCTCAACTGTAAAATGATATTGTGCAGGGAGTTATTTAAAAAAAAAAAGGTCAAGGGAAGATACACTTTTTGGCCCTGAAAAGGACCATTGTTTGGGTCCACAGACGATTGACAAAAACAATTGGAATAATACACATATGGAAACAACAATGTACAATGACATAACTGTGTGTGTCACAATAATGTAAACGAAGAAACACAGTAATGTAGTGTTTGTCTAAGCGAGTTACAGGGATAGCATTGAAGGAGTATCTACAAAAATCAAAAGAATGCCAACAGCACGCAACAGCAGCAAAAGAATGGTCACCCTCCCAAGTACTGACCGCGCCCGATGATGCTTGACTTCGGTGATCGAACGAGAGCCGGTTTGTTCATCATGGTATGGCCGTTGACACAAATAAAGTACACGAGATTGATGACCTCTCGCTATAATGAAAGGTCACCCTCCCAATTACTGACCGTGCCCGATGATGCTTGACTTTGGTGACCCCTGTGGTGGCGTCCTCTATGATTTGGAAACTATATCATAAGATATAATGGTTTTCTTACACAGATAGATTTTGGAAAGGTGGTATTGATGGGGTTAATAATTTTGGAGGGGTGATATCGATGGGGAATTGGGGGTCCAGGATATATAAATATATTTAGATATGTGAATAAACAGGGAAAAAGGTACATTAAATTGTTTTATGTAATGATGGGGGGAAGGGGTTGCAACCCTGTCCCTGACAATTGGAGTTAAATCCCTAAAAATATTGATTAATAATTGGAAATAAATCCCTAAAAATATTGAGAGGAAGGAATAGTTGCATATCCTCTAAATACTTAAAATAGATGCATAGGAATAGGGTATTTAAATTGATCCAAACATTTTTTAGAACAAGCAACTCATGAAAAACTAAAACATTCAAAAAGATTATGAAATTAATGTCTGTGCCCCCTCCCTTGTAATAGCCTGTCCATGATTGAAGTCCTCCTCAACTGTAAAATGATATTGTGCAGGGAGTTATTTAAAAAAAAAAAGGTCAAGGGAAGATACACTTTTTGGCCCTGAAAAGGACCATTGTTTGGGTCCACAGACGATTGACAAAAACAATTGGAATAATACACATATGGAAACAACAATGTACAATGACATAACTGTGTGTGTCACAATAATGTAAACGAAGAAACACAGTAATGTAGTGTTTGTCTAAGCGAGTTACAGGGATAGCATTGAAGGAGTATCTACAAAAATCAAAAGAATGCCAACAGCACGCAACAGCAGCAAAAGAATGGTCACCCTCCCAAGTACTGACCGCGCCCGATGATGCTTGACTTCGGTGATCGAACGAGAGCCGGTTTGTTCATCATGGTATGGCCGTTGACACAAATAAAGTACACGAGATTGATGACCTCTCGCTATAATGAAAGGTCACCCTCCCAATTACTGACCGTGCCCGATGATGCTTGACTTTGGTGACCCCTGTGGTGGCGTCCTCTATGATTTGGAAACTATATCATAAGATATAATGGTTTTCTTACACAGATAGATTTTGGAAAGGTGGTATTGATGGGGTTAATAATTTTGGAGGGGTGATATCGATGGGGAATTGGGGGTCCAGGATATATAAATATATTTAGATATGTGAATAAACAGGGAAAAAGGTACATTAAATTGTTTTATGTAATGATGGGGGGAAGGGGTTGCAACCCTGTCCCTGACAATTGGAGTTAAATCCCTAAAAATATTGATTAATAATTGGAAATAAATCCCTAAAAATATTGAGAGGAAGGAATAGTTGCATATCCTCTAAATACTTAAAATAGATGCATAGGAATAGGGTATTTAAATTGATCCAAACATTTTTTAGAACAAGCAACTCATGAAAAACTAAAACATTCAAAAAGATTATGAAATTAATGTCTGTGCCCCCTCCCTTGTAATAGCCTGTCCATGATTGAAGTCCTCCTCAACTGTAAAATGATATTGTGCAGGGAGTTATTTAAAAAAAAAAAGGTCAAGGGAAGATACACTTTTTGGCCCTGAAAAGGACCATTGTTTGGGTCCACAGACGATTGACAAAAACAATTGGAATAATACACATATGGAAACAACAATGTACAATGACATAACTGTGTGTGTCACAATAATGTAAACGAAGAAACACAGTAATGTAGTGTTTGTCTAAGCGAGTTACAGGGATAGCATTGAAGGAGTATCTACAAAAATCAAAAGAATGCCAACAGCACGCAACAGCAGCAAAAGAATGGTCACCCTCCCAAGTACTGACCGCGCCCGATGATGCTTGACTTCGGTGATCGAACGAGAGCCGGTTTGTTCATCATGGTATGGCCGTTGACACAAATAAAGTACACGAGATTGATGACCTCTCGCTATAATGAAAGGTCACCCTCCCAATTACTGACCGTGCCCGATGATGCTTGACTTTGGTGACCCCTGTGGTGGCGTCCTCTATGATTTGGAAACTATATCATAAGATATAATGGTTTTCTTACACAGATAGATTTTGGAAAGGTGGTATTGATGGGGTTAATAATTTTGGAGGGGTGATATCGATGGGGAATTGGGGGTCCAGGATATATAAATATATTTAGATATGTGAATAAACAGGGAAAAAGGTACATTAAATTGTTTTATGTAATGATGGGGGGAAGGGGTTGCAACCCTGTCCCTGACAATTGGAGTTAAATCCCTAAAAATATTGATTAATAATTGGAAATAAATCCCTAAAAATATTGAGAGGAAGGAATAGTTGCATATCCTCTAAATACTTAAAATAGATGCATAGGAATAGGGTATTTAAATTGATCCAAACATTTTTTAGAACAAGCAACTCATGAAAAACTAAAACATTCAAAAAGATTATGAAATTAATGTCTGTGCCCCCTCCCTTGTAATAGCCTGTCCATGATTGAAGTCCTCCTCAACTGTAAAATGATATTGTGCAGGGAGTTATTTAAAAAAAAAAAGGTCAAGGGAAGATACACTTTTTGGCCCTGAAAAGGACCATTGTTTGGGTCCACAGACGATTGACAAAAACAATTGGAATAATACACATATGGAAACAACAATGTACAATGACATAACTGTGTGTGTCACAATAATGTAAACGAAGAAACACAGTAATGTAGTGTTTGTCTAAGCGAGTTACAGGGATAGCATTGAAGGAGTATCTACAAAAATCAAAAGAATGCCAACAGCACGCAACAGCAGCAAAAGAATGGTCACCCTCCCAAGTACTGACCGCGCCCGATGATGCTTGACTTCGGTGATCGAACGAGAGCCGGTTTGTTCATCATGGTATGGCCGTTGACACAAATAAAGTACACGAGATTGATGACCTCTCGCTATAATGAAAGGTCACCCTCCCAATTACTGACCGTGCCCGATGATGCTTGACTTTGGTGACCCCTGTGGTGGCGTCCTCTATGATTTGGAAACTATATCATAAGATATAATGGTTTTCTTACACAGATAGATTTTGGAAAGGTGGTATTGATGGGGTTAATAATTTTGGAGGGGTGATATCGATGGGGAATTGGGGGTCCAGGATATATAAATATATTTAGATATGTGAATAAACAGGGAAAAAGGTACATTAAATTGTTTTATGTAATGATGGGGGGAAGGGGTTGCAACCCTGTCCCTGACAATTGGAGTTAAATCCCTAAAAATATTGATTAATAATTGGAAATAAATCCCTAAAAATATTGAGAGGAAGGAATAGTTGCATATCCTCTAAATACTTAAAATAGATGCATAGGAATAGGGTATTTAAATTGATCCAAACATTTTTTAGAACAAGCAACTCATGAAAAACTAAAACATTCAAAAAGATTATGAAATTAATGTCTGTGCCCCCTCCCTTGTAATAGCCTGTCCATGATTGAAGTCCTCCTCAACTGTAAAATGATATTGTGCAGGGAGTTATTTAAAAAAAAAAAGGTCAAGGGAAGATACACTTTTTGGCCCTGAAAAGGACCATTGTTTGGGTCCACAGACGATTGACAAAAACAATTGGAATAATACACATATGGAAACAACAATGTACAATGACATAACTGTGTGTGTCACAATAATGTAAACGAAGAAACACAGTAATGTAGTGTTTGTCTAAGCGAGTTACAGGGATAGCATTGAAGGAGTATCTACAAAAATCAAAAGAATGCCAACAGCACGCAACAGCAGCAAAAGAATGGTCACCCTCCCAAGTACTGACCGCGCCCGATGATGCTTGACTTCGGTGATCGAACGAGAGCCGGTTTGTTCATCATGGTATGGCCGTTGACACAAATAAAGTACACGAGATTGATGACCTCTCGCTATAATGAAAGGTCACCCTCCCAATTACTGACCGTGCCCGATGATGCTTGACTTTGGTGACCCCTGTGGTGGCGTCCTCTATGATTTGGAAACTATATCATAAGATATAATGGTTTTCTTACACAGATAGATTTTGGAAAGGTGGTATTGATGGGGTTAATAATTTTGGAGGGGTGATATCGATGGGGAATTGGGGGTCCAGGATATATAAATATATTTAGATATGTGAATAAACAGGGAAAAAGGTACATTAAATTGTTTTATGTAATGATGGGGGGAAGGGGTTGCAACCCTGTCCCTGACAATTGGAGTTAAATCCCTAAAAATATTGATTAATAATTGGAAATAAATCCCTAAAAATATTGAGAGGAAGGAATAGTTGCATATCCTCTAAATACTTAAAATAGATGCATAGGAATAGGGTATTTAAATTGATCCAAACATTTTTTAGAACAAGCAACTCATGAAAAACTAAAACATTCAAAAAGATTATGAAATTAATGTCTGTGCCCCCTCCCTTGTAATAGCCTGTCCATGATTGAAGTCCTCCTCAACTGTAAAATGATATTGTGCAGGGAGTTATTTAAAAAAAAAAAGGTCAAGGGAAGATACACTTTTTGGCCCTGAAAAGGACCATTGTTTGGGTCCACAGACGATTGACAAAAACAATTGGAATAATACACATATGGAAACAACAATGTACAATGACATAACTGTGTGTGTCACAATAATGTAAACGAAGAAACACAGTAATGTAGTGTTTGTCTAAGCGAGTTACAGGGATAGCATTGAAGGAGTATCTACAAAAATCAAAAGAATGCCAACAGCACGCAACAGCAGCAAAAGAATGGTCACCCTCCCAAGTACTGACCGCGCCCGATGATGCTTGACTTCGGTGATCGAACGAGAGCCGGTTTGTTCATCATGGTATGGCCGTTGACACAAATAAAGTACACGAGATTGATGACCTCTCGCTATAATGAAAGGTCACCCTCCCAATTACTGACCGTGCCCGATGATGCTTGACTTTGGTGACCCCTGTGGTGGCGTCCTCTATGATTTGGAAACTATATCATAAGATATAATGGTTTTCTTACACAGATAGATTTTGGAAAGGTGGTATTGATGGGGTTAATAATTTTGGAGGGGTGATATCGATGGGGAATTGGGGGTCCAGGATATATAAATATATTTAGATATGTGAATAAACAGGGAAAAAGGTACATTAAATTGTTTTATGTAATGATGGGGGGAAGGGGTTGCAACCCTGTCCCTGACAATTGGAGTTAAATCCCTAAAAATATTGATTAATAATTGGAAATAAATCCCTAAAAATATTGAGAGGAAGGAATAGTTGCATATCCTCTAAATACTTAAAATAGATGCATAGGAATAGGGTATTTAAATTGATCCAAACATTTTTTAGAACAAGCAACTCATGAAAAACTAAAACATTCAAAAAGATTATGAAATTAATGTCTGTGCCCCCTCCCTTGTAATAGCCTGTCCATGATTGAAGTCCTCCTCAACTGTAAAATGATATTGTGCAGGGAGTTATTTAAAAAAAAAAAGGTCAAGGGAAGATACACTTTTTGGCCCTGAAAAGGACCATTGTTTGGGTCCACAGACGATTGACAAAAACAATTGGAATAATACACATATGGAAACAACAATGTACAATGACATAACTGTGTGTGTCACAATAATGTAAACGAAGAAACACAGTAATGTAGTGTTTGTCTAAGCGAGTTACAGGGATAGCATTGAAGGAGTATCTACAAAAATCAAAAGAATGCCAACAGCACGCAACAGCAGCAAAAGAATGGTCACCCTCCCAAGTACTGACCGCGCCCGATGATGCTTGACTTCGGTGATCGAACGAGAGCCGGTTTGTTCATCATGGTATGGCCGTTGACACAAATAAAGTACACGAGATTGATGACCTCTCGCTATAATGAAAGGTCACCCTCCCAATTACTGACCGTGCCCGATGATGCTTGACTTTGGTGACCCCTGTGGTGGCGTCCTCTATGATTTGGAAACTATATCATAAGATATAATGGTTTTCTTACACAGATAGATTTTGGAAAGGTGGTATTGATGGGGTTAATAATTTTGGAGGGGTGATATCGATGGGGAATTGGGGGTCCAGGATATATAAATATATTTAGATATGTGAATAAACAGGGAAAAAGGTACATTAAATTGTTTTATGTAATGATGGGGGGAAGGGGTTGCAACCCTGTCCCTGACAATTGGAGTTAAATCCCTAAAAATATTGATTAATAATTGGAAATAAATCCCTAAAAATATTGAGAGGAAGGAATAGTTGCATATCCTCTAAATACTTAAAATAGATGCATAGGAATAGGGTATTTAAATTGATCCAAACATTTTTTAGAACAAGCAACTCATGAAAAACTAAAACATTCAAAAAGATTATGAAATTAATGTCTGTGCCCCCTCCCTTGTAATAGCCTGTCCATGATTGAAGTCCTCCTCAACTGTAAAATGATATTGTGCAGGGAGTTATTTAAAAAAAAAAAGGTCAAGGGAAGATACACTTTTTGGCCCTGAAAAGGACCATTGTTTGGGTCCACAGACGATTGACAAAAACAATTGGAATAATACACATATGGAAACAACAATGTACAATGACATAACTGTGTGTGTCACAATAATGTAAACGAAGAAACACAGTAATGTAGTGTTTGTCTAAGCGAGTTACAGGGATAGCATTGAAGGAGTATCTACAAAAATCAAAAGAATGCCAACAGCACGCAACAGCAGCAAAAGAATGGTCACCCTCCCAAGTACTGACCGCGCCCGATGATGCTTGACTTCGGTGATCGAACGAGAGCCGGTTTGTTCATCATGGTATGGCCGTTGACACAAATAAAGTACACGAGATTGATGACCTCTCGCTATAATGAAAGGTCACCCTCCCAATTACTGACCGTGCCCGATGATGCTTGACTTTGGTGACCCCTGTGGTGGCGTCCTCTATGATTTGGAAACTATATCATAAGATATAATGGTTTTCTTACACAGATAGATTTTGGAAAGGTGGTATTGATGGGGTTAATAATTTTGGAGGGGTGATATCGATGGGGAATTGGGGGTCCAGGATATATAAATATATTTAGATATGTGAATAAACAGGGAAAAAGGTACATTAAATTGTTTTATGTAATGATGGGGGGAAGGGGTTGCAACCCTGTCCCTGACAATTGGAGTTAAATCCCTAAAAATATTGATTAATAATTGGAAATAAATCCCTAAAAATATTGAGAGGAAGGAATAGTTGCATATCCTCTAAATACTTAAAATAGATGCATAGGAATAGGGTATTTAAATTGATCCAAACATTTTTTAGAACAAGCAACTCATGAAAAACTAAAACATTCAAAAAGATTATGAAATTAATGTCTGTGCCCCCTCCCTTGTAATAGCCTGTCCATGATTGAAGTCCTCCTCAACTGTAAAATGATATTGTGCAGGGAGTTATTTAAAAAAAAAAAGGTCAAGGGAAGATACACTTTTTGGCCCTGAAAAGGACCATTGTTTGGGTCCACAGACGATTGACAAAAACAATTGGAATAATACACATATGGAAACAACAATGTACAATGACATAACTGTGTGTGTCACAATAATGTAAACGAAGAAACACAGTAATGTAGTGTTTGTCTAAGCGAGTTACAGGGATAGCATTGAAGGAGTATCTACAAAAATCAAAAGAATGCCAACAGCACGCAACAGCAGCAAAAGAATGGTCACCCTCCCAAGTACTGACCGCGCCCGATGATGCTTGACTTCGGTGATCGAACGAGAGCCGGTTTGTTCATCATGGTATGGCCGTTGACACAAATAAAGTACACGAGATTGATGACCTCTCGCTATAATGAAAGGTCACCCTCCCAATTACTGACCGTGCCCGATGATGCTTGACTTTGGTGACCCCTGTGGTGGCGTCCTCTATGATTTGGAAACTATATCATAAGATATAATGGTTTTCTTACACAGATAGATTTTGGAAAGGTGGTATTGATGGGGTTAATAATTTTGGAGGGGTGATATCGATGGGGAATTGGGGGTCCAGGATATATAAATATATTTAGATATGTGAATAAACAGGGAAAAAGGTACATTAAATTGTTTTATGTAATGATGGGGGGAAGGGGTTGCAACCCTGTCCCTGACAATTGGAGTTAAATCCCTAAAAATATTGATTAATAATTGGAAATAAATCCCTAAAAATATTGAGAGGAAGGAATAGTTGCATATCCTCTAAATACTTAAAATAGATGCATAGGAATAGGGTATTTAAATTGATCCAAACATTTTTTAGAACAAGCAACTCATGAAAAACTAAAACATTCAAAAAGATTATGAAATTAATGTCTGTGCCCCCTCCCTTGTAATAGCCTGTCCATGATTGAAGTCCTCCTCAACTGTAAAATGATATTGTGCAGGGAGTTATTTAAAAAAAAAAAGGTCAAGGGAAGATACACTTTTTGGCCCTGAAAAGGACCATTGTTTGGGTCCACAGACGATTGACAAAAACAATTGGAATAATACACATATGGAAACAACAATGTACAATGACATAACTGTGTGTGTCACAATAATGTAAACGAAGAAACACAGTAATGTAGTGTTTGTCTAAGCGAGTTACAGGGATAGCATTGAAGGAGTATCTACAAAAATCAAAAGAATGCCAACAGCACGCAACAGCAGCAAAAGAATGGTCACCCTCCCAAGTACTGACCGCGCCCGATGATGCTTGACTTCGGTGATCGAACGAGAGCCGGTTTGTTCATCATGGTATGGCCGTTGACACAAATAAAGTACACGAGATTGATGACCTCTCGCTATAATGAAAGGTCACCCTCCCAATTACTGACCGTGCCCGATGATGCTTGACTTTGGTGACCCCTGTGGTGGCGTCCTCTATGATTTGGAAACTATATCATAAGATATAATGGTTTTCTTACACAGATAGATTTTGGAAAGGTGGTATTGATGGGGTTAATAATTTTGGAGGGGTGATATCGATGGGGAATTGGGGGTCCAGGATATATAAATATATTTAGATATGTGAATAAACAGGGAAAAAGGTACATTAAATTGTTTTATGTAATGATGGGGGGAAGGGGTTGCAACCCTGTCCCTGACAATTGGAGTTAAATCCCTAAAAATATTGATTAATAATTGGAAATAAATCCCTAAAAATATTGAGAGGAAGGAATAGTTGCATATCCTCTAAATACTTAAAATAGATGCATAGGAATAGGGTATTTAAATTGATCCAAACATTTTTTAGAACAAGCAACTCATGAAAAACTAAAACATTCAAAAAGATTATGAAATTAATGTCTGTGCCCCCTCCCTTGTAATAGCCTGTCCATGATTGAAGTCCTCCTCAACTGTAAAATGATATTGTGCAGGGAGTTATTTAAAAAAAAAAAGGTCAAGGGAAGATACACTTTTTGGCCCTGAAAAGGACCATTGTTTGGGTCCACAGACGATTGACAAAAACAATTGGAATAATACACATATGGAAACAACAATGTACAATGACATAACTGTGTGTGTCACAATAATGTAAACGAAGAAACACAGTAATGTAGTGTTTGTCTAAGCGAGTTACAGGGATAGCATTGAAGGAGTATCTACAAAAATCAAAAGAATGCCAACAGCACGCAACAGCAGCAAAAGAATGGTCACCCTCCCAAGTACTGACCGCGCCCGATGATGCTTGACTTCGGTGATCGAACGAGAGCCGGTTTGTTCATCATGGTATGGCCGTTGACACAAATAAAGTACACGAGATTGATGACCTCTCGCTATAATGAAAGGTCACCCTCCCAATTACTGACCGTGCCCGATGATGCTTGACTTTGGTGACCCCTGTGGTGGCGTCCTCTATGATTTGGAAACTATATCATAAGATATAATGGTTTTCTTACACAGATAGATTTTGGAAAGGTGGTATTGATGGGGTTAATAATTTTGGAGGGGTGATATCGATGGGGAATTGGGGGTCCAGGATATATAAATATATTTAGATATGTGAATAAACAGGGAAAAAGGTACATTAAATTGTTTTATGTAATGATGGGGGGAAGGGGTTGCAACCCTGTCCCTGACAATTGGAGTTAAATCCCTAAAAATATTGATTAATAATTGGAAATAAATCCCTAAAAATATTGAGAGGAAGGAATAGTTGCATATCCTCTAAATACTTAAAATAGATGCATAGGAATAGGGTATTTAAATTGATCCAAACATTTTTTAGAACAAGCAACTCATGAAAAACTAAAACATTCAAAAAGATTATGAAATTAATGTCTGTGCCCCCTCCCTTGTAATAGCCTGTCCATGATTGAAGTCCTCCTCAACTGTAAAATGATATTGTGCAGGGAGTTATTTAAAAAAAAAAAGGTCAAGGGAAGATACACTTTTTGGCCCTGAAAAGGACCATTGTTTGGGTCCACAGACGATTGACAAAAACAATTGGAATAATACACATATGGAAACAACAATGTACAATGACATAACTGTGTGTGTCACAATAATGTAAACGAAGAAACACAGTAATGTAGTGTTTGTCTAAGCGAGTTACAGGGATAGCATTGAAGGAGTATCTACAAAAATCAAAAGAATGCCAACAGCACGCAACAGCAGCAAAAGAATGGTCACCCTCCCAAGTACTGACCGCGCCCGATGATGCTTGACTTCGGTGATCGAACGAGAGCCGGTTTGTTCATCATGGTATGGCCGTTGACACAAATAAAGTACACGAGATTGATGACCTCTCGCTATAATGAAAGGTCACCCTCCCAATTACTGACCGTGCCCGATGATGCTTGACTTTGGTGACCCCTGTGGTGGCGTCCTCTATGATTTGGAAACTATATCATAAGATATAATGGTTTTCTTACACAGATAGATTTTGGAAAGGTGGTATTGATGGGGTTAATAATTTTGGAGGGGTGATATCGATGGGGAATTGGGGGTCCAGGATATATAAATATATTTAGATATGTGAATAAACAGGGAAAAAGGTACATTAAATTGTTTTATGTAATGATGGGGGGAAGGGGTTGCAACCCTGTCCCTGACAATTGGAGTTAAATCCCTAAAAATATTGATTAATAATTGGAAATAAATCCCTAAAAATATTGAGAGGAAGGAATAGTTGCATATCCTCTAAATACTTAAAATAGATGCATAGGAATAGGGTATTTAAATTGATCCAAACATTTTTTAGAACAAGCAACTCATGAAAAACTAAAACATTCAAAAAGATTATGAAATTAATGTCTGTGCCCCCTCCCTTGTAATAGCCTGTCCATGATTGAAGTCCTCCTCAACTGTAAAATGATATTGTGCAGGGAGTTATTTAAAAAAAAAAAGGTCAAGGGAAGATACACTTTTTGGCCCTGAAAAGGACCATTGTTTGGGTCCACAGACGATTGACAAAAACAATTGGAATAATACACATATGGAAACAACAATGTACAATGACATAACTGTGTGTGTCACAATAATGTAAACGAAGAAACACAGTAATGTAGTGTTTGTCTAAGCGAGTTACAGGGATAGCATTGAAGGAGTATCTACAAAAATCAAAAGAATGCCAACAGCACGCAACAGCAGCAAAAGAATGGTCACCCTCCCAAGTACTGACCGCGCCCGATGATGCTTGACTTCGGTGATCGAACGAGAGCCGGTTTGTTCATCATGGTATGGCCGTTGACACAAATAAAGTACACGAGATTGATGACCTCTCGCTATAATGAAAGGTCACCCTCCCAATTACTGACCGTGCCCGATGATGCTTGACTTTGGTGACCCCTGTGGTGGCGTCCTCTATGATTTGGAAACTATATCATAAGATATAATGGTTTTCTTACACAGATAGATTTTGGAAAGGTGGTATTGATGGGGTTAATAATTTTGGAGGGGTGATATCGATGGGGAATTGGGGGTCCAGGATATATAAATATATTTAGATATGTGAATAAACAGGGAAAAAGGTACATTAAATTGTTTTATGTAATGATGGGGGGAAGGGGTTGCAACCCTGTCCCTGACAATTGGAGTTAAATCCCTAAAAATATTGATTAATAATTGGAAATAAATCCCTAAAAATATTGAGAGGAAGGAATAGTTGCATATCCTCTAAATACTTAAAATAGATGCATAGGAATAGGGTATTTAAATTGATCCAAACATTTTTTAGAACAAGCAACTCATGAAAAACTAAAACATTCAAAAAGATTATGAAATTAATGTCTGTGCCCCCTCCCTTGTAATAGCCTGTCCATGATTGAAGTCCTCCTCAACTGTAAAATGATATTGTGCAGGGAGTTATTTAAAAAAAAAAAGGTCAAGGGAAGATACACTTTTTGGCCCTGAAAAGGACCATTGTTTGGGTCCACAGACGATTGACAAAAACAATTGGAATAATACACATATGGAAACAACAATGTACAATGACATAACTGTGTGTGTCACAATAATG